>JACJUY010000001.1:276274-381989 GCA_014220935.1 Platorchestia sp. MABIK | reverse complement strand
AATAATAATAAAACAGTGGTTGAGATGGCGTGTTGGTTTTTTATTAGTTGTCTTGCACCGTGGCTGCGGGTGTCACTGCAGTGATTGCGGCAGTAAACGCCACTGATCAAAAGGGAATCGCGGGAGGTTGTTCTGCAGAAGTGACAATTATAATTGACCCATAGTTTCTTTTGGCAGTGTGTACTACTGTAGCACGAGGAATTGTTTTTAAGTCACTAAATATCTTGCGGTTGCAATTGCTCTTCACTGCAAGCAAAACTATTCGCACAATGTACTGGTCTCAATCGACACTAAAGTACATTACTGCGCCGAGCTTCAAAAAACAATTGGAGAAATTCCACCGATATTTTACTAGGATGAAATTTATCGTTGAAACTTATTTCTTGGAATCCCAAGGTGATACACTGGTATATCCTTGTACGTATTTAGGCAATGTAGGTTCTTTCTATGATCTGAATATTATTGTTATTACAGAGAACGATGACAGTGTCTGTGTTGATGTTCTCACTGTTTCTGTGGGTACTGTTAGGTCACCTCTGCTATAGATAGGCTTCGAGTCTTTTATTTTTCTCGTGACTTCTTTGCTTGTTTCTGTTTCCATGCCTTCTTCGCTATCTCTTCGTCTTCCCTTCCTCTTCACTTCTAACTAACATCCTATCCTGTGTGTAAACGCACATTGTACCTCTTCGTTTTATAAAATCTATACTGCAATGGTCGTTTCTCTGCTCAGTCTTCCGATTGTATTTTATGGGGCTAGGAAGTCTTTCACAAACTAATTCCAAACTTCTTCTGTGGTGCATTACTGGATGTTAGTACGCATTAACGAGGGTGCCGCGTATGGGCACACACTAAGTACTCCATGAAACTTCTTGTGTTCCCTTAGTTTATAGACTCTCAATTAATGAAAATCCAGCGTGGTTCCTTAATGTAACTTTCTACGTTAAGCCATTCTCACATCTGTCGAAGAATTCGGCCAAGAAATGCTTCTGATCATCCCTTCTACATCTCCGAGTGATATTTTTGCGCAAAATCTTCGATCTCACTCGCGCAAAAATATTGAGTTCAAGAGTGAAAATTCAATTGAAGTCGAGTAATTGTAGAGGTGAACAATGTGAATGATATTAGCGGTTACTTGGAAGTAAAATGGATGCGGCTACAAACGGCTGCAATCGGCTTTCTCATGTGCAATGACGTTAAATTTTACCCCCACCCTCAACACGTTCAGCCACATTCACTACTGAAGCTGTTACACGCTCAAGATAGATAGCTTTTCTTATAGGCCGTTTTCCATGCTGATTTTTTTTGCTGAAATACGCGGCTTGATTGTTTGTAGGTCTATTTCCTGAACATATTTTACATTGCGAATGACGTTAGGTGCTTTTTCATTTTTCTATTTCATAGTTTTTAATGCATTTTTAGCCAGATAGACTGAAAATACTAGAATCATGTTAGGGTTATTATTCTGCAACACTTCAATTTTTTTCAAGTATGAAAACGTGAGAGATCAAATACAGGAACATGTTGCATTTTCATTAGGGCTGCAGTTGATGGTACTCAGATATTCCCTGAGTTCATTGCTTGCACCTAATGAAACTCACGAATTCTCTTGACTATAATTTTCTTTAGAGGTAAAGAGTGCGCTATTGATTTAATTGGACAGTCTTGTCTAGTGCATGGGCTTTTGATTGATCGTGTTGGTCGCTTCCATCGTATAATTTTGCCAGCCTCTTGCTCCGGTGTTGTAGAATATTGAGGGGAAATATATAAGTACTGTTTATTATCCGATTAACTGAATCTTGTCATTACCCATTCTGCTTTAATTGTTGTTTAATGAGCACTTATTTGGTTCTGCAAAAACTTGAGCAAGTAAAAGCAATTTAGGCTATGGGAACCTTTCCATCGATAGTCCACTTTTCTACATTACGCAAAGCACAATCTACTTACATTTTTCCATTTAATAACAAGTTCTTATTAATAAATGTTGAATGAGCTTATAAACTCCTTGGATTAGTTTTTCCGGTCAAATGGCTTCAAAACTGAAAAAAAAACGAGATTCATAATTCTACGAATTATTTTTCATCCGTTCACTAAATTGCTTTGTGTTCAATGCTGTTGTAAATACTCGGCCGCCGAGATCAAAATAGAAGGTTGGCACAGTGAGGCAAACGCAGCGTGCAGCTAAGTGACTTTGGGTGACGAATGTAGGTTCTGAGGCTATTCCGCGCAGGATGCGGGCCGGGATTACATGTCCTCTCAGACTCTGATGGCTCGGAGAGGGCTTAGAGAGACTATTGCAGGATACTCTGATCGACTGGTCACTGAGACCCGCAACTTTGATGAGATTCTGATGAAGATTTGTATGCACATAGCAGCCTGAGTGCGCACCGTGGTAACTAGCGTGAGGAATCGAGGAACATTCTAAGTTTCAGATGCCATCTTACATCATGCAATGATAACAGGCATTAGATGATTTGTTTATTTTGGGAACTAAACAAGCTGGAATTAAGTTCGTTGAAAGCTGATCGTGATGCGAATTACTTACTCTAAATAACTGCGCCTCATGCGAAGCGGAATATTTGGTTTTGGTAGAACCGCATTTCTTATCAGTATACGTGATAGACAGTTCGATAGAAAAAGTTTCAGATGCCCGTTGTTGACGGGATTTAGAGGCGTTTGCCAACACGAGCTGTACGTGTTGGAGGGTCAGTGTTTATTAGCTTCTCTCAACTCACTGTCCGTTTTCTCAAATTAACGAAACGATTGAATTTTAGAGTGAATAGCCTCAAGTATTTCTTGGTAATGTGTGCCTCGAATTAAATAGCGATCTCTTCACTGATTGAGATAGCGTTTGAAGCTCCATCACGATTGAAGTTTTGCTGAGTCCTACAGCTGGTCCTAAAATGTTTTGCTCAATTATGGAATACATTTTACTTGAAGCCTGAATAATTGGATTTAAAAAATGATGGCTCCATAATTATTTTTCTTCAGTTTTAGCATAAGCTCGGATCTAATTTACCGATACAATTGTTTCTCTTTCTTAATTTCTTGGATAATGCAAATTTATCGTGCTGAAGAGTATATGTCTCGGAATTACTCATCATTTTGGAAGTTTTTTTTTTATTGGTCAAATGATTCTGAATGGCATATCGAGATGCGTGTTCGTTCTGCTTACGTTACATCAATCAATGCTGAGATATGTGAAGAACACTCAAGCTGACGTCTTGAGCTAGTTTATTTCCTTTCGTCTGTGTTTATAAAACTAATTTAGATAAAAAATTCAAAACATGCATATTTTACCAGATTTTTTGTTTGACTGTGAAGCACAAAAGGATGTCAATTTCGATACCTAGGTATTTCAACTTCATAGTACTAGTAGTTTAATGTGTTTATACTAGTGATGAAGTTTCTAATGCCCCGCCGTACGTCATTGTATCACATATTCGTTTCGAAGTGAAATTGTAATTCCGTCTCGGCAAATCTTCGAAACAAGCCCTTGTTCTGAACTGTAGAGATTTCTAATCGGATTCACTTCTTGAGCACTAAAACCGTTTGCTCCGAAGTGTTAAAAGTTTTAAATGACGGAAGTTCGGACTTCTTAATGCTATCAAACAACAAACTGTGAGCACTCGGCCCGATCACATGTTTCCGGAAAACTATTTCAAAACAATCTCTCCTCTGCCGCTGGATCAAAATTGGAGGCGATTGCACCTTTCAAACTCCCATAAAAGTTTCGCATTGCTTCTGACGTAACATTTTCCTTCGAGGCTTTAGAACTCCGGTCCGCCGTCCTCTGGAGTCAATTTTATGCATCAGTTCTTGAATCAGTGTTCTGATTTGGTAATGAGTTTTTGTTCTTTTGCCATAGAAGCTTTGAAGTTCAAATTGGCTCTCATTTCGTGTTTCATTTTTCTCCTGCTTTTTACTCATTCACCAGCTTTTGAATGCTTGTCCTTTGTTGAAGTCAGTGAATTAATTTTTCTTTATCTTCCATCGGAGAATCCGACTGAACGCTGATTTTAATGTCCAGTGATGGCAGTATTTTTTAGTTTTTCGCAGTTGTTTGCAGTTTTCGAAGTATTCACATCATCTTAATAACTCAGTAAAATTTGCGCCAGAATTTTGTTTTATGATGTAGGTGTATTTTGAGCCACTTCAAAAAAGATTTATTAAGTTTATATGTTAGTTCTTGTGGACAAGTAAGTCTTGTTTTGTGTGCAAAAGAAGGCGTCGTTCATTTATCTAACTCTGCCGATAACGTGAAATTTTTATTCCTTATTGCTCTCTTTTCGCCCCTGCAAGTAATTCGCTTACAGTTGGAATGGTCACATTGAGATTGATTTCTTTTCTTTTCAGCTCATTTCACCATCTGAAATCAAAGTTGCGCAATGCTACCTTTACCTTTTCATACGACCCTTAAAGTACATTTGCTCGACTGTCATCGGAAATAACTCATCAAACGGCATTATTGAGTGAGTGCGGGCGCCACACTCCGCAGCGGCTCATCCTCCTCCTGACTGCCGGAACATAATCATTCAATGCCGTCTCGCCGTCCCATAGTCAGAGAAGAGCGACGTCCTTCCAAACCCGAGCTATTACCTGTGACAGTCCAATCGCGCGAGCCCTTTATCTAAATTGAAATTCATTTGTTGATCGTGTACGCCTATAGCACGAGCAGGGCTGATGCTCCAACCTTTCAAGAGTACCAGAGATAATTGGAAAGCCGAGCGTTCGATAGTGGAAATCAGCCCGCGTCAAGTTGACCCTCGGCAAATGACTGCTAATTCTTGGGCTCATGTAACCCTCGTATATGGTAGCCTAGCTACGAGCAAGGTTGTCGCCATTAAGATTTTTTCTGACACTCAGTGAATTAATAAATCCTTGCTAGAGATTTCAGACCTTGTTTAAGGTGATATTTGGGAAATGCTGTAATATTTGTCGGCTGTCTTACTTCTTTTTCACATTGACATAATTGAACGATTCAATAATTACTGATAAAGTCTTTTTTTATTCATTTCCCCGAACTGCCGGTCATCATCACAGTTAATGACATATCGCTCCCGATTCCACATGCATCTCAAGTATACATTAGCGTCCTGGTGAATGCTGAAAAAATTACCAATGACTACCAATTTTGAATTGAATTCTATGTAGTCGGTAAATTGCAGAAGTCATTTGAGCCCTATCATCATCAATGGCGGTATCGACAAATTTTATTACCACACTATGCGCCGTAATAGCAATTCAATTCTCAAGCTCGATACCTGATGGTGCTGGGCCTGATTGGACTGCGCGGGCTGCACGCGTTACCTTGCACCCTAATTGTGGCCTGCACGCAGCCAGCTGCGAGGCGCTGCGTCATTTCCACATTTCAGAAATCTTCCATTTCCCCTATGGTAGAAATAAAACAGATACCCTCGTAAAACATCTAAAACTGTAACTATTTGTACGATATTTTAATATTTGATGTTCATTGAACGAGCCCAGATCAATGCTCTGTCTTGAATCTGGAGCTTGAAGGCTCTCAGCGTTTGCGTGACTCTGTGTTGTGAGCTACAATCTGAATCTCTGTGTGGCTGCTATAGCAGCCACACAGAGATTTAGATTGTAGCTCACAATACAGAGCATAGCAGGGCGGTGCGACAGAGACAACCTCACACGCTAGCGTGGTTATTAATGCCACTTATCACTGAGTATTGGCCATCAGTCTCACTAGTTATTCGTGCTGCTTTCTTCTTGTCTCCTTATTTTATTTAATCATTTTTGTGCCGGGGAATGCACCATATCATATTTTTATAGAGTCCTCAAAATAGCTTCTAGAACCAGGCGTGTAAAAACCAGGCGAATGAATTGCGCTGCATTTTTCGTTTGGACGTACCAGAAAGTTTCTCTTCGTTTGTCTTTGCCCTACAATTTTTGTTTGTTGATATTTTGATTAACTCTCTACCTTCTTCTGTCTCGTATTCAAGCATTCTTATCCCAGTACTGGTGTTGGAAAGAAGCGTTTGCGACTTATTACAGAGGCGTCGTCTGTATCATACCAAGTATCTCATTTCGTGCTGCTGAGCGGGGACTGTTGGAGCGAGTCTTGGAGGTTCTCATTTCAAAATTTTTGTCTGTTTTTTGTCCCTTGGATTGCGTTCAGCTGTAGTGACCCGAAAAGCTCGCGACCATTGTCACTGCTGGTCGTATTTTTCACCGAGATTGGAGGAATTGTAGGAATCTGAAGGCAGCGATGCCTAGTCTGGGCAGCTCCTTGCGAGACTCTTTATAACTTCGTTCGAAAATAATCCAAGATACTGCGAGACATTGGAGTCCTTGGGATCACGTCGGCCGGTAGCAGATGCTGCTTTTCCCAGAACCACAATTGTGGAAGACTTTGAGAACGGCCTACCGACATGCAAACGGTCTCCTTCCCGTATTTGCCCTGCCTGCTTCCCTTTACTCGTGAGAACTCTATAAACGGCTTGCGTGTGTTCCCGCTAAATATAGAGAGCTTCTAGAATATTTGTAGTCTTGACACTTGAAACCTCTGCGAAGTATTTTGCGTATTTTTTGTCAACGGCTGCCAAAAGAACTGAATGCTGTATTTCAGAGATGATGAATTGGAGCCCAAACAGTGACAGTAAACAGCGTCACTATACAGAATGAATTTGCGATTCCTCCGAAATCTAACGCTCATGCCAATGAGCATGAACAATCTTATTCATTACGAAATATTGATTAAGCAACAACCAACTGAAAGCTGGCGACGGAAGAGTGGAAGATATTTTGTTCATATTTTCAAAATCCTATGTTTTGAGCCCTGACAGAGCATGAATTTAGGTCATAAACTGTTCCAATCGTGCAAGTAATACACGCACGTTGCGATAAGGTAGAATAAGATTTCTTTGTTTAATAGTGTCAAAAACTATGAAATAGTTGACCCTTACAAAATTGTTTATAGATTCTTTAAGAAATATTGTAGTCACAGCAGTGTTTCAGTGGAGCGTTAGTTAAGCTGTGTGCGAAATATAGAACAGAACGTTACAACCTTATTGTTTTCTGCTTCTCTCTTTATGACTGAGAGTATGCAGCATTGTTGAAGTAAATTAGATTTCAAAGTTTTATTTCTTAAATTCTGAACTGTGCATGCTTCACATGAACGCCATAGCTTATTACTTTATTTTCGAGCAAGGCAAATATAGCTTAGAGAAATTGTCTCTCCCTTTTTCCTTCATCAAACTTTTTAGCCACCATAACTGCGAATAATGGCTTCTTATCCGAAGTTCCTCTTTAAATTACGGCAAACTTTCTTAGTTGTTGAGGAAAGTTCTGTTGAGAAGTTGCGTTCACCAACTTCCTCTGTGAAAGCCAAATTTATTCCCGTAAATAATAAAAGCACCAACATTAAGTATAAGTACAATTTCTGTGCCGACCTTTTGGTGCACTCAGGTGGCTCTCTTTCGCTTACGCTAAGCGCAAAGTAATTGGCATGCGAAAACTGGATACTGAACGAAGAATATGAGCACAGAGTACTGTCTAGCGTAATCTTGAAGTTTGCTCACGAAGGTCCTTATACTGTTTCTGGTGACTATGTTTTGTGTGCTCTCGGTGTACTTCGGCAGGATTCGCAGTCCTTGTTGGGCGCTCCTTGCAACTTCCTGCTCATCCAGATAAGATTAGCGCTGCTCTAAATGGGAACAGAAACTTGCGCGACACGAATGTTATCACAAATTGATTCTACATTATGTATGCCAAATTCATCTACTACGGTTTTTGTATTTATCAAGGACCTTTCATTCGCGATATTGATATTAAAGCTAATTGGTTCATTATCTTTGAAAGCAGTCGTATATGAATTAATGTCTGGGCATAGCCCAGATTTCTCTTGTGAGTGCTTCAGTGGTGTGATAACGTCAGATTTGTTATGAGATTCATTAGTTAGCGTGCGCTGATCTTTACCTAGCCCAAGATTCAAAATTCATCAATTAAATTCATAATTCAATTTTTGTTTATTCATCATATCACAAAATATTTCACATTTTCCTAATTCAATTTTTGTAGCTTTTATCATTGTTCTGGTCTCCAGCGTCCATCAATACATTTCCCAAGGCTATTGTACCAACTTAACTATTTCCCAAACTTTAGAGCAGAAGCTTTCATCTTTCAAGAAGTTTTCGTCAACAAATTCTTGGAAGTCTTTCAGTTTCCCTTTGCTGACGTATGTCACATTTATTTTATTTTCCGTAGTCTCTCTTCAGCTGGCGTCGAGCCACTTCTGATGCACAATATATTTCTTTGTGAGCGTCTGATGTTTACGATGCTCTGATTCATGAGTTTCTCATAAACCCGCTATTTGTAACATAATTTTCGCTCAATGAAAATCCTTGAAGTCCTTTTGTTAAAGCCGCTGCATTCAAAGAGTTTCGAACATATCTAAGATGAACTGTGATTTTGACACTCGAAGTATTTCGGACGAATGTCGCACTTAGGTCTTTTCGCTTCAGTTAGCACCAACTTCAGATAGGTTTGGAATATTTTCAGCTTACAGCTATTTTGCTTCGAAATGTGCCCGTAAATCCCATTGAGCCGAATTTTTTTGAAAGGACGAGTCTTGGCTTTTCGAAATGCCAGATAATCTTTGGGTATAAAATTCGCCCCATAGGATTGACGGATGGTCATCCACGCATCAATGCTCACGGGTGTCTGGGTGACGCGGTTGGCTGAGGAATAAGATGCCTTAGGAAGAACATATGTCTATGAGATGTAGAGGAAAAATTTGAATCAAGAAGAAAATAGAAGGACTTTTAAATATTGAAGTAGATCTTGGAATAAATGTGAAGCTGCTACATTGTGTTTGAAGACATGCAGAAAATTTTGGAAATCGTTTTCAGACATGAGTTGTGTTTAAAATTGAGGAAACGAAGCCAGGAATAATTGAGTAAGAGTAGTAGGGATTTAACGGGATGATGATACAGGTTATCTACGCAATTGCGTTAAATGAATTAAAAAATTCAGTTTGAAATTTCTGGAAGAATGCAGAATTTCCATGAAGTGAACAAGTCACTGATTACCTTGGTTTTATAATTTTAGCAGGGAAAATACGAGGTAGTATTTTGCCTTAAAAATAATATCAACTCCACATGCAAGGAAAAATGATTTTATAAAATACTTTTTGTTGAGTGAGAGGGAATTGTTTGTAAGCCGTTTTTGTTAATAAGATTCTATTCATAGAAAGATTGCTGTCTACTTCGGTAGAAAATAAACGTGACTTCGAATAAAATATGAATACAAATATATCTGTGCTAGCCACTTTCAGATTGTGATTCTGTTTCTTATACAATGGCATGTACTCTAACAAAAACAACATCAGCTTAAAACGCCTGCTAAAATACTTTTCGCAAAGAGCTTTCTAGGTCCATAAATATCATCGTGCACAGCAGTTGGAAAGTATTTTCTATATTAAAGGCGACCCTAGAGTCTCTCACAGATTGATGGTGAATGAATTCTTTTATCCAAGCTATAACCAGGCGCACAGTTCTAAAGCTGTTCTGTCTAGATGAAATACATTATTTTCTAATGATCATTATAATTTAATTCTTATATCCTTGAGTCTAGCCATTCAATATTATTATGTGCGACTAGTTTGTGTTTAGCATTCTATTTAGTCCACGTCACTATTTTTTTTTAATTTAAATAATTCATCCCTTCTCTTGCCAGCGTATCTCTTTCCTTTGTATCTATTCACAGATACGAATATGCAGGACAATGTGGTTAGTTGAGGTGAATATAAGTACGTTTTCACCTAGTGAGGTTTTGAGTTACTTTAGTTTCCTAGGAAAAAATTTCACATCAGGTTTTTTTTGGTTACTAATTTACATTTTCTTTCCTTGGAGCTGATGATGGTTTAGTAATGCTTGATCTTATGAGTAATTTTCATATATGCAAATTGATTTGATTGTTGCTTCAGTTGTAGGAACTGCTATTACTTTGTGCGGACTCTTGCAGTGTAGAATGGAAGACGTAGATGAAGAGTTGACACTTTTTGCTATAGTTTATGGATTTCCAGGGGATTTGGTCCTGCAATTCCAAGTCGTAAAAGTCGAATACCTCACGTTGCATGTGATAAAAAAGTTTTGCCCGAACTGTGGCCGCACTGCTTTGCGAGTTCTCGACTAAGGATTCATCTAAAAATCTAATTTGCTAAATTTGTATTTGAAATTCACATTCAACACTGCCCATTTTCATGGTCAATTAGTCGTGAGAAAAGTGCTACTAGGCGATTGAAGTTTCCACTCTCCTAGATTTGTCTAAACAGTAAAACACTATTGACCTGCAGCGTATTCATCATTATTACACCTGTGTTCCGCTCAACACCAAATCTCGCTAATTATTCCATGCTCATCAGTCACCATTCGTCGCAAGTTGCGGTAGCAACACCGACTTTTGTCACATTATTACCTCTTCATCATGTTATTTCTTGTCTGCTCAGCTTGGCGCTGTGACGTGACGTGCGCCCACGGCAGCTGCGGGGCGGCAGGGTGCGAGTGCGAGCGCGGCTGGACGGGCGAGCGCTGCGACGAGCGGTCGTGTGACGTGCGCTGCTCTGAGCATGGCCAGTGCCACAACGGCACGTGCATCTGCATCCAGGGCTGGAACGGTCGCCACTGCACCATCCGTGAGTACGGGCCAGTGCCACAACGGCACGTGCATCTGCATCCAGGGCTGGAACGGTCGCCACTGCACCATGACGTGAGTACGGGCCAGTGCCACAACGGCACGTGCATCTGCATCCAGGGCTGGAACGGTCGCCACTGCACCATACGTGAGTACGGGCCAGTGCCACAACGCCACGTGCTTTCAGATTAAGAACGTCGTGTGACTCCAAGGAAAACTCGTCTCGATAACAGCACATGTATACAGTTCTTAATTCAAAACCATAAAATCTGAATTCTCTAGGTTTGAGCCTAGTAGAGAACAAGACCTTATGTCGAACACTTCTGATTGGTTCTCAGTATTTTTTGCTTGATGAACAAATATAGTTTCATAAGTATGTTGTCGTACGTATGAGGCTATACTGCAAAAAAATTACCCAATCATTATGCTTGACCACTATTTACTGTATGTGAGAGTCTAAATGCCTTTTACATCTATAACATCAGTGTATAGTACCCTTGTATCAGTATTTGCGTCGATGAAGTGCCACGTACTCTATACTGTACACATCTCAGCTGGCACGGCGCCATCCGTGAACACTTAACATTGCTGCACGAAAACAACCAGTGTCGCGGGCCATCGAAAATCAATGTCCCTCTCGGAAGTACAGAACAGGAACTGCCATTCAGTAATATCATTTTAGTCTCGTACTGCGCTATGTAAAATCTCACCCTTACTATGTATATGTACTCGTGTCTGACGTAATACTCGTGTCTGACGCTTTTAATACAAGCCTCAATGTTTGATTGCATGCGTTTTCAAATCAGCATATTTGAGCAGAAAAGTAACACTTTCCACTCGGTATTTTTCATTATTTTTCTAGCTACTAATTCTTATGCTTGAAATTGTAATAGGTGAAGGTCACAGTGAGGAACTCACGGTGAATGTAAAATAAAAATAGACTATTCTTTTATTCTTCCATAATTTGGGCGGACATCATTTATGTCCGCTGACGTTTACGATGGTGAGTTTGTTATAACTTTATGTACTCATTTAGAATGATGAGCTCCCGCACACACTCTGTGGCTTCTGCAAAAACTTTTCTTCAGCATTTGGAAATCCAAACGTATGAACTACAATTTCGTAGTCTGCCCCAACTGCAAGTTGACATAAGACTCTCGGCAAAAATAAAATCAATACATTTGTGCATAAATCGATATACGAGATCGTCTATACACTCACCTACGAAGCCAATACAAGAAATCCTCGACACGATCATCTACGGAGCTGATACAGGAGACAGTTGATGCGATTAAGCTTAGTATCGACGAGCGAAATCATTCATCAAGGAAATAGCACTGTGTTGTGGCCTGGTACAGAAATGGTCTTACGGTATTCCTTCAATATTGTCACAGTTCTACTCTTCTAAGGAATGCTACATGATGATAGCGTTCCTCTTGAGTTTTGTTGAAAAAATACATCTAATCAAAGAACTAGTCCCGTGAGTGACTCATTCGTACCTTCCTGTAACATAATTACACGCTCTTCACTCATGACTCCAAACGGAACCTGAAGCCATCGTTTTTATGGAACAGTTAGTCCTGAACGCGCTAAAGCGCGAATAAATGAACTTTAAATGCACACCATAAATGAATTCATGCCTCGCCCACAGCTGGCTGTGCCAACAGCTGCTCGGGCCACGGGCTGTGCACGACGCAGGCGGGCGAGTACAGCTGCCAATGCTCCGCAGGCTGGACGGGCGACGACTGCTCCGTCCAGCTCGAGACGGAGTGCAGCGATATGATCGACAACGACGGAGGTGAGAACTTCTGTCTTGCTTTATTATTATGTATTCTGTATATTTGCACAGGAGAAAATTTTTTGCTTACGAAAATTTATTAATTCATTCCACTCGACACCGAATTTTGAAGCGAAGATTCGTCTTGCTTTATGACAGCCGTTCGAGCTACTTGATCGTATCTTCATTTTCGATATCATAATTCCTGTTATTCATTTTTGAAGCATCACACTTTTAGTATGATTTTGCTTGTATATAAGCTTCCACTAAAGGTCATTTTTGGGCATGCCTCAATGACTTATTTTGCTGAAATCTTGAATAACTTCAAGGCATAAAAGATTAAATTTTTAGTTGTAAATACATTGCTAGTGATTTCATTCGCTTCGAATAAAATCAGAAATTTTAGTCAGTTCATCCAAAACATAGTCTCATTACATGCCATGTATTTTTGGTCTCACGGACGCTATCTGGAGAAGCAAATGCTCAAATAAAGTTGACGGTTGACCTGATCTCATTTCGAAAAAAATATCTGTCCTCATCTTGTGAGGGTATTCGTAAGACGTAGAGGAGGAAGTTCATTTGAGAATATTTCTTTCGACTCACTCGTTGAGTGTGTCCGCTGCAGCGCAAGTTCGTCCATAAGTTGCCATGTGACGTCCAGTGCTGAACTCCTGCCCTTCTAGCCCATTCCTACTCTGACGTTCTGCTCCGAATTATTTTTTATGTCAAGCTCGCTCGGCCTTGGCTTCTTATTAGACTTGAGAGCATCTTAACCGAATCTGAGTCCCATTTTCGTGCTCTTCCTGATAATTATGAGTTGGTTTCAAAGAAAGAGGATACTCGTATGTTTAAATTCCGTGTGGCTGAGAGCTGTTTTGATGGTTTCGCCTAAATTATTATTATAATAATATTTCTTAGCTCAAATACGACACAGGCTGCATTGGTTTGCAGTGGTCCTTCAAAATTACTTTTTTAAATGGTACAATACTTTTCGGGATTTTTAAAATTTCGCAACATTGCGTTTTTATACGCTCCAGCAGCATTTTCAATTATTTTCTCAACCGTGACGTCCCTTCACTTGTCTTCATGATGTCTCCAATTTCGCTTCATTCCTAAAACTATTCGGCACGGACACTTTCCTGTTACTGTTATCATCCTTAGCGAGAACATACAGAGAAAAATTCCGTCCTGCAATACAGTCGCAGATTTGAAGTAACTCCTTTTTGTTTTACGTTTATTGTGCTGCTCTGCAGATGGATTGGCCGACTGCTCCGACTCCGACTGCTGCTGGACGGGCGCGTGCACGGACCACGTGATGTGCATGGTGTCCACCGATCCCGTCGAGGTGTTGCTCAGACGTCAGCCCATGGCCGTCACCGCATCTTTCTTCCAGCGAGTCAAATTTCTCATTGAAGATCGCAATGTTCAAAGCTTCGCCCGAGCTTCCGAGTTCTTGGAAAAGTAAGTAAATTACTAGGCAGATCAACACACTAAGCAGAATAGCAATTTAGAAAAAAACTTCCTGTAATTTAATTGCGTGATTGTGCAATTGGTTCAGAAAAACTCAGTATTGCTGAAACATTTTCTGTTTCTCAGATTTTTTTAGCAGTACGTGTAGAAAAAATACGCGCTACAAATGCAGTCTATTCTCTTGTTTGAGTTTCTAACTTCTCTCTTAATTAATATTCTCTTCTCTTAATAAATTAAACTGGTAGTAGTTATTTTAAAGTTTAGATGCCGGTAGTACTGGAATATATTTTTTGTTCGAATGATAATTTCCCTGCCCACTCATTTCTTTTACGGGAGTTTAATTAATATTTTTTCAGAATTTTTGTTTGCAGTGGAAATACACCTTATTTTTAAATGAACTTGAAAAATTTTTTAAGCAAAGATGTCTTTCCCCTCATTACGTTCATTTTTGCTACAGCTTTCACTATTTATTTGAATTTTTTTCAAATTTACGGAAAATTTCGTGATTTCTGCTTACAAATACAATTTAAATACAAAATGCATCGAATACAAAATAAACCAAAATTTCCATAAATACCCTGCACGTTTAAGGTCATCAGCTTCCGAATATCAGCTGCCGTATAAATTGGAAAAGAAAGCCATGCGTCTTCCCCTTCTGCAACGCCCAGAACCTGGAAATGTTACTCCTCGCTTTGTATCACACAGTTAGTTTTTTTCCACCTTCCTTGGGTTGCGCACATCGAGAACTCGTCAATGCTAATTGATCGGAAAAAATTCACTCGTCATCGTTCTTTTTCGTGTAAAAAATCGTGTTGTGCCTGCCACACTGGCCGCGTGCTAAGTTGTGCATCTCGACAACACGGCTCAAAGTGTCAGATAAATGTGCAGCGTCAGCAGAAATTTAGCCTCAGCTCGCTAGACAGTTCCCAGTCCGCCTGCCAACAGCTCCAAATTAATGATGAAGAAGACGAACAGTCTTCGATTCTTTAACGCGAGTTTCCTTTCAGAGATATCCAGGAAACGGTGCGAAGGTGCTTCGAGCTCGTTTTGGAATCAGGTGTAATATCTTGACTTTTATGAAATTTGGAAACACCGTCTTCGAATAAAGAGATCGTCCAAATTTTTGCACGGAGGCTTCAAATATCTGGCTCATGTTTGCGGTTGTAAATCTGATAGAGTGATGAATCTTTTCTGAAGAAGCTTCCCTCTTCCGAAGCAAAAAAGACTAGTTGCTGTTTCTTTTTCATAAGTTGTCAGTTATTTTTCCTGTAATAATTCTCTTATCCTTTGAAACAGTGCGATAAACTTCTCGTGAATTAAATAAGCCAGATCTGCTTGTCTATATCGCGTCTCACTAAGTGGAACGCTCCCATTCCCTTATATCACCAGTGGCATGATGTGAGCAGCTCTGTATCACAAGATCTTGATGTTTTTTACCGATGGCTCAGACAAACGCCGCATCGGATTCCGATGACGCCTGGAGACGTGGAAAATTTCTTCGTCTAGTAATTTGATCAATTAATGTCACTCGACATTGGACCGAAAAATGAAACTTATATTTCGAACGCACGCTGCGATGATCTTGGTTTTCATTTTCCTCGTGTGACTGACTCGTAAATAAAATTTCCTATCTGGTCGAATTTCTTTCCGTGAATAGCAAATTAAGTAATTCTTACTGCTTATCGTGAATTGATAATCACTTCATCGGATGAATATTATCTCACTATTTGTACATATTTTAAAATTTACTTTGTTGGATATTGTTTCAAGTTTCTGCGCTATTAACTTCTTGCAGAAAATTTTTTTCTGTTTTTTGTTATTTCATGTAAAATTTATATCTTTATGCAACGCTTTGATAAAGATAGTATTCTGTACATGTATGTACTATTTATAAACTCATTCATGTGCGTCTCCTTCCTCTGAACGAGCGGTAAAACTACTCTAGGCAGTTATGCACTCCTCTTTGTAGGTAAAAGTTTTTCAATTGCAATTTTCTGCAGCTGCTCGAGCGACGTACCGTTTACACGGAATGTTTCTCGATTCATGTCTTTGACCTTATTTATCAAGTTCTTAGTTCTGCAGTCCAGGGCTGTACAGTGTGTAGTGGGCACGTTTCACACGGCGTCACAAAAGTCTCATGGCCGTTTGCTTACTTTTGTGCGAAGGCTGGCAAGCGGTCGTCAGCAGACCGATGCTGATTGTCGCGGTAGCGTCTGCTGCGTCTCTTCAATTATTCCTTTCATTGTTGGGCCGCCATTACGCCTTCCTGCTAATGGCGCAATTGACGCGTCGTCGGGAAGGGGCTGTCCTGGAATTCCGGCCAGGCAGCAAAAGCCTGAACCATCGAAGATTTGAATAACACCTTAGAATGTTAAAAATGAAATATCAATGCTATAGTTATGACTGCCATCCCTTGCTTCATTTTCATTTGTGTGAATAGTTACCATTGGCCGGAATGGAAAATTTCCAACTGGTATTTAAATTGGTGATGAAAGGACATTTTCCCGAGCTTCTCAGTGTCTCCCCTAGTCTGTGGCTGTGCTCTCCATCACACGAAGCTCTATTCATGGTCCAAAATTTGATGCTCGAGCCCTTATCGCCCATTGCAGATTTTAATTTTCCCTTTCATGTTCTCCTCTGGTGTGCCTAGGACTTTCCTTTTCCCCTCCCAATAAATAACTTCTTTTTTCTCTGTGAATGACTATGGCGCTCCTGAGAGAGCCTTACTCAACCGCCTCCCAAGATATCTTGCAAGAAAGCATCGCACTTTCGGAGGGCTTTTGGTTCTCTTTCTTAGTATTTATCGGTGCAAAACATCAAGAAAACAACTCGCCTTTTGCTGTGTTATGCTAGAGACTTGCCGCTCAAATTATTCTCGGAAATTTGTGTCCAGTCCAGGGAACAGAGGCTGTGGTGAGAGCTAGTTTCCGTCTTCTGGGAGAGGAGAAGTTCATTGTTCTGTTTGGAAGACAAGAAGAGGTGTTACTTCTGCTCTTGAAGAGTTCTCTTTCAGAGTATCTAAATCAAATTGCACATGCAAAATTCATCGTTTTCAATCCACGCGCGTACAAAAATATTTTTTCATTTCCTATATCCATTGCTTATTCATCCTGTTATTTTGATGTCTTAGTAGTCAAAACATTGAGATGAACGTAAAATTTAACCTCGAGTGTTTTTTTTTTTGTAATCTGAACACCGCTGCCGATCTATGGTTAATTTGAATATTCGCTAAATCTTCCGTAGGTTTAAATGGGATGATGACTCGAGGCAACCCAAATACAAGTAGCAAAGAAAATATCTGTCAACTTCGTCTTAAAGCGAAACGTTGTATGTTTTGGAGGCCAAAATATTGGTGAAAACTAATGATTCACTAACGCCTATTCCTCTTGGATATTCAAATTATACATATATATTACACTTTTTGTGATTCCAAACTTAAATTCAAATCGCCATGCCTATCAACTCGTGAAACATGAATGAAGTGTACCCCATGAGTTATTCTAGCACGCTTCATTACTAGCAGTTACGTGACGTTCCACAGCTAGAAGCATGCTAAACAAAAAATTCTTTACACACAACTTTCTGATGTGGCTAATGCTCTCTAAGGCTTCAATGTTGAGCTATGTCGGAGTGCTGCTATTGATCGCGTTTCTACTTACGTGTAAGTAGGAAACCATGTTCATGTCACTTATTGATATTGCAGCTTTGTGTGTTTGCAAGTTTACTCGAGAGTCGTTTTGGAAGTTATTTCGTAAAGTTAACAGTACGTCAATATAGAGAACTCAGTGACCATGTACGTGCAATGACATAAATTTATTGAGACTTTCACCGAAAATACTTCTCAACACAATTTTTCCGACGACACCGCTGCAAACTTAACATTGGAATAACAGATTGGGTTCAGTCCCGACTGGGCAAAAAATATCTTGAGTAGTTTTAGAATGGTGTTCAGTGGGAATTAATGCAAATGAATTTATGATAAGAGTGATACTCGCTCGCTACGTATCGTTGCTTCTCTGTATTTATATTACGTTGATCCTGAATCCAATGTTGTAATTTTCTAGACTATAGCAGTATTAAGTCTAATGTACTTTGTCTTAAGGAAACAATAAGCTAACAAATGATGATGTTTAGTTTAGCATCGTTGTGAAATTCTTTACGAGCAAAGGAAGAAGATTAGACTATCAAGATTAGAATTGTAATACATGTAAGAAATGAAAAACTCAGTTCAACTGAACTCAACGTCTTGTTCCACGTTACAAGAAAAAAATTATTTCATGAGCCTCTGATACACTGCCCTCGGCCACAATAAGTTTGCTGAAAATTGTAGCCATGTGTGCGGATAAACGAAATTTTTTCTTATTGAATTAGGATTTTTGCTCTTCCACGGAGAGGTTAGCCACTCATGCTCAACCGCTGAGCTGAATAGTTAGCTCTCTCACTTTTTACTGCAGTGTAAGGTGGAGGGAAGAATACTGGTTGAACTTCTCAGTAGACATTACTGCGTGAAATCTGCGGTGTGAATTGCGACCGTTCTGCTGGAATCGGCAAATTTAAAGGGAGCGCCTCTAAGTGAGTTTGAGGGAGAAAACGTGCGCTGGAGCGGAATGTGGGTTGCGCTCCGAGTTTGTAGGCTAGTAACCACACACGCATCGGCTACCGAGCTCAGAATTCCTCTAGTATTGACCATGGTAGGTTTTTTCTGCTGATTTCTCTGCTATATTTTGTGAGCAGTAGATACCGAGTGTAATTATTTCTGTTTCTTCGTTACTTTGTGTCCTTTGCTCTTATGAAGAAAGAAAGCGGCAGCAAAAAATTTCAAACGGAATGTGAATGAACCCTTTTTGGCACGCGCAGTATCTCTAGGGGCAAATTGACCTGTTCTTCTATTTCAGCGTACAATATTATTTTTAAGTAGTTTTAGCACACTAGGGCAGGATTCTATGGTTAACGCCAATTAGCCGAAGTTGTGGAACTGTACTCATATTCCGATAATCGTATAGCATTTCACAATTCATTTCAAGTTTATGGTCACGTGATTTTAAAACGTGGTTGCAACTTTTTTGCCCTTAACTTAACCTCGATTTTCTCATGGTCATTTCATTCTTTCACTGATTACTAAAGGTTAAAACTTAGCGCATTGAATATAATTTGAGACTTTTGTTTCTCGGTATAATAAAACATTTTCTCGTTGAAAAACCTTTCTCGATAACAGAAAAAACTTTGGCTGAATGATTGAAAATTGGCAAGCATCAAGTTCACCCAAAAATTATCCTTATTAGGGCAAATTTGAATATTTTTTCAGAGCCTGTAACTTCATATCTGAAATTCTTTCCGCTGAAGTCGAAAGGTGTCAGTGAGGATCAAACCATTTTCCCTGATTTAAGCTCATGTTAGAAAATTCGGTTGCATTTTATATTTCTAATGTGGAAATTAGCTCTGATTGTTTATTTCTTGATATACTTTCTGATTGCAAATTGCATAAGGATTTGTTTGAACAATTTTTCGACCTTTCCTTTAATAATGACTATTAGGTAATTGAAATTGAGAAGAAATAATTTACTTATCTCAACTGAAACATATCTGTACTTATTTTTTATCGTTTGTGCGCAGTGTTTCACAAAAGGTTCTCTACAGTTACTCCTGAGTACATTGAATATTTTTTGTCATTGTGTAATCACTATCGTAATTTACATATAATACAAGACATAAACGAAATTGCAAGATAAAATTTTGAACCAGAAAAAGTACTTTTCTTGAATCTCTATTTCCGCTAGCTTTATTTTTGTTTTCTGTTTTAATTGTGCAATTTCTTCTGCACATACATGATTTGTAGCACCTCTTATTGGAAGTTTTATCACAGTTGATAGTAACTGCTTTTCTTGGGTTTGGGTAGCGAAAATAAAAAGTTGAAAATCATCTTCAGAAACGATGGTAGCCAGCACTGCACGCTATGTGCACCGGGCTCCCTGCCTTCAGCACAACACTACACGTGTTTCGTTTTTAAAAACTGTTCAGGAGAATTCTATTCAATCAGAATGAAACGTTTCGATACATTTCAGCTGGTCTACTATCTGATGATGTCTACTATCTACTATCTTGCTATCGTTCGCTCTAAGCTCAACAGTACTACACTATGACCATTGTGCCATCGCGTATTGGAGAAAGCGTTTCCAGATCCCTCGGTTTGTATGGACCTCCGCAATATCATTGATATGACCTACAGTGTTCATAGCTAGATATCACAGCCTCATTTAGAACACAGTTGGGTTTGAAACTTGTCCCTGAAAGTTGACAATTACTGATTTTCTTCATACGAAAACAACTAATTATTTTTGACAGATTTTAGTGTTGAAAGAAAAACTATCGGGTAACGCTGGAGGTTTTGAGTGCTTGGTGTCACTAGAAACAAAGCACAAAACGCTGACAAAGAAGAGGGAGACAGCGTACGAGCAGCTCCGGCCCCTCAGACGCGGATAATTGGCAACCTGAGCAGAGGTGCCAAGCCGTCGATGGCTTCCGCATAACGATGCGCCGTTCGCCTTTTGTTCCGCCTTCGTATTTCTATCCGAAGTATTCGTCCTTCACGAGGCTGCTGTTTGCGTCAGCTCTATGTACCAATCCAGATACACTTTTGAAAAGCTGGAGGCTTGTCGTAGCTTGAAGAGGGAACTGATGCAAACACTCAGTGCTTCATTTTGATATTAGAAGTATTTTTTGCAACACGTGAGTTTTAAAAAAGAGGAGTTTTCTAAATTTGGATAGCGAATCTCGCATACTATCTATCGAAGTGCATGTTGTGAGAATAGTATAACCCAATGATGAAACTGTACACAATTTTTGAACATTTGCATTACTGATGCATTGCAGCTCTTTATTTAGCTTAAGATTACATCATGAAACGTGCAATGATACTCCTGGAGTTATCTAATTTTTCTGCTCGTAACATTTAACATAACAGTGTCTAATTGCTTGCTCTCTCCCGCTTCAAATGGCGTAATTATTCACGTTGTAGCTCGCTCAACAGCCATGAATCTAACTGGATTTCCAAAATTTCTTGTCAACGAAATGTAAGAGAACAATTATAATGATTATTGAATTAAAACTTAACTTTCAACTCACTCAGCTTAATTAGTTTGAAAGATGGCGTTATTCGGGTTAAAATATCATTTAAAATCACACCAAAATCAAATCAGAATATTTTTCTCACAATGTTGAATCATTTCCTAATTTCAAGTCTCAAAATAGACATCGAAAATCTCGATGCGTCGCACATCCATCGAACTCATTTTTAACTCCATTTCCTTGTGCTCCCCGCAGGCGAGTGTCGGTGATCAGAGGCCGCGTGGTGTCCGCCAACGGTGAGGGCATCGTAGGCGTGCGCACCAGCGTCGACAAGCAGTCCAAGTACGGACTTACGGCCACACGGCGTGGCGGCTGGTGAGTGTTACGCGCTCTAGTGCTCGTATATTTAGTCATCTTAGCCACACTTCTCCTTCTGTGGTTTTCTCTGTTATTTATCGTGTGCCTGATCAATTTGCGTCCTTTTGAATTCGAAGATCGATTGCCTAAAAATCAGTCCATGAGAAACCGCTGATATTCCATTAGGTGTGTAATCGTCTGATTTTCTGCAACTCAAGTTCAAATTCACCAGTTTCGTTTCTTCCCTCAATTTTTAGGTTATAAAAATTAGGTCAGCTACTAAATTGGTGTGGCCAACTCCTGTCCAGGTTCAAACGTAAAACGCAGTTCTACTTTTTGCTATCGAATTCTAACCAGCTTGAGTTAAAATTGGATTCCGCTTTTTAATTTTATTTCAGTCTTATTTCAATTGCTTTGTCAGTCATTTTGAGCAGCCATCATCAATTCAACTTCTGAATCGTCAGCTTAAACTAAATCAAAATATTTTTTCACACATTTCATGCCTTACAATAGAAAATAAACTAATTCCTTTTCGCAACTCAAATGATACGAATATTATTGTCAGTGAAATTACTTAGTTTGTTTCAAATTGAAATTAATATAATATTCGGAGCTTTCTTCTCCAGGTTCGACCTGCTGCTCAACGGCGGGGGTGCAGTGACCCTACAGTTCCAGCGCGCCAACTTCCAGCCGAAGACAGTGACGGTGCCTGTCGTCTGGAACGACATCGTCGTGCTGGATCCCATCGTCCTCACGCTGAAAAGCATGTCTGAGGAGGAGAAGCCTACAGGTGAAGTATTTAACTTTCCACGTTCCTTCCAAAATCCAATGTATTTGGTCTTAGTGAGAAATGTTTCCCAATTCAAGACACTTGTGATACATTTCTGACTTGAGCAATTTTTGTGTCTTTTTGATGCAACTAGTTCTGATTTCACTGATATTTAAAATTCCTCTAATTTCAAATCACGTTTTTAAGGTGTAGAGTTTTTCGTTTTTTCACGTTTGAAAAAGCATTATGTTCAAAAGGAGTTATCGTTGAACTTCACTGCTGTTTCGTGGAAAACTTCATATAATTTTTTTTCCAAGTTAGCACACACAAGGAGATTTTTAGGTGGCATTCGTGGAGTACGGTATTTCATACAAAATTCTATTATCGGAACTCAAGTATTGTTTAACAAATCGACCTTGATTCAGCCGTCCTCATCGTACGGCTATTCAGCTTTTCATTTTTGCTACTTAGCACGCTCAACCGTAAGAACTGCTATGTTATTGCCAGCTGCTATTGTCTACCGAAGTGTTTGTTTATCAAGATTATCTTTTGATGCGTTAAATCCCGATTTATCACATTATTTAACTTTCACCGGCGGCGGGGAAGAGCATGAGGCTCAATTCCGATGAAGTTAAGATCAGAAGATGTTCGTTTCAAGTCGTTGCGTATGTTTCCTTTGAAACGTTTCACTTGAAATTTTGTGTTACCTTTATAACATTGAAAAATAAACTGCTGCTTTTGTTTCATTTAAAAGAACTGAAGAACACCAAAATTCTAAAGCATCTTTAAATATTCCAGTACTTCTGTTCTAGGGAGCCATAGGGTCTTTCAAAGTCCGAAAAAAAAAGTTTGTGTTCTTAAACCAGACGAGCTTTTTGTTCTTAAGCTGCCGGGCGGAAAAATTAACTTGACCGTTTTCTCTTTTTGTTAGAAACTTGACGTGTTTCCCACAAACACGATCTTGGCCATTTTCTGAAGTGCTTTTCAAAGTTGCCTGCTGGAGCGCGGTAAAGACCTGTCACAGTGAAGAATCTTTCGTGTCTTCCTCGTTTTTCTTCAGCGTGTGATGATACTCTGTATTTTTTCGCAGCCTCTCATTTGCACGTAATTATACAAACAAGCTTCGTAGCCCTTCAAAATTTCATGCTCACTTTTTCTGCGATGGTGCAATCTCAGCTCTCAATTTTGTTCGAGGTGCGCATAAAAAGATTTTCAATTGGCCAATTTATTAGCACTCTTTCCGAAAGTATTCCTTGAATATATTTTACCTGCCCAAAATTTAATATTTTCAGTGTTTTGTTTGTGTTTTATTAAAGCCTGAAAGATTAATAACCGCTTCATTTTATCAGACTTTGGCATCAAACGCTGCGTTCTTCAAAATTGCTTCAAATTTACGCGAGCGCCCTTCTGTAACGAGTGCGTAATCAAACTCGTGAGCGAATTTAAAGCTTGTAATTTTGTCTCAATAACTTTGAAGCAGAAAACCAAGCATTGAAAATATTTCAATATATTCACGTTGAATACTACGCTTAATTTCCTGGTTCATTCACATGGCAGCTTTCGATGGATAATACAAGAAAGTGCTTTACCCATTCTTGAAGATTTTTGAGCTTATCAGTCGTCTTCATAGGTTATGACAACGGCTCAAGCTACACAGATCTGAAGAATAGTTTTAATCATTGTTCATGCTCGCATCAATCATCTTCTTGAGAACCTCACTTTATAAAGACACTGTGGTTGGCTGAAAAATTACTGCCGAAAACGCTACTGTCATGAAAGTTCGTGTGCAGAACTGGAAGGCATTTAGTTTTTAAGAATTGAAACAGATGTTGTACTCGCCAGGTTTTCTGAAGATGATTGATCACACCTTCATGAGGAGCAAACTCTGAAGCACTCCTAAATTGCTTCTTCGCTCGCCTCTCACTAATATTAATTCTTAGGCAATTTCTCTGGGGACGCTCACCCTTTCGTTTCAAATATGCTATCGTCGCACTTTAATATAAATGAAAGTGCTCTGGCTTCAACCATGTATCATACTATTATTGACTGTCTGAAAGCTCGTCTATTACGAATATTTACAGAGTAAGTGAATTCCTATTCACAATGCAGTGCGATGAGCAAATATATTTTTTGAGGAATTATTATGCACCTGGACTGCGTTATTTGCTGTCTCAGTTAAAGTTGAATTTTTAGAAACGAAGAATTTTTTGTCGATGCTTCAAAATAAACCTTTAGACCAGAACCTATAGTGCAATCACTTTTACCTTTAGATCTACCGATTTCAATTTGGGTCTCAATACCCGACTTTCTATTTTCTCGTGAACTTCCGTGGTTGAGCTGAAGTTAGCCCAACACAGCCGGCTGCCTGATAAACGTGATGGAGGCCTATTGCCAGCTCCGCTATTTGTTCTGTCATCAATGATGGGCCAATGTCATAGACTCGAGTCCATTTGTTTCCTGGTGTAGCTTCGTTGTGTCCGGCTGAGCTCGAGTTACATACGGGCCTTCTGCAAACTAACCTCGAATCAGACCGCGTGCTATTTATTTCTAATGCAATGCAATGCTCTTTTCTTTCGAACCGGCAGTGAATATAAAAGAAAGATAAGAAGTCGTTTTGTTTTGAATGCCTTTCACGCCCCATATCGTTGCGAGAAGTGCTTGTCTCGAGTGATGCTTCTATTTGATACGAGGAGCTTTACGGCTAGAATTTTTTGATGGGAAGGGAATTTTTTTGGAGCGGAGGGAATATGAAGCTAAGCCTGGCCATTGCGGTAATGTTGCACGCTACGAGCCCCTGAGCTGCCTTCCCTAACCTCGCTCACTTTTCTTGCTCATGAATTGCTGAAGCGTGAAGTGGCTAGACCGCCTCTAAAGCCGCGCCATCAGCAGCTCTATTGTGCTCATCATGGCGCCCCTACTGCTCCTGCCGGGCCTGCCCGCCCTTAAAACCTCCCGCAGCGGGCATCCCAAAAATTACGCTAATTTGTATACTTTACTTGAACAACTCGGAAATTTTTCACCCCGAAAACTCTTTCTCTTTGTGGAAGTCAATTTCCTCGACTCCTTCTTTACTCACTAAAACGCCGTCCTTATTTTTCTTGTTAATCCAGAACTTTTCCTTATCTTTATACGCGTGATCGCTGCCTCTAAAACTATTCCCAGTGGACGCTTCAAAGATTACGCTAATTTGTATACTCCCCCTCCAAGGAAGTGCACCTCTGCCAAAATGCTTTCGTCTTCCTATGTTTAGTAAATAGTGTTGACTTGAGCACACCGGTTATTTTGTAAATTATTCATTTATTGTGTTTCAAAGTGTCTTTTTTAGCGAAATAATTATGAGGCTCAACATATTCAACAGAGGGATTTTACCCCAGTGAATTTTTTAATCTAATGAGGCCTTCAAAGCTTCTGACACTAAATGTCATGAGCGCAATTCGCTTCCAAAACACAAAATTTGAATTGTGTTTTGTCTTGCTAAAAATGTGACTTGCGATTGCATATCATTGTTCGAAATGAGAATTTTCATAGAAACAATTTCCTTATTCCTCTCATTACTGAACAACTGGACTGCAACATCAACATTCGTACCTACAGAGACTACAGCCTTTGTCATTATGCAAATGTCGGGAAAACCAAGCGGTGCATCGGATAAGCAACTTTGTTACTTCGTGCAATCCCTCACTTGTGATTTGTGGCTCCATTCCTCAGACCATCCTTTCAATAATAGGCATTTGCCAATATTGTGTATTTAAGACCAATTCCTAAAAGTTTTTAAAGTTCCTTTCCGCCCAAACTTTTCAGTTCTGAATTCAGACACACATTTGATTTCTCTTACTTGTTCCTTTACCTGAAGAATGTTACCAAAAACTACCCTTTACTTCACTCGACGGTCACGTGCTTAATGCTTCTCAATTCTTATTGAAAAGCTGGTCATTTTTTCAATTCTCATCCGTGTTATGTCCGAGAAGTAAACCTTTCATCTATCCTGAGAAAGTATTTTATTTATTTTTAGATGTTGTCGGTAAATGCTTCTCTTTACGAAATCATTAATGATTATTCAACACTGTTGTTATTGTTAGCAGGCAAAGCACGTCATGGCTCAATATTGAACGCAAGTTGGCGCACTTAACAATTAACCTTCTGAAAACAATGTTTTTAGCGAATATTCACGTTCATCAGTAGAACAGAATCTTTCCTTGTACGAGTATTTTATATTTTTCATTTAAAAAGGGCAGTGAAAATGGGTGTAAGTTAACATAAAAAGTTTCAGAGAGAGAGTAGTAGGATGTTCGAACTGAACTGTTACGTACGAATTAAAATAAACCCCGTACTAACTTGCTCAGCGTGCAAAATCACTAGTTGTACGAATTACCCTCAAAGTTCGCTGTTCGGTCAATTTACAATTCACACGATACTTGATCATTACTCAAAAGTATCATTACATTACTTGTTCATAACCCAGGTTTTGTTCATTACTCAAAATGCGGTTTATCGTAAAGTGAACTTCTGTTCAAATTCACAATGGCGTGCACGGCTTCATGGATACTGACTTGACGCTTTGTACCTCACGACACAGTGGGTGTGGCAAGTCAGTGGTTGTCCCCTTGCCTGGTGCACGACGGGGCCCGCCTGAGGCCACAAGTGGTGTCCACACACCTCCCTCACACCGTGGGCGGCGCTCCCCAGCAGACGGTCGTCTTCTCAGAAATGCAGGTGGGTGGCTCTCACTCCTTTCCTTTTGCTGAGTTTTCAAGATACACTTCGATATTTCAGTTGCGTAACTATACGAATGGAAAACTACGAATTGATGACATCTTCTTAATCGTTTTTTTTCTCATTCGTGTGTTATTCACACAATTGTTCATCGGTTTTTATACGCGTATGTAGTGTTTGTTCATGTAAATAATTTTATTGTTGCTTCAAGACATATTCTTCGGAAGACGTGCGCTTTCCATAACAAAACCGATTCGAGGGAAGTTACTTTGTCCAATATTTAATCTGATGCACAGAGACCAAAATTCTGCGTCGATAATTCGTCCAGGTCCATTATTATTCAAAGCTGAATATCATTTTATATTTGTGTTCTTTGACAGAGTGTTTACCATCAGTATGAAAGCATCACATACCGCTTCTTCTCCAACGGTAGCTTTAAGGCAGACCAGCATGTTGAAATGGTCAATATTTGTGTTAACTCATCGCTGTTCTCCTTGTCCCGCTCAGGGGGATACAACTATTGTATCTATGGGAATTAGCACTCGCAGGGGGAAATGTGTGAGGGCTAGAGCTGAGAGTTAGGTGGACCTTCTTTTTGTTGAAGTAAAATGTTTTTGTTATGTTAAGGACCACCTTCTTCCAGTTCACTGCTATCCTGCTTTTCAGCACCTACTGCTTTCTTCTTCGACTTTGATCTTGTTTCATAATCTTTTTTCTCAACTTACTGTTTCTATGCCCTTTCTGCAGAGATTCCGCGTTCCCTTAACTCCATACTATATGGTGCCTTCCTCCTTCCTCTCTTTGGATCGCCTTTGTGGCGGATAGGTAGGCTTAAACTAACTAATAATCTAATCTAAGATCTGTTCTCCTTGTCCTTAAATAATTGAAGAACAGTATGTATAAACTATGACATTTACAGTAAAATAACTATTCGAATCAAAATTAATTGTACGAGAACTTTACACTAGTTCAGAATGAATACTGCTCTCGACTGTTCAAATTGTTATTGATGAGTTAGATTTTCTCGGAATACTTCAGACAAGAAACTTTCTTTCCATCAATTTTAATGGTTCTTTGCGGCTTATTTTAACAATACTTCCAGATCGACCATCGTTTACTTTACAACGATACAAAATACAAGTCGTCTGCTCGATACGTAACTACTATGGCTATTATCGTTCCTCATCCAATTTCTCAGTATCTTATAATATTTTGCTTTTCGTTTCGCGAACGAATGACAGAGTTTCATGTTTTACTTTCCATTTTGCATGCTGCCGGTGACTGAGAGGTGTTCATTACAATCACCGCTCTTCACATAGAGTAATGAGTTGATGCATCAAGTCCTGATTTCTAAACAGCAGATTTTTCGTCTCAAAATAAATAGCTTAGCTTATTCTTTGGCTCATCATTCCCAAAAATGGCTCTCCTCCAAATGAGAATCAGCCCAACCTTATGTCAGCGCTGAGTCATGAGATGTATGAACAAGCTCTCTTGGGAAAAGTCATACCTTCTTCCAACGTGTTAAATGACTTTATTTATTAGAACTTCCTTTCACAAAACCCTACATTTCAAGTCCACTGCCTGCATGCTACCGAGAGCCCCTGTAGAGCAACTGCCACTTAGCAGTGCTGGAGCTGGCAATTCATCTTCTCACTGATCCCTGGATGCTGAGTCGGCCTCGTGACGAAGCCGACATTAACACAGCTACCATAATTATCTTCATGGCTAACTTCAAAGCTGTGCCGTAACTTTATGCATCAATTACCGCATTGCATTCAACTTTAATAGAGTGCATTGTTCAACAACAGCCCTTTGCTTCTGGTCTTGTATGGTTTCTCTTTGTCTTCCTCCACCTCCCTATAGCTCAAGAACGCTCGCGATCCTTCTTAATTGTAGGTCTCAGCTCCTCCTCCGACACACTAGGTTTTACTTCTGTCAACTGCATCTCGCGCAGCCCGACCGTCCAAACTATCTCTGCCTATTTGAGGTCATTGTTCCGCTATCTATTCAAATCCACTTTTTTTTTATTGCGTCGAATATTTCCGCGGGAGCTAGATTTTGTGAATAATCATAAATGAATTCAGTTTCTCTTTTTTTTAGTTTAATTTGTGTTTAACTCATCATTAATATTTGTTTACGTAGTTTTGAACTCCAGGATTGTGGTAGAGTAAATATTATTCATAAGACAGCAGCCAAATACTATTCATTGCTAAAGAATATTCCTGATGAATCATAACAAAGATTCGTTTCTAAGACAACTATAGAAGCTAAGTATTTTTCTACTCGTCATTATTTCAGAATAATTGCAATCTAAGCGCACCTAGTGAGCAACATCTCTGACTAAAAAGCACTCTGAGTAATAATTTCACTGTCTAGATTGCATGAGACCCTCTTCATGAATCTAGTTTTAAAAAAACGATAGAAGAGTTCACATAGAAAAAACCAAAGTTGTTAATTTTAAATTTAAAACTTCTGCAGCAACTATTTGCACTTTTTTACGTTATTAGGGAGTTTGGCTTGGTTTTATGTTTCGAAAAACAGTCTTAACTTCTTTTAAGTATTTCTCCTACTTAATTGGAATGAAATATTGTGAGACCTGTTTCCAGGTCCAGTAATCTCAATTATTCCGATATTGTTATTTGAGAAATATTGATAGCTACACCTATTGCAGCCAATCTGTTTCCGAATGAAATCGTCTGTATTTTTGTAAAGAGAAATTTCTAAAAACTTGTGCAATATTACTTTTGCCTTGGGGCCGAGGTGATTCAAAGCCTCATGAAGCGCCATCACTCGCCTACTTACTTTCGCCCCGAGCAACTTTTGTGATGGACGACCTTTGGCAAGTTTCGTGACGACTTTAGCGCGCTGTGCCCTTTCCCTCCCACTTGGTGGTGCAAAGGAGAAGAAGTCGAGGCAGTCAGCCGAATGAAGCCGTCTGCCGCCCCAAGTTTGTTCGATGCTCTTCCCTGCCTAGGTGGCTCAAAAAAGTCGAAGTCAGTGGTAAATGAGGTATTCTGCATACCCAGGCTTTGTTGAATGCTCTTCAATGTCTCCAAAAAAATGAAATGAAAGCTGTCTTGTAACCGAATTGAAGTACTCACACCGTTAGGTTTGTTCTATTCCCTTTCTCAAACTGACGGTTTGTGCTAAAATTTAGATTTGTCCGAGAGGCATTTTGTGAGCAACGCATTTGTTATTTGCAGCCTTTCTCAACATTGTGTTTTTAATGATACACGAGACTTCAGTCTAATAACTGTGGCTATGAGGTGGCAAAACATAAACGAATGAGGAGAGACGTGAAGAAATGCTGGCAATACTTGCTATCGCTCGGGCTTATGTGACAACGTTTGTGTCGTAAACTTGTGTTTTATGGGCAAATTTCGCGATGGTCTCAACATTTGGTATCTTTTGGCAATCTCTGTAAGTGCTGGATCAGCGTAATCACGCTCGGCCTCGCCTTAACTTGGCCACCTGCTCTGATGAGGTAGTGTGCGCATGTCTCACGGCAGGGACTTGCACACATTAACGCGATTCATATGCGAGCACCACGGTCATTGCTTCACGGTTCACTCGTGATGAACTGCGCCAGCAACACAAAGCGTGAGTTCGAACGCTCACTCGCTCGACAGTTGCGACACCTGACCATTAAAACTTCATTTGTGCAATGACGAATAGTGCCTTCATTTGTAATGGCGTGAGCTTCGAGCTCTCCCTTGAATAGAGTTATGTGTCATTCATGAAATTAAATTATAATTATTACAATATTGTCTACCGTCATTAGGCTGAAATATCTCCTGTACAAAAATGCGTACATGTGCTTTTGTTATTATCGTGCTGACTATGCGAAAATTTAATTCGTGCAGGAGCACGGATTTCTTTTCGTTCTGCTCCTGTACCTGCAAGACCTCATTCACATCGTAATTAAGAACTGCTAAGTTTTAATCTATGTCAAATCCATTTTTAAGAAAATTAGGTCAACGCCTTTTTTTCAAGCGAGCTTTCGCTGACCACGGTCACGAGTTGCGGTCTCAGCACGACGACGCTCGTATAAGTCAGGCGCTATCAGGGGACCAGCGAAGCCTTGCTTGAGATGGGGCTGCAGGTATGGCCTCATCCGCTCATTAAGGAGGCAATTTGGTCGAGCCATTTATCGCTAACGCTGGAACAAAACATTGCAATTTACCGCCTCTTCATATTACACTAATGCCAACTTAGCTGTTTCCGCGCCAACATTTTATTATTCCTTGTATTTTTGGAAGGATTTCAGTAGTATAGGGAGAGGGAAGGGTGTTTGTGGGCATAATTTATCCCGTTCTTTTGTGAGGCGAGAGTCGCCCAGCGCTGCTTTTATTCTTGTCAGGCAAACACAGAAATTAGGGACGGGAGTTAGGTGATGACGGACGTTGAGATCGCTGAGGGAGACTCCGGCTGTGGACTGGACAAAAACGTGAAATGTTATTTTAATGCAGATCCCGTGAACGAAAACACATGACAGTTAGAAATGTTTTCATTTGGTTCTTCTGCAGGGTTCAGGATAGTAGATATGCACCAATGGATTCAGGACCATTGATTCCGCAAGATAAACTTTTGAAACTCGGCAATCACCCTGTATACCTGCGTTGTGATGATGTATTTTTGTTCGCCGTTTCCCGTTGAAAGATTGTTGACGTGAGCTCCTATCATGTAGGTTCAATGTGAAATTAAATATAATTGAATGCACGGAATACATTTTTATTTAATAAAAGAACTAAATTCGAAATAATTGTCTGGTGCTTAGGCTTTTTATTTGTTTCTCATACTTGAATTGTACAACAAGAGCTGGTCATAAGTTGAAGCGACTGTTTGACAGAGTATTCCTCGGTTAAATTTAATATGCCTCAACAATGTTCTCAACAGATCAGCAAATCATCACTACTACACGTTGTGAGGAACTTTAAAAACAAACACAAATAACCTCTCCACCGTGCTGTATTTCACTACCAGTATTTATATTTAAAAAAAATCGTGTACATTTCGTAGTAACAGTAGTGTTTTGTTAACTGTTCTTTCGATATTTCCTTGATCAGGCGAGTACAATTGATGGAGGAATGCGCGAGAAAACGCTACGTAGTTTTGCCCCCCAAAACTTATATACAACTGTCATAACAAGAAAGAAGTGCATAATAAAGTACAAGTGTTGGATGTTCCTCACATGATTGTTGTACTTGTCCTTGAACTTAAGCTTCTACTTTAGGCACTAGAGCAAATTCTTTGTAGTTGACATCAGGACTTGTTTTATCTAGCGAACCGTTTGTGTGTCACGGCTTTATGTTTTGTAGCATCAGTTGATGGCTAATGGTGATGAAAAAAATTCCTATTCTGATTTTCATTGCAGAGCAATTTTACATCAAGACGAAACGTCACTGGTAAGGTAAGGCCTTCCAAATGGGGTTTATATTTTGCAGTGCTTCAAGAACAGAACAACAGAACTGCATCTTGACCGTTGAATATGCGGTTGCTAGGCAAAACACTCTGAACCTTTGAAGTTATTTAATAAAGCGTGCTTGACGCTCGCGCGATACGCTTGACAAGATATAAGCTTTGAAAATCAGAGAGTGTTTCTATTGCCGTAGTTGTAAGAAAATATGATTCTACGCATGAAAGGCCGTCCTCTTGTGAGAATGATGAGTGCACGCTGATGAACATGTGAAACGTAGAAAGAATCTTTTGTTTTCACAGGGTTTCAATTGATGCTTCCTTTATAAGAAACACAATAAATTCATCATGCCTGTATGGTAGTTCAATATTTTGCATCATTCAATTTAGTGGCCCTAGTTCTTACCTTCACCCGCTTCAACTTCTTTTCTCTTTGTCGTTTTTAAGCGTTCACCGCTCTGTTCATTTCACCTTTTCTGCACAAAATATTAATGACACGGTATTGAAGCCCTTTCATTTTAGCCCATCTAAAGAATGGTAGAGGACGGGGCTTGGGAGTCGAAGGTAGTCATCCGTCATAGCTGGGCCACGTGTCTAAAACAGTGGCTCATGTAGGTGCGTATAGCGTTGAATTCATTTTCGTGGCCTTATCTGATACACAGCGTGTCGCAGAATTTCTTGATGGTGAAACACATTCTCTAAAAATTTAATTTGGCAATGACGTGTAACAAGGTTGCTAGAATTATATTTAGTACGTCGCATTCGTAATCACGAGCGACTGGGCAAAATCTCACCTCAGTTAAACGTAAATTATCATGAGAAAGCTTCTGCAGTGAAACTTCTTACTTGAAGGAAAGCTCAATAGGGACAACGTCGTAGTCAAACTTTTGTCTGAATTGGCAACCTAATGACACCATAATGATCACGCCCATATTGTACTCACTCTTCAGACGCCTTCATGGCGAAAAAAAAACCAACAGAGCTTAATTTGTCAGAGATTCAAAGTTTCTGTTGCCTCCATGTCTCGCTTAGTTTTGCCGCACTAGAAAAAAAAATGGAAGAGTAACACTCCAAGTTCGCCGTCCAGGCCCAGTATTTTGTTTTATTCAACGGCATGGAAATAGTGAAGAGCAATTTGTGTTTTCTAGACATTAATGAGCTAAGTTCCCTAAATTGTGTACCTGGTCTTTGGGTGTACTGTTTTTTTTTTGTTCTAAAATCTTGAAACTATTTAAGCGTCTACAAGCCGATTAAATTTGTTTAAGTTGTTCTATGGCGTAAAATTACTTTCGCTTTATTTTTTTGACAGCTTACTGACTCTTAATGGCGACGTGAACATAATTTTTAATGAGAAAAGAGTTCGTGTCAGCGTTCTTTTAGAAAATCTAACAACCTTAAAGTCCAGAAAAGAATTTTTAATTAGTTTTCGAAACTTTCACGAAATCAAATGCACGACTGAACTCTCATTCTAAATTAATTAATCTAGATCTGCACGACATTACCTAAAAATATGGAATTAATTACGCTTGCTTTGTTTCATCTTTTGCAATTTAAATTTCAGTTTCTGAGCATTTAAATGAAATTAACACGTAAAAAGCGTAGTTTTCGACTATAAGTACTTTTCATTCTATCAAACTGCGTATTTTTGAAGGAACCTAGCACACATTTTGTTTTTCTTCTCCGCAATTTGCTAACTATGAGGTACTGGCTGTTAACTAATCAAGCCAGTTAGAGCAAATGTTCCTCCATGGCACGACCGACCAACTTCCTCAACGATTACCCAAGTTTCCTTGATTGCTGCCATATGTTCCTCGCGTTGTCGCTCAATTACTGCACCAAGTTCGTTAAGTCATTATCCAATTCATTTCATGATAATAACTGAAAAGTCTTCACTGATATGATGGATATAATGTAGATTGAATGATCGTTACCGTTCCATTTACGAAGATTTTGAGAATGACTTCAATCTACCGCAGGCTCATTCTCGAGTTTTATATTTTAATGTTCTTCAGGCGTAGCGTTCTTAATTTTTCACATTATCAGAAAGGTCCTTTTTCCCCTATTGTGAACTAAAAAGAAAGAAATTCGTGAAATTTTCGTTTTGCGTGTCTACCTTCCTCCAACCCTTACACTTTCCTGTAGTCATCTGCGTGTATAACGTTGACTTTACTTTTCGTGTCTTCTGCTCGAGCTGCCGAGGATTTGATCCAGTTAGTGCCGGTGATTGAGCTCGGTTTCACAGAGAGCGAATATTTTGCAAGGTTGAATCTGAGATTTGCGACATCGTTACTAAAGGGGAAGTGCGCAGTCTTGATGCGAAACCCAGTGAATCAGGAATTAAGATCAAGCTACTTTTTGATCGATGCTGAATTCTCAGTTATTGATTCCCCAGAATGTTCAATGTTTGAAGCAATCAATTTATGCAATGTAAATTCATTCATCAATTTGAAAGTGATTAGCATGAATGAATTCTAATTGATAATGAGAAATGAATAATAAATTTTCCGGACGCGTTGAAATTATTTCTTTGCAATAATTTTTTTGACAGTTTTCAGTCCAAAGTAATTTTAAAAAATTAATCACTGACAACTGAATCTTATGGTTACTCGCTGCATGAACGAATGAAGATGAATTTCTAGAGAAAGGACCTGAAAAGTTTTTCTGTGTATTAAAAATAACATACTTCTATTGTTCGCTGCACTTCGTGCTTTATTTGCCGCTTGTACTCTACAGCCCTGCAGTGTGCAAAAAATGAATGGCATATACCGTACGTCATACAAGAGTTTCTCCTGTACACTAGATTTTGACACCGGGAATTTCCACGTCGCACTTTGTGCATGGAAAAATTTCGACACCTTGGCGCTTTTGATGGAAGACAGACTGCGATCAGAACTCTGATTGATAAGTAGTTTATAGGCTTGCCATTCTACTGATTGGGCAGAGCGAGAAGTCTTCTAATGACGCTTTTGTGCCGTGCATTCTCCTTTGCGTAGCTGTGTCTCGACTTGCTTGGGCTTCCCCAAAAGAGGAACTTCCTCGGGCCTTTTCTTCTTTTGTTGGCCTCGAACAGTGAGCATTAAAGGCGTGTGTCGGCCGCATTCTGCATCAGCGAGATGCATGAGTCTCTCTTCACTCGTCCCTCTCTTAAAATGTTTTAGTTTTTGAGGTTTTTTTTACAACTGTAATAGAAGCCAAGCTCCCGTGAGATTGCCAGATTATTTTTTCAATATTATTTACTGAATTATATCCCTGCCAAAGATGTGCCTTTGGAGCAGAATCCTATGTTGTAGAGTTAAGTCAAAACCTCGTCGGTTTACTGGTTTTTGACGTCTTTTTAAGGGTTACTTTGATCATGTAACATTTTATTGCTGTGATTGCACGTGGAAAGACCGTAAAGATGCTATTAGTTCGGTCCTTTCATGTTCCCGCCTGATGACAGCCATTAGCTCTGATACTGAAGAATCTGACATCAGATCGTGCCTCTAAACTGCCGTAATAGAGGCAGCTGCGCTTCAGGAAACGAGGCTGTCAGCGAGCGTATTCCTAACTAGTACATTTATGGCTTATATCTGGTGCGGTGAAAACTTAAGAACTCACATGGTTGAGGCTGCAAACTACTGTTAACACTATCTCAGCAGCTAGCGCAACAGACGCTCCAAAATTGAATGCTTTGAAATTACAAAACTGTAGCGATGCCAATTTGACAACAGTTAAGTGGGACATTTCTTAGAAACGTATTAACTAAGGTAAAGATGCAAGGTTCATTATGGAAAGTGGATATGGGGACTTTCTTTCTGAAAAAAACATGATAGGTTTATACACCGAATGTATGACTCATGCTCCGAATTCGCAGTTGCCATCAATGTTCAGCTTTGGAAAAATGTGAAAATTGTTGAAAAATATGAAAATAGGAGCGTACCTGACCTGTCATTGAGTCATCTCAATTGCATTCTTTCCTTCTCTTTTTATGCATCGTCTTTCAAAATAATTATTGAGGCTTAGGTTTTTACAACAAAACATTTTATGTTTCTGCTCAACGAGAGTATCACAATAGAATCATTTGGTCTTTTTTGTATCCTTGAGCGCACAAATACATCATATTTGTGAAAGTGGTTTTTCGGCGGCCACGCTTTAATTTCGCTTTATAATCTAGTAAAAAAAACAATAAAAATAAAAAACGGGAAATGTTACATTCAAAATCTTCCTTCACTGAATTCTGGAAAATGACCAACCTTGTTCACCGCATGTCATTGCTTCACCTGTGTTTCAAACGTAATAACCTTTCGATAAGAACCCTACCCGACATCTCCATCTCCCCTGCAGAGCTCGTGTCCCTACCCTACAGAAGGTGGATGAGACAAATTTCGTGGATTAAAATATTTTGTGGATGCAACACATCCATCTCATTTGCAGAGTTCCTGCTCCTACCTCACAGGTACTGAAGTTACAACGGGTTAAGACGAGCCTCAACTCTCAGTGCGCGGTTTCCTCCTCCACAGGTCGTACAGGAGTCGGTGCGCATCCCAGGCAGCAGGGTGCACATGCTCTACCACTCCAACTCAGTTGCCGGCTACGCAGCGCGCCTCTTGCTGCAGCTTACGCCGGCCTCCATCCCAGAAAATCTTACCAGAGTTCATCTAAAGGTTCGACTAAAATTCAAGTTTCTGAACTTTTAGATGAGTCTGAAAATTCCGAAACACAAACCCATCAGGAAGAGGCCACTATAGGAATTAGCGCTCCCCAGGGTCCAGAGCTGAAAGTTAGGTAGGCCTTCTTTTTGAAGTCGAACACTATACTGATTTGTTACGAACCTTCTTTTTTCGGTTCACTGTTTTTTAGCCTCTATAATATTATTATTCAGCTTCAAATTCCATGCTTTCAATCTTGCTGTCTCTATTCGCAGCGTGTGGGGCGACACCTTATGCACAGGTTCCCTGCACCCTCAGCTCCTTATTAAATGGTGCCTTCTCTCTTGCGCTCATAGGAACACCTTCGTTGTATTTGGAAAGGTTCAAAATAACTTGTAATTTGAACCAATATAAAACATATACTACGACTTTTTAGTGGTTTTTTCAGTCTGAAAAATCACTGTTACGAAAAATGTTCCACATTTGAGTGACGTTCGGCAGGCATCGTGCTGATTATTACTCTCGATGATCTATGTTCTGTCTTTCAGTTACTTTTTATCTTGAATTACTATTTTTTACTAATAAAAAATTAAACATTGCTTATCATTTTACCTCCTATTATTTCTGCGGTATTTTTTATACTGAAATTCTGTTTTTGCTTGATTTACCTTGAATTCCTTCACAATTGTGTGACAGTCATTTTTTGGAATCACCATCAAAGTTCATCTCCTAATGTCTTGTTCATTTTAACGATTTTCTTATTTCAATATTTTAAAATTAAGACCTATGGCTTTCTCCGTCAATGAAATACCAAATTATCCCGTTTTGTGCGCAATTATTGATGCGGTCAATTCTGAGACAGCATTCGTGAAATTTATACGTTTTTACTAATGACATCGTAATTTTACCCTTGCCTTTATCTCATTCCCCTCAGATTACTCTCGAAGGGACGGTGTTCGAGAAGCTATTCGAGGCAGATCCCAATTTAACCTACACCTACACCTGGAATAAGCGCAACGTCTACAAGTCTAAGGTTAGTAAAATTTGAAGAATATATTGGTCATGGACTTTCCTTCCATACACTGATTTCCAATGTTGATATTTTAAAATATGCTCTTGAATTCATTTGTTTGGGCACTAATCCTGATTTAAGAGAATTTTAATTCTACCAAATTTATTAAAAAAATTTGGGTGATCTGATATAATTATTTTTCGTTGTTGTGCACCGAAGTAGGTAATGCTGGCTCAATTTTTGAATGATGAAAAAAGACGCTCGCTTTTTTAAAAAATAGCGTTACGGCCGAGAGAAGATAGTGGTACTTATTTTGAAAAACCTAATGAAAATTTATTTACGAGTGAAAAAAACTAATAACCTGGCACTTAATTCGGAATTAGATATATAAAACGCGACTCTTTCAACGAATTCAGCTAATTCCAAATTCGTCACTCACCATAGTATTTCAAATCAAATAAATTTGATCGGGCTTATCTAACCGAACCAAACTTAGGGGAACAAGAGAGTGCCGAAAGGGTTTTTAATTTAAATATCATTTGAAGCTTGAGGCATAGATCTCAAAGTACGTGAGTGATGTTATATATTAAATTGATCTTATTACTGTACCACACCCAACAGAGTAAAAACGTTGATAATTCTTCAATATCGTTAGCCTCACAATTAAATCCTTCGTTTTGAGTTCTTTTCCTCGTTTCATGTGGTATATTAGGATTTCACAGACTAAAGATTCTTTATTGAGTCGAGTTCCGACCAAAGATATCGTATTAGAAACTGTGAGATTATCAGTTCATTGTCCTATAGTTCTAGGAGCTCAGCAAAACTCGGTCAACATTACTATCCCGCGAGATTTTCTTTCATCAGATGTACGACGTGTCGACGGCGCGAGTGTCTGTGGGGTACGAGTACAGCTCCTGCGACCAGGTCGTCTGGGTCACCCAAACCGCACCCATGCACGGCTTCCACATGGCCATCTCTGACGTCGGTGGCTGGAATCTCGACATTCATCACATGTACAACTTTGAAGCTGGTGAGATATTCCTGTAATTGCACAATTCGTTACGTCTTCGTTAATGTAGCCTCTAAGCGTTCTTTAGCCCTGGAGAACTCACGGTATTGAATAATTCGAGCAATTGAGTATTTATGACTTAACGCTTTGACCGCGATGGGTTAAACTGAAGTTCAATATTCAACTCAACTTTGAAGTCAGTTATAGTAAGCAATTTTGAAAACAGCAAACATAAATTAGATTATGCCTTCATTTAGCTTTGATGAAGTAATTAGAACAATTAAGTTTGTGTTCACTGGCCGGTCAGCAGCATTATGAAAATCCCCTCTATGTTCACCGACGGCTTACACCACAACCAACATGTTAATGCAAGTATGGTCTGAACACATGATGAATTTTGAACATTTGCTGAATGTTTCATTTTGTGCTCTGGAAGTTGATATTCGATTGTTTTTGCTTTGTAGTTCTTCAAGTTTCAAGAAACATGAAAATTTTATCGGCTCTCACTCATTTTTTATGTAATTTTACATCAACAATGATAGTCATCGTGCAATAGTTGATAGTGTTACTAGCTATCATAAATTTCAAGCTGTAAAACAGTCGCTTCAAGTGAATGGTTCAAGAGGAGTTCTGTGTGGTAAGTCGCAGCCAGTATGCGGAGCACGTTTCTATCACGGCTCATCCCCTTTTTGAGAAAAAACTCACTCCGACCTCGAAGTTTGGCCAGTCTTGGAGCAAAGAGTACGCTCTCTTTTCCAGGCATTCTTCTGCGCGGCGACGGATCATTTCTGGAACTGCTGAAAGCGCCTCGGGCTGTGAGTTCCTTGGCAGGCACGGGGTCCAAGCGCCCCTTCGAGTGTCGCCACTGCGAGGGGGCAGCGCGCGATGTGCAGTTGCTTGCCCCCACCTCCATGGCCTCAGCTCCTGACGGCTCAGTCTACGTTGGCGATTTCAATCTCATCCGCCGTATCACACCCGATGGAAAAATTCACACCGTCCTGCAGCTGAGGTGAGCAGAAACGTTCTGTCCACTAGTGCCTGAGCCTCTGTCTTGCACTGCCTTTTTCACCAGCGGAGATTGACCCCGTGTGGATTAATTTGTTTCTGTACGCACTGTCACTGTCGCTGATTGTTTTGCCTGGAAGCTCAGCCATCCAAGGTGTGAGCTCTTATTCTTTTAAAATACAAGAACGAGGGTGTTGCGAACCCTAGAGACGGTAGCAGTGTTTTCCACTCTTGTAAGTGAATATAGAGTACATCACTTGTTCTATGTTTTTAAGCCTGCCTTGCCAAACTTTGCGGTTGTGTGTTGAAATGGAGGAGGTAAGCCGTTTTCTATGTCTGTAAAATTTTGATAGATCTTATTTTACAGGTATTTCGTGTCCGTTGTTTGACATTCTTTGATAGTCCTTATTGGTTCTCAACACTAGTAGATTATATTTTTCTCGTTTGTGTCATAATCTACTAAGGAAGTGGCAAGTGTCTTCTGAAATAAGTTGAAAAAAATATGCCGTGACACAAACCATAGCTAGTACCTTACATAAATTTAAAGCTGAATTACTCTTTCCAAGAAGATCTGTGCCTAACGATCATCTATCTTCAACTACTCTAATTGTCTCATCAATCTCATTCAAAAGGAATAAATAACGTTTGATTGCGAAATCAGTTAATGTAGTATATATATGTGCATGGTGTGTATAAATATTTTCTTTCATTACATTGCTAAGTTTTTGCTCTTTTTGTGAATGATTACAGACTATTTTTGATATACTTTCTTGCATTAAGGTTCTTTAAATGCTGTGGTTTTTGTTCAAATGTCATTATTTAACTTCCACAGCTTGAGTTCGAATAGGTCCATCATCAAACCCCTAATAAAAGCGCCAAGAATATTAATCTGGAAAGCCAATTTCATTTATGATTAGACTAATTTCCAAGTTCCAGCTACGAGCAGCTAATCATTGATTTGAACGAAAAACATTTCTCGCTTGACTTTCCATGTTAGCCCTTTCGTACGCCCGCCATTAACCGCGAGCACTGGTTTGCACTCATGTCCACAGCGCCACGAAAGTGTCGTACGAATATTACATGACCGTCTCGCCCGCTGATGGCCACCTCTACGTGAGCGATGCTGAGAATTACAGAGTCATTAGAGCGCTCACGGTCGATGTTATCGATGATCCTTCATCGAACTTCGAGGTGGTCGCCGGCAGCAGTCAGCGTTGCATTCCAGGTCCGTGAATTAAGCCCGTTGCTCATAAAATAAAGTAAGCGCATGGAGTAAAAATGAATTTGAACAATTTGGTTACGGTCATTACTGTAGCATTATTGTGAATTAGTGATGTGAATTTATGAGCTAATGCAATATCGCCCTGGTCTTAAGTCACTGCTTCTCACCTGTCTCGTGATTTGATTTTGCTATTTAAATCGATATATTTATTTGAGGATAAATGTTACAATAGATTTATGAAAAAGATTCACTGTATAAAAATAAACATTATTTTCATTTAGACTTAGAATTATGTCAATTCTGACTTCAATCTAGAACTACTCTTAATTTTGTGATGCGTGTATTCAGGCAATTATTGTTCTAGCTCTTCAATGAGAACTATGAAATACAACTTACAAAATTTGGCCCCTTCAATCTGGAATGAATAGTATAACTAACTTTAATTTATGTTTCAAATTTGTCCGCATGTTCCTGCCTCTCAACCAGTACGACAAAATATTTCTCCTCTTAGTTTCTAAATACGCCTTGCAGGTGACGAGAATCGCTGCGGTGACGGAGGTCCTGCTCTGGGAGCCCGTTTATCACACCCTAAAGGCTTAGCAATTGCTGCAGACCAAACTATGTATATCGCTGACGGTCCGAACCTGCGTGTGGTGGACCCCCAAGGCACCATCCACACCCTCATCGGCCACCACGGCCACAAGACGCGGTGGCGACAGGTGCCTTGTGAAGGCGTCATATCTGCTTCCAATGTCGACCTCCAGTGGCCAACACACTTGGCTTTGTCACCTCTCGATGACACTCTTCATCTCCTGGACGATCATGTGCTTATGCAAGTCACTCACGACGGCAGAATTGTTGTCCGTGCTGGAACGCCGCTGCACTGCCCTTCTTCGAATCTTTTCCCAATCGGTTAGTCATAACGATTCTGAGGTATTTTTTTGCATTGTTCAAATTAATCGGTCAAAAATGTTCTCGCTTACCAAGTTAATAAGAACACTCAGAAACAGACAAACTTGATCACTTGTTCAAAAATTATCCTTTTTCCACGTCTGAACATTCGTTCATCATCGCCACTATGAAAGAAAAACCATCAGAAACATATTGTCAAAGTAATTGTAAGCTGGGATAAACTTCTTCTCTTCGTTTTTCTTTTTTTGTTTCTTTAAACGGTAATTGACTGTCCCTCTATGCATTTTCCGCGCCCGTCAAATGGTAACTGTTGGAATGTATTGCAACCTTGTGTAGTTTAGTTTACGGTAATTATTCATCGCATTCGTTCATTCAATATCAGAAATTGTTGACTAGTCGTTCATCCAATCTTTTAAGTGTTTGTTCCTTTCTGCCAAAGAAGATCATTTTCATCTGAATTATAGCTTAGTAATAATTTTCTTCGTTGATTTTGACGAAATGATTCCATGCAGTGGAATCTTTTGGGACTTTTTTTTTAAATATTGCGGGCCTCTGAAACTGTTGTAGTAATTTTAGAAAATGCTTAAGTCTCGCATGGTTTACGTCTACCAAACTCTTTTTCTAAATTAAATTCAAAGATTTAGCTCTATCCTTTTACGTTCTCAGAGTAGGCAGCGTTTCGGAAATGAGATTTAAAGTTTTTCAAATTTGCAAACGATTTCAGCCTTGGGGAACTTCTCTTTTGCCTCTTTAGTTTGCAGTCCCGGAGGCACACAGTAAAAAGTAACCACTTGCCTGTATTTATTATTCTTTTGACAAATTCTTGGCTGTGTATGTAAAGGCACGTAGGATTCAGTGTGCAAGATATCAGACATTTCTCACCTCTAACATATTCTGCAGTAAAATGAATACAGATTGTGTGCTGGGGTATCAGTAACACTGGTACGCTAGCGAAATGTTTCAAATCAACTCATGAAATTTCAGTGCAAAGTATAATTTCAACATTGAATTCATTTTTAAGGTATTTTACTCTTAAATGTCAGCATGGAGCGATTCAGAGAACATTCAAAATCGGATAATAATTCAGAATGTTTTACCATTAATTGCCATCAAATCTGTTTTATCTATTACTGTGTTTACTTGATCTCCACTATCTGAAAAATCAAGGGAACATGCGAAATTAATAACATTGTCATCAAATTTTTTATTTTACTAAGATTTATTTATTTTATTTTATTTATTTTACTAAATTTTACGAAGATTAAAGCGTTATTTCAACGTGAAATAGTAAGTGCCTTAAGATCCACAATCTTCAATAAAAGCAAAGCTTTATGACTGGTAAAACTTTGAGTGACAGCATGTATGAAGACAGTAATCGTGCAGAAGGAAACAAACTTCATAACTCTTCTCGTGAAAAAAGTGTAAAGCAAGAAATAAATTTCCATTTTTCAGTCTCATTCTTCAAATGTTGTCTTATGAATTTATTGTTTATCTTCCAGGTTCGATCAGCAGCATGGCATTTTCCCCCCTTGGGTCCCTGTACCTGACAGAGCAGCGAGCTAACGGTGACTACGCGATTCTCGAGCTCAGCACTTCCGACCACCTCAGCGTCTTTTCTGAGCCTCTTACGGCGACCGCTGCGGGGAACGCCTCCGTGAGTTTCCCTTCCTAGCCCGCGTGCACGGATATTTGTTCGCAGTTTCAATTGGAATTACTTCATTTCCATCTTATTTTTCTCACTTATTTTATGTTTGAAGCTAATACCAGTAGTTAATTATCCCCTGTGTATTTATTATTAGTTATTTACAGTGGTTTTGTTACGCTGATTGTGCCTCTTGGTTATATTCAATGTCATCGTATATAATCAATAATGCTCTTGATTATTTTTTTCACTGTCCGTACTGAGATTTTACCACTTTTCCCTTTGGTGAACTTTTACAATCAATTTCACTGGACAGGACATGTGAAATCGACGTAACATATTTGTGATATTCATGTTTTTAGCCTCGAAGAACTTACTCCGCGAACTTCTCACGACGAGTGTTCGAGTTACACACTGTGTTCTTCATCACTAATCTTACCAGTTCGTGTTTGTGTCTTGCTGTTGAGTCAATCTTCTTACGCAAATTTCATGATGCAGCACTGGCTAGACCGTTCCTTCAACTGCATGATGTCGTTTTCCTTCGTTTGTGGCATTGCATCAAATTTTGATATGTTTTTCTGAGGGAATGACTGCTGGTTCAGAAGTTAGGATGACGGCTCGAGCGAATATGGCCTCCTGTAATAATTTTAAACAATTGATGTTTCGATTCATTTTCTGTAAGACACTCAGCTTTGTTTGAGTTGTTCTAATGTTCTAATGCTGGTTTTGAGTTTACCATCTAATTGAAGTTTTCATTTTTATTCAAACGAACATTTGAGACGTTTTGGTGTCCCCCACTTTTTTTCATTTCCAGCTAAAATGGCGTCACCGTTGTCTTCTACTATTTAAAATTTGAAATACAAATTCTTTTGTTTGTCGCCCGTGTCTGCAGTTGCTATTTTTCACTTCGCACTTTCATTTTGATTTTTTTTCAAGAAATCCTATCGCATCCTCTATGGTTTTATTGTTCAGTGTCTGTCACAGTTTATTCGTTTCCCAAGTTTCTTGCTTACTAGACTCATTGGTACATTTTGTTCCATTTCCACTGTCGAATTCCTTTTAAGTTTAAGAGAGGCGATCGCATCCTTAGTGCGTGTCCCTGCGGTGCCAGTAAATTGCTGCTCAGTCACGTTTATGGAGCGGAGACAAAGGAAGGTCAGCAGTCTCGGAGACACTTGCCTGAACAAGTCCTAAATTGCTCAGTTACTCGAGACTTGCCTCTCTCCGCTAATTTACTGACAGATTGAGGAGCCGATCTGGAACGGAGTGCATTTGTTAAGTATTTAGACGGAAAGCCGCCGAAAGTTCACTCTCGAAACATTCTGCAGAGCATGAACTAGACAGGCGCTTCAGAGTTCCCAATTTTTATTAGGAATTTTCTTCGTTCATTTTATCTCGCTGTCAATGAAGTAATTAGGAGTTGGCTAGCTTCGTACTTAGCCTGTTGCCTAGACCGGCTATTTTTTGTATGTTAGTCATTTTTCAACAGCTACTGGAGTGATGGAAGGTTTTTTCGTATTGTTTTGCTCACAGTGTCGGCAGCGCATATTAAATGATATTCTAAGTTTAGGTAGAGGTGGGTATGTGTTCTACAGAAGCAATTATCTAATGTACCTTTTTTTCAAAGATGATGAAAAGACATGTTGAACTTGAAATGTACGGATGATGAAATTTGGAAAAAAACTTAATTCGTGTAGCCTAGAGTTTAATTTTGTTACAGTCATGATGACAGTACAGTTAGCGACGAAATCATTCGTACAGTCCTCGTCTTTCAAAACTTTCTTGAATTACTCAAAAACTGTTGTTGTTACAGGCATAACATTTTTACTGGGTGTGAATCGTATATCAGTGACAAGAATACTAAGTTTCTAGAACAAAATATTGTTTTTGAAAGATTTTACAAACTGAACTTCAGAAACACGAAAAGGCAAAATTATTCAAACAATGAGTAGTATAACACTTTATTGAGGTGACTCTACCATTTGAGTACAGTTAAAATAATCAATAGCGTGATCTTTTATATTCATAACATTTAAAGTCCTTTTATTATAGTTTTTGACAAGCTTTTACGTAGTTCAGCTAAAATATTGTTCCGTTCTTCAATGGCGATGCGTTTTAATTCCTGATGATTCTTTGGAGCTCTCTTGTTGATGTTGACTTTTAATTCTTGCCTCAAATTTTCCATGGGATTGAGATCAAGACTCATCGAAGGCCATGGCAGCACATTTATCTCATTTTTTTGGAGCAAGCTAGTTGTGGACTTTGCCGTGTGCTTTGGGTCATTGTCTTATTGAAATACCCACCGTCTTCCAAGTCCCAAACTATTAGCTGATACCTTCAAGTTTGGGTCCAAAATTGAAATATAGTCATCAGAGTTCATCTTCCCTTCAATTGCAACCAATTTTGAAGTTTCCGATGCAGCAAAACAACCCCAAAAAATCGGTTCTCCACCTCCGTGTTCAGCTGTTGACACAGTGTTCTTCGGCAGGAAAGTTTCACCGTTCTAACACCAAACCTTCTTCACATAATTGTGCCCAAAATGCTCGAGTTTGGTTTCGTCACTTCATAATACTCTCTCCCAAAAGCCTCTGTCCGTATCCAAGTGTGACTTTGCAAAGTTCAAGCGAGCAACAACATGACATGGTTTGTGAAATGGAGTCCTTCGAGGTCGGCGTCCGTGTAGCCCTTCATTGTTCAGAAAGCGGTGGATTGCTCACGCTAGTTCCCTGAGTGTTCAATCTCTCGGCAATGTCGTCTAGCTTCACTCGTAGTTTAGCGTTGACCTCACGACACAATTTTCTAGAAGTTCTCACCGAGAGTTTTTGTTTGCGACCACGCCCAGGCAACGTTCCTACAGTACCAAACTTAGCAAACTTTTCTATAACAGATTGTACTGTGGATCTTGGGATGCTCAAACGCTTAGATGTGTCGCCATAACTATTTCCAGCTTTGTGGCAGTCAATAATCTTCTGTCTGAGGTCTACACCGAGTTTCTTAGTGTTCCTCTTCGTAGCGCTAGTGTACGAATTACAAAGCTCTACTCCTCTGGCTCCCCGTTAGCTCTGGCGCATTTTTCTAGAATGATCTCTCATCTAGAATGTTCAAGAACATTTTAGACACAAATTTTTTTCAGTAAAACATGTATAACGGTAAGTCCTTCTCAATGAAATGTAATGTTCTCACTTGGATGAATAATTTTGTCTTTTCGTGTTTCAGAAGTTCAGCTTGTTAAATCTTTCAAAAATAACATTTTATTTTAGAAACTTCGCATTATTGTCACTAATATGTGCTTCACACCCTGTGAAAATCTTATGCCTGTGGCAACAATGGTTTTTGAGTAATTCTGGAAAGTTTTGAAAGACGAGGGATGTACAGTAGTTCCGTCGCTAACTGTACGTTGCACATATATACATTCAAGCATGCTTACACTCACCCACTCACAGTACATAGTGCACATGAGGAAGTAGCACACAATTCTGACATTATGTTTTTATTTAGGCAAGTTTGATGGTCAAAACATCCGAAGAATCTGTAAAATTTGCTTCCCCTGAGATCAAGAGTAACTGTAGTAGATGAGCGAAGTTTTTGTAAAGAAACTTTGTTGTTGACAGATTCAGAAGCTTTTGAGCGGTGGGTCGTGTGAGAAATCCTCAATAGTTGTAGCTGAGGCTCATTTAGTTCCTGTAACAAAAAATAGGTTAAAATTTTTAAGACCAGGTAAGGTTGATTTTTTTTAAATAACAATGTGCAAATCGACTTTTAACAAATATAGCCAAAATTCGATTTTGTTTAATTTTACGAGTAAAAATTCTTACTTTGAAAAAGGCTATCATTAACGTCATGCAAAAAATACGGATGTCATCATGTCTACAAACATCGATATGTAATCCTTGATATTTAACTACATTCACATCATAGTGTAATTTGAATTACCGTTAAAATAAGATCTTATTTTCCCATAATTATATTAGATGAAGTTATTAACGTTTTTTTCGTCTCTTTGCTCACTCTTAAACATAACTGGAATTCATTGACAGCCACGAGCTGTTTGCTTAGCAATGAAAAGAGCTTGTCGCTGGTCTCTGCTTTGAAGAATCATCACTGTAGATTTCAGTTTGGCAATCTTTTGTTGTGCTGCTCTGATATTGAAAAAATATATATAAAATTTTGTATGACCCCCGTGATATCTCTGTCAAATTAAGAATTATCGAATGAAAGAAAATAATGCCTAATCTGTGGTACCTTTCCTTTGTGTTCAGTAATTCAAACATTTTTTCTTCGTGTGTTGTTTCCTAGCCTAATAAATTGTTTACCCATTTTTCCGAAGAAGAGCAAATCCTAGTTAAATTAAATAGGTGTATGAAGTGATTGTGAAATACGTACTCTTGTTTGTCTAAATACTCGTACCTGTTAGATACACACACTTCTCTGACTTTCACTCACATTGTGAAGGTATTAAGCATTGCGCTTATCAAGTTAATTATTGGATGAATTTACACACATTACTGATTTTCACTGACATTACGAGGGTATTTTCGAACACTAATACATTAAGCCAAAACAATTTAAATGTCTCTAGAATATCGAATTTAAATTGCACCCTCTGCTTATGACTATAAATTTGATTTAATTCCAATATTGTTAACCTATTTTAAACTTTTTCTGTCCCTGATGTGCACTTAAAGAGCAGCGATCTTTTTGGCGTTTCATTATAAGCATTTTATTATTGGCTTATAGCATCTTTTCTTCTATTTTTTGCTCAAAAGTTTTTGCTGCAGTTTAAAATAATTTTTGTGGAGTTTATTACAGATTATGATAAATTTTATGTCAGCATGAAACCCTTGTCGTTTAGAAGCATCATTCAATTGAGCAAGTCAATAATAGAGTGATCTGCTGTTTTCCTCCCTCTGGTTTGATTAGCTTCAGATTCATTGCAGTAAGCTTCAATGATTGATGAAATTCGTGCTCCCCCTATAGCTGTAAAGTCATGTGCAAATCTCACTTTCAATAACATCACTTACAGCACTTTTTCGTGTTGGTTATATTTGACAATGAATCAATGTTCTTGATCATTTACGCAACATACTCTTTATATATGTAAACCTTCATCTACAAAAAACCTGCTATGAGTTCTTTCCAATGATACAACGTCACGACAGTGATGTTCTCTCTGGTATTGTGCTTTATATTGCAAATGGAACTGCATATTGTACGGTGGCTTTAATCAATTGGCATCCTGTTTGTGACTGCGCTCCAGCAACGGCAAATGACAAGGATCAGAGGCGATAATTACAATAGCCAGATCACCGCAGTCTCTGGCTCGATGCCCCAGAATAACTTATTGACTCCTGTTCAATGAACCCTGCGGATGCGACGTCCATATTTCAGCGGCGGTCATTTCATCCACGTGGAAAATCCGTACAGCAGTCAATGAGCTTTACTCAGCAGAAAAATGCAGTCTTTATCGCCGCCCCGCTAGTAGACTTGTAATTGTGCCCACGTAACTCACAGTCTCGATTCTTTCTTATGATACACGTGAAAAAAGATGTTTGTGTTTATTCAGTTGGAAAGTTGAAACGTGAAAACAGTTGAAAAAATTTATACATATATATATTAATTTCCTTTTTACATGTACCCTCCCTAAACTACACTATTTGAGTTTTACTTCAGGATTAAATTGCATGCTAGATTTGAACCTATCGAATCATCCTATGGGATAGTAAACATTAATTCATTAGTAACTACCGAGTAAGGTGTGCACATTTAGGCCCACTTTTAACATTTCAAATAATAATCGTGAAAGGGATTTTCACAGTGAAAAATCATTGTATTGAAGCTCTAAGAATCAAAATATTTATGTCCTTCGTAGTTTTTTGAAGCGTTACATAAACTTTTTAACACAATCTTCACTTGAAATTCATCTTGGCCCTTCAAATATCTAAGTTTGCTGAATTTTGAGAAGCTATTTGTAAAGGAAGATGCAGCTGAAGTAAAGGAATCTCTTTTACAATTTCCAATAAAGACTGCTTTCGTTTCTTGCGGGGATAAGCAATTGCAGCCTGGTAATACAAGGAAATTTTATGAAATGTGGAAATAATATTCAATAATGCAAACTGTATTCAGAAATCAGCATACTTTTCTGAGAGTATCCTATTATTTTCTAATGCGTAAACTCTATATAATCAGTGCCTACTGCATCACTTCTTAATTTTAGATTCTGCTTCCATGATTTTTCGATTCCTAGCTAAGTAGGATCCGTTGGCGGAATTCTTGGTGTTTTGACTTTTTCGATTTCTGCAAAACTTGCGAGCAATATGCTTGGTACCCTGAGGAACTCTCATCTTCTGTGTGTCCTAACGAGACGGTAAACGTGCACTAGCGATTCTTCCAACTCAATTGAGGCGACGAATTTTGGTTGCTACAGGTTTATAGAAAAAACTTTGTGTTTTGCAGTTCCATTACATCAATCTACTCCATTTTGAAACGTAACACCAAGCTGATCTGTAACTCATGCAAGCCACATCAATTCTTATAAAAGTCTCATAATTTTTACCCTCTGGTTAGCAAATGCTGGTCATTGTCTTGCATTGTCATTTTTCAAAAACCGTAAAATGCTGGTTACTTTCTTTTCTCTGTATTTTTTCCTTCCACTAGTCCTAACTCAACTTCGAAATTTTATTTGCATTCTCATTAGTTTTTATTACATTTTCATGTATTGATTTCAGAAATTCAATCTATTAAGCCTGTACTTTCTTTAAGAACTCGCTCAATTGGCAGTACTCGTTAATCAAGTTTAGTGCTGCAAGTGTGGGCGTCGATACAAAGCCAGCGCTGCCACCTGACGGTCGTACTCGCTCTTCATGAGCTGTATCAAACGCTGCTGGTCATTACTAAACAATGCGGGGCTGAAATGCGGTAATTAATTCAATTCCTGATCTTGAATGCATGTTCTCCATCAAATTGATACGCATTGTCGTCCTTTCTGGCTCTAATTACGCTGTTCCTTTGGGGGAAAAATTGAACGTATTTGTGGTACGTAAGCCTACGCAAAACCATGAAATTTCAGTTAGTGTTTAAAGTTTCACTGTATTGTTTAATTTTCACATTTAAATTGAAATTGTTCTTTGCCGATTTGCACTTCGTTTGTCGTTTTTTTCCTGTCCGCATGAAAAATATACTTTGTCCATCCTATTTCTTCTTTCTTTAAACCTATTTTGCGTAGAATTTGTTATTATATTTAAACCTGATATCCGAGGAGGTCCCTCGTTGTGCATTATTTCTTTTTTGCGTAAAATTCATGTTACAAAAAACTTCAAAATCTCTTTTTAAGAGCAGGTAAGAATCAAGTGCTGGACAGCCGTCAAAGTTAAGAAAATACCAATGTTGCGCACTCCTTATTAAGGTTAACTTTTGATCTCCTGAAAGGAAAATTCAATGTTAATTCAATATTGTGAGCAGCTTTTCAGTAACTCTGTGTAGACTAAAAAATCCTCAGCTTTAATCAAGTGGATAGCTCTATTTTTCTGCCCTAAACAGACTCTTTGCCCCTCAATAACTGCCTTTATTGCACGAAAAACAAAGCCAGTAAACGTTTGGATTGCTGCGCTCAGTAATCTAGGGTTTTGTACGGGGATTTAGAAGTGCACAGGACCAGGGATCGTGAAGGGCTTGCAGTCTCGCCTCTTCTCATTCCCTGGCGCAATGCTGCTCGTTCATCACGCCTGCGCAGATTTGCTGAAATTAGGCTACTGATCTGTGTTTTCATGCGTGAGGTCACAAACATGCATGATCACGCTGGGACGTAAAATCGAAATAATTTTTTGTGTGAGGCGTGTTCTTTCATTCTAAATTAATTTCTTAACTTGTAAGTACCCGGCAAGGTGTTGCGAAGTTAGTGTCATTAGCATTCATGTTGGTGAGGTCGACCTTTTGCCTGGTGCAGGTATACAGTTTAATGCTCGTTTTTGAAAAAAATGAGCCTTAATTACAAAGCAGCCAGTCGGTAGACTGCTAGTTAGCTTAACATTTAGCCATTGGGGAACATTATTAAAACGAAAATATTGAGTGACATTTCTCTCGCAGTGGCAGTGAAAAAATAATCCACTCATGAATTTAGCTGCCAGTATACCAGAGATGTAAGTGATGCATCCCTATTTTTTGTAAATTCCGTTCAAGCCATTTCAGACTACTGTTGCCACGCGAACTACTAAGCCGAATTTCACAGATGCAAATTATAAGGCCCAAAAATAACAAATATTTTCCACTTTATGTGAACGACAGCTAATATTGTTTTAATTTTTCATTTGAGGCTTAAGCCTTTCTCAGCTAGTAATGATTCACGCTCCACGAAAAGTCAAACGTATTATAACATCAAAGTTCATCTCTTTTGAGTGAATTAGAGTAAATATTGGTCGAGTTTGTTGTTTGATCGGCACTGCGGAGCCAATATTGGTGGCTCGGCACTAATTGGCAGAGCCGTGCGACGGCGCTCGCGTCACGCCCTTCTGTTTGTTATCAAACGGGACGCTATAATACGGACCTCCTCCTCCGCTGCCGCCCCGCCAGGATTGTTTCCTAATTCAGTGTTGCTCTCCCGTCTCTGTGTGCTCTCTTTCAAGTTTTGAGGATTTTTTCTTCGCGTGGGTGGTGGAAAGAGTTGTAGGCGCTGGCTCTAATTTTATTTCCTTTCGTAAATTTTTCTCGCTGTGAACTTCTAAGTGTATTCTGTTCGTGCCTCTTCAGTGTTCCGCATTGTCCATGCTCTTTCATGGTTGCACTATGATTGATACTTGGTGTGAAATGCACAGGTGTAGCCCCAGAACGTTACTGAAAAACTTGCTACTTAATTTTTTTCATTGCTCCTGCGCCTTTTTTCCTTCGCTGATTTTTCTTTTTTCTTGTGATGGAATTTCCAATTTGATGAAAATAGGCTGCGCTTCTATCTCGTGGAACATAAATTCCAGTAAATTCTTTATGAAGATGGGCTTTGAGGATACCCTTAAATGGGAATTTTGAACTAATAAGTTATAACACACTCTGTGCCTTCGAATGTTATCCCTATAATTTCTGTTATTCTACTCATTATTTTGGTTGAAAGTATTAAACTGAAGTTTTTTTGCCTCTTTTCAAAGAGTCTCCTGATTAAATTTTGAAGTGCACGCAGTGTAGTAGTAGAATGATGACTTATCTCTGTCCAAGCATGAGCAAAAAGTAGTTTATAATGTGGCGTGTATTTTCCTTGGCAGGCTCGTAATTCGAACCAGCTGACGCTGGGTTCGGTGTCAGCAATCACTGTCAGCGCCGACGGTGTTCTGCATGTTGCTGACCAGCAAGCGTTAAAGATTTTCAGCTTCCATCACTACCTCCCAAAAGATGACAAAAATGGGGACTACATGGTGAGTGCATCAAACTTTTTATTCAATGTTGTTGATTTACAATCACTAATTCTCGCTAAATCATGATCAATTAAAAATTTGAAGATACTCTAAATTTAAAATCAATTTCAAGACACTTGTGTACTTGTGTACACCGTGCTTACGAGCATTTTTGAATCTCACGAATTGAATACAATAATTATTTTTCAAGGGTCTTACGGTAAATGAAATATGCATAGTGAATTCCGCAGACTAAGATTAGGTGTGCAGCCAGTGACATTATTTTGAGGATGTTGTCTAATGCTCTTTAGTTGTGATTGTTTCATGGGTGTCTTCTGAATTTCTCAATTACTGACGCCGTTTATTCATAGGCGAATGTAAGGTTTAAGTTTCCATTAAATCTGGAAATACAATCGTAAAAATATAAGCATGACTCAATAAGGTTTAGAATGCGTTCGTAATCCAACCCAAAAGAAATAAAAAGCGTTCTCAAAAATAAAGCAAGAAAATTTTTATAAACACCTAAGACCTTCTCGTACGTACATGCCTTTTGAGTTGAGCTTCCCCTGAAAACTGTGTTACTCATTTAACGATGATATTCTCATTTGGCCATGAGAGTTTAATGCTTCCAAATGCAAAGCTTTCATCTGCTCGTCTTGTTAAATGTAACCTTCCACGAAGGCCAGTAAATTGAAGAACTCAAGAACCAATTCTTCTTCCCTTCTCTATGTTATTCGCTGTCACTTTCAGGTCGCCAATCCGAGCACAAACGAAATCTTCATTTTCAACCGCCACGGCCACCACATCGAGACGAGGGATTTGGTCACTGGTCAGACCCTTTATTCCTTCACCTACTCAAAGAACACGTCTGTAGGCCGCCTATCTCAGGTCACTGACGCCGCTGGCAATAAAATTGTTTTCTTCAGAGACTATCGATCTGCTGTCAGCCATGTGAGTACCCTCTTTCCTTCCATACAAATGTTTTACTTCATTAACATTAAACGTTTTTAGAAATTCGTTAACTATGAGTGACGAATTAACATGTTTAAATAGGAAAATCCTTTGTTACCTTGTAATTTGTGAAATCATTTCCCCGTTTTTTCATTCTTTAAATTGTTTTTTTAATCTGCCACTGACATTCTTAAAATGACTGTTCATTTTCTTAACTTTCCTAGATCGAGAACAGCCTCGGTGAGAAGTTTCCAGTGCACATTGGGCGCCTGGGCCTGATGACGCAGTTCTCGGGGCGCGCAGGACAAGAATGGCACTTCACGTACGATGAAGACACAGGGCTGCTCGTCTCCACCACGCTGCCCAGTAAGCAAATAACTCGTACTCACAGTCGTACTTAGTGCTTCGGTGGTCAGCAGCGTGAGGTAGTGACAGGCGTACTCAGTGCTTTGGTGGTCAGCAGCGTCAGGTAGCAAAATACGTACTTAGTGCTTCGGTGGTCAGCAGCGTAAGGAAGTGACAGATTTACTTAGTGCTTCGGTGGTCAGCAGCGTCAGGTAGGGACAGGCTTACTTGGTGCTTTGGTGGTCAGCAACGTTAAGTAGTGTATAGCGTATAGAGTTTAAAATCAGGTATTCCGGAGAGGTGAATGGTACTCTAGGTCTGAGATATGTTTTCTGTCTCAATTCAGGGAAAATCCACGATTTTTGAATGCGCTCAATTTTTAAAATCGTCTTCATAACATGCTGTATTCATGATGAAGGCGGAAAATAATTAGATGCTTCATATTGAACTGAAACTATTTACACACTACAAATTAAATATATTTTCAGCTTCCTTAGAAATGCTGAAATGATGGAGTGTTCTACTGTAGTGAATGATCATTTATTGTCTCTCAGACGTTAAATGATTAAAAATTTATTACGAATCATGTTTGCTCAATTACTATGTTATTATGTAATGTTACTATGATAGGAATGAGTTCTCTTAAACTGAATTTATCGTTTCGGAAGATGTCCTTGCTGTCTTTTTTCGTAATGAGTCTCTTACTTCTGAAGTTGCAAGATGTCATTTCATTGTCTGGTATTTGACATTCAAGGCAATCTAATTAAGCTTTTCTTCGAGCTGAGGAAACACAAACTCTGTCTTCAACGTAAAATGAAAATGACAGTGTCTTTTTTCGAATTTTTTGTTGCAGCTAAAGTAAAAGATTTTGATTCTTCCAGGAATTGCGCAATTAGCTCCCCGTACTGGAATTAGCTAAGTCATTGTCTTGCTAACCTGACATTGTTGTCAAGGCAAAATTGAACTGTCAGTCAGCCAAACTTTCGAGGGGGTTTAGCCACTATTAACCCTCGCATGAGGACCGGCCTTTATTCTACAGCGTCGTGCGTCAAGAGAATCTCAGAAAAAGCTCTGAGATTAATTACTCTGTAGTTAATATTCTGAGAGCAGAGTAGAGTAAAAGACTGAAATTGAGGATCTTCAGGGAAGACCCACGTAACCCTTAGAGATTACAAGATCAAGTCTAAGTCAAAAGACAACGGAAACGTTTTCATTATTTATAACCGCTATATTACTGGCGCATTGAGAATGCAACAACTTTATTTCCATTCTTAAGAGATAAAAGCCTGCAGTTGAGTTAAAAACCTAATAGATCCGCAGTGATTAAGGAAAAATATGAAACCTCTTCCAAAAAATAGATTGGCGTTCAATTGCAGTATCCTCACTGGATCATCAGATGATGAAGAACCTGGGGTAAATTTTTCTTAAAAACGAAAAAATCTTCGCGTACCACTTGAGTTCAGTAATATCAGCTATTTTTCAAAATTAGGCACATGACATATAATTGTAGATCTTTTTAATAACATGCAAATAATATTTCGCGCCACAATTAATTCTCAACACTTTGTATATCCTGATAGCTGCCAGTTTCTTCCACCTATTTTGTGTACGATTATAACTCAGTCACTCCCACGTACTGAACACCTGCAGCTAGTTGTGACACGAAGAGTTCCCTGGACAGTCTGGAGAGCTTAACGAATTCAGTCGCAGTCGCCACTCGCTTATTGCTTGAAATACGTTTCCAAATGTCAACAGAATTATTATTTGTCCATTGAGACACGTTGCTGTTGTGTTATATAATTAAAACCGCAGATATTTTTAAATGCATTATCAGTTTCAATTGTTGGGATTCATTTGTCTTCTAAATGTATAGAAATTTATTACCGACGAAAGTCAAATGTTAAACGAAAGTGAACGAGATCAAATTTAAGTAACTTTTGATGCTGATCTGGGTGTATGCGCTCTCCTCGGGCTCTCCACCGCGTGAAAATTTTGCTCTGTAATTTATGACTGAAAAATTTTCAAGCATTGTTCTGATTGTCTACTCCTGTTTCCCTCATCAATACCTCGCTCTACGTGGGCAGCTCAGTTATGTTGAAATCTACTTCAGGTTATTCAACCATGAAAATGTAGCCTTGAACCGCAGTAAAGACTTTGAGCTTGGTAGAGGTAGGGCCTCTTCTAAAGCAGAAAATAACTTCTTGACGATCCTTTACCCAAGAGTCTGTTTTTATTTAACGTGCCTTAATGACCATAGAAAAACTGCAATATACGCTATATTTCCTAACTTCAGACCGGATGACAACAGCGTACCGATACGACTCCTCGGGCCGCGTGGCGGTGGTCGTGAACCCGACAGGCCACAGGACTGAGGTTCGTTCTGCCATGGGGGAGGCCGCAGGCGAGCTGAGCAACATGAAGCTCCTCAGCGTAACTGTCAGGAAGCAAGATGATGTCCTGCCTCAGCTACTGTCCCTATCTCAACAAGGCGACGCTTACTTCTCACACGGTCAGTGTGTACATCGCCCACTTGAGATGCTGATGCTTGTAACACGGTGTGATGAACTAGGCTAGGTGTGGAGAGAGTCGAGATTTTTCAGCTTCTTGCCTGTAAAAGCTATTTTGCTTTTTCTACAAAGATGCTTAATAGTATTGAGCTCAATTTTTCGTTAATCATTGGCACTTACTATTGTGCCTAATCTGGCACGGTATTGACTGAAAAACAGAGCTGAATTCTTCCGTGTTTACCTGAGGTATGACAACTTGAAGGCGCTCTTTCTTTTTAGGTTAAATTTGTGCATCAACAGTAATCGTAAAGTCTGTGCCCTCAAGAATATATCTACTGCATCCCTTTATTTAAGAGCAGAAATGATTACAAGTGATAACGCTTGGTTGTCCGTATGAATGCAAACTATCTTTTCACGATTGATTGTGTCAACAATACTGCACTGTGGGAAACTGCAGTGGGCAAATTTCATCACCTGTAATTCAATTACCGGTCTTATCTTAAATTTATTTTGCAGCGAAGTTTGGCAAAGAGTCAAAGCGTTTTCATTTCTGTCACATTTTTTTGCGTGACACCTGGCGTTCATGTATCATGTTAGTTTGTTTCCCATAGATGTCATCACTAATGCTCAAATCGACGACATTTTCGTTAGTTTTTGTAAAGTAGCATTTCTTGCTGTAATCAATTCGGGGTCTCTTCGCTTTGGTACGAGTTTTTACAGTCTTTCTTTGCTAGGTTTCAAGTTTTGGGTGGTTTTGTTTTCGACTGTTTTTAATTTCTGCCTCTGTATCTCTTTTCTGCGGCAGCACTCGCGCTACTGGTGTATGTCGATACCCCTTCTCGTGTCCTGGTTTTTTCAAAATGAAAGAACATAGCACTCGCCATATTTTAAGCAGAATTACGCCTCGGTGAAGCTGTTGTATTTCTGTCGATGACTTTTCAAGGGCAGGTTGCTGCTCTAAATATGCACTCCTAATCAGAAGTCCAACATTTTAGAGTGCCCCATGAGCGACCAGAGCGTTTCAATGCTGGACTGCAGCTTTGCATGCTATTCCTGCGGGCGTTGCTCAAGCCATCGATTATTGTGGCGAGAATATCGTTCGTGCCGATGCCCGTTGCGTGTCACTGGTCACTCTCTCAAGTTGTTTGGCTCAAAATAGCGGACTTACACTCTGCTCTAATTCGATCAGACCTACTCTGCCCTGCCGTGATAGATGGAGAAAAATGCTTTTTGTTGGCTGCTTTCTCTGCGGCCTGGAAAATTTGATGGTGGACATTCCCCGAGTAGTGTATAACAGCTTGCCATTTTGGAATGTTTCAACCATGAAAATGTCATCTATTATAATTTGCATTTCTGTCATTTTTACTGTTTGCTCAGTAATTGATTTTACATCAGCATATGGAGCGGGGCTACGAAATTATACCCTGATGTGAAGTGAGACAGTCATGTTTAATGTATGATAGAGAATACCATTTGATTTAGAACAAATACTGACCGAGACCTGTCGCTCCAAATCGCTAATCTATGACGCACGAGAATGGAAGTAACAGAAACAGTTAACAAGCATACAGTCTCGATTATTGGCATAAGTCATGGAATCTAAGTTCATATAACTTTCAGTACAATTTTGCTTATTAGAAATTAATGTGATTGTTGTAGAAGGCCAGTGAGAAAGTCTACTTATATTTTTATTTATGCAAAAGTGAAGTTCAGCTCTTTCACTACCGTGTCGCTCGTTTTGCGCACTTTCCCACAGTCTCAGAGTTTGTAAATATCTTCTCTCTGAGCTAGATAATGACTATTGAATTTCTTTATTTCTTTTAGTTTTTAACCAAAGCTAGCTAGCTGAGCTTCTTGAGGACTATCCTTTGCTTATTTATCACCGTGTTTACTGGTAGAAATAGGTTTACTTGAAGTATGTTGTTTATTCGATTTAAATAAAAAAGTACATCAAGTTAAAGTCAATAACCATAGATTGAGTCAGGTGAAAAGCACCTAGATTAAATTTTACTTCTGATGCCGAGAGTCATTCTAACAATGGGCTTACAGTTCTTTAGACCTCAATGGACTACGAATTTTTTTTTACTTCAGTTCAGTCCGAATTTCACACGAAAATACCTCACACCAAAACATCAATAACTCGAGATGCGCAAACCTGTTCATTAAATCAGAAATTGTATAGCCTTTTCATTAATTTTGTTACAATTTTGAGTTCCTCCTCCAATCTTTTATGTGAAGCTTCATCATTGTAGCTCCATTTGAAATTGGTCAGTCTGAAAGATTTAATTGACAGGTTTGATTGTATTGAGCGAGGCATTGAGTGCTGCCATCGCCGCGGAGCTTGTCTTGTCGGGCAGGTCTCGTTAGCTTTGCAATCGATGGGCAATAATGGACGTGTCGCTGGACGAGAGCTGCCTGTCGCTTCACCAATTATTTTGCTGGCACTTGTTACTCATGTTCTACACGTGCAGCCCAGAGCAGTGCTGTGGCGTGCCCCCTCGCTGGTTCAGCTGTGTTTTACATCGCTCGCGCGCTGCACAACCCTCTTACGATCCTTTCAAGAATTGCACGACCCAGTTGCGTTTTCCCCCGCAGTTGCACAACTTGTTGCACTGTATCAAGAATTTCTGTAATACAACACATCTGCATACTCCAGAGCCTCTGCTAAACCTAGTTGCACTGTGTCTGTCGTTTTGAGAGTTAAATAAAGCCGGCCCCATGCAGTTGTTCAATCCAGCTGCCCTTTCCAGCGTAGTTATACAATACATTTGCACTTTCCAGTGTAGTTATGGAATCCAGTTGCACTTTCCAGTGGAGTTATGAAATCCAGTTGCACTTTCCAGTGTAGTTATGAAATCCAGGAGCACTTTCTAACATATTATGAAATCCTGTAGCACTCGAAGTTAACCAATCCAGCTGCGCTATCCCGATCAATCGCGCAACCCAATTTCATATTCCGTTACAGTTCGGTAGTCCACTTGTTTTCGGCGGGGTAATAAAGTTCGTATTTATGTGACACAGCAACTGCTCTTCATTGTGTTTAATTTTCATTTAAGGAATTTGGCTCCGTAGCTACATTTAGGAGTAGATTGAAATATTGTTATATCATGTTTAACATTTTACTTTTAATTTATGATGGCTAGTTTTTTTAGGCAATATGTACCGACCTTTGAAATTGTTGATAATTAGCTTTGATTGCTGAGCCCCAGCAAGTCACTCGTGATAAATCGTAAGATCAAGTGTCAACTTGTACTTTAGTTTTCTGTCAACACGAATGTTTCCTCACTGCCGCTTGCACTACATATACTCCCCCCTTCACCCCAACGTATGTAGCACTGTGATAAACCGTCAACTCGTCAATTTCGATATCATCCATTTGTGCCTACTGTATTAGAACGAAAAATTGAACTCCCATTCTCATAGTAATCAACTCATTTAATTAAGTTAATTGCAATAAAATGGATTAAATTTTCACTAATTACCAAGTTTTAATTACTGACCAAACGTGACAAAGTGCTGATTTAGTTTTCAATTTAGGCAGTAGAAATGTCAGTCTACTTTAAAAAGAGTGGGGCTCCAACAAAACTTCTTTCCTGTTCCAAACCGCTTCGGCTGTGTGAGCTGCACTGAGCTCCTTTACCTCCTGTGAGGAAGGTCGTCGTGTGCAAAAAAGTGCGCTTAGATATTGGATGGTGTTACAAAAGTCGCTTTTCGCTTAAAAACCTGACCCACAAGAATGATGTGGCTCAGTCTGGCCCCCCAAGAACATGTTCCATAAAACTTATTTTTAGCATTTTTATGTGATGAGACTCAATCTCTAACATCTTGGTCAGGAAAAACTCGAGCGCTTCTTGGTACGTCGTTATTAATTCTCTTGGTGATAAAGCTGTGCAAATGCACCGTTATCTTGAGAACCTCAATTTCTCTTAAGGCTGAATATACACACAGTTGTAGAGAATAACAGCCATGAAAGAGCTTCTTTGTATTTTAAGAAAGTGGTTCTTCGGTCGAGGCCTCCAATTCAGTGGCCCGTCGCGTGCTTTAATTTGCGTTGCGTGACCGCCGCTGAAGAGCGCCGAGATGACGAGCTTCAGCTGCAGACGCGACCTGCCACCAGATGTTGACAACGATCAATAATCTCGCCCAAATATTCTGACCAGCCTCAATTGGACTCACGGACGAAATTCTGAATTAAGCTTTCGCTAGTTGAGGATCAGAATTCCATGATGCTGTGAAGACTAGACCTCCTTCAGTACTATTGTTCGCTGTCTGCATTTAATATTTTCGTGAGAATGATCCGTTGCTTTGAGTGCACCATTGCAGGTAATAAAATTGTGTTAAGTACTCTTCTGATTTTTATCGCACATCCACCTTCTTCGTTGCCATGAATTTTAGGCTCAAAATTTCATTGGCTTGTTTGTACACTTGAAGCTTGTGGTAGTCATCTGTAATCGTATGAATGGTTTATCTGTAGTCCTACAAGACTGATAAATGCACACAATCCAAGTAAATGTTTGCTTTGAGCTACAATTAAAGTAACCAGTAACACTGTTCCAAACTCAAATGTTCCCCAACAAGTTCTGAGCGGAAGATGCTGCTTCATACCACCCACCAGTGAAACACATAGACTTTGTTAGAAGTACATGAACGCGAGGTCACTTGGCAGGGCCTCCCTCTCATGGCCCTCAGAACACCAAAACACCATTACCGAAGGCAGCAACAGCCCCGGGCCCTGTTGTGAGCTTAGCGCTGGCGAAGGGCTTAAGTTGCTCCAAGCCTGATTTTAACAGGATTTACTTAGGCGCCGCCGTTGTTACCTTCAACTCAGGGCCTGTCTACTCGTTCATTTCTCCAAAACACGGCCAACACCAAACTAAGTTACACCGCGTGAGATTGAAGAAATTTTTTTTAAATATCAATGGTAAAACTTGGTAACAGTGTTCATGTTGTCCAAAAGTGCTACTGAAGGCTGATATCTAATCGATTAATACCTCCAGTGTATAACTTTTCTACACATGGTCAATAATGCTTTTTACAGAGAAGCCACTTTTTTAAGTTTCGTAGCCTGAGAAGGAATTCATTTTGTCCTGATTTTTGATTTAAAAAGACGAAGGCGGGAAATCTTATTACAATAACTTTTATTCCTTTCTACATGTAAATTAAGTAAAACAATCCCATATGTACTTCATCTTTTAATGTTATCTGGCGATAAAAATTATTGCCACAGAATATAAATAATGTTCCGTCAGTCAATTCTAGATCAAAATCACTAACCAATTTGCTCACGTGAACTCAGTTCCAGGAGTGCTTTGATTTCTTAATGCGCCTAGTCCCTTCACTTCTAATATCTAATTACTTTGTTGATTTCAGTGAAAAATCTCGTGTTTGCTAACTGCCTGTAGAAGTTAAAATTAAGTTAAATATTTGTTTGGAAAATCAATGAGAGATAGACAGAAATAGAGAAATTTTTGTATTATAGTGTCAATGTTGTTGTCTAACAACAGTACGAAATGAGTTGAACCATGAATTCTCCTGTGACGATTGTACTCATTTTCATTCGAGTTTTACTGCAATAAAAATCTTATTTGCCTTCAGTTAAATTACGCAAGCACTAATTACTGCTCGTATCCTGAAATTTAACTTAATTCAAAACTGCAAAGCACGCTTTGGATATTTTTTCCGTTTAAGTGCGAAAGATTGGCTAGTTTCTCTTGGACTGCCTCATCTGAAAGCTAAAATGGACCAGTTCCAGCGCAGATCACAGAACGATGGCTGCCATCGGAAGCGTTGCTGTCGAGAGCCATTCTCAAGAATCAAACTTTAAATTTGCGACATTGTAAGCATTCTAGCCCAAATCTTTCAACATTTTTCTTTTCGAATATTCTGCGAAACGCCCGTAATAATCTTTATTCCTTTTCTGATACCGATTTGATTTCAGGTTAAAGATTCCTTTATATGTGGTATGAAATTTTAATTTCAGGTATTTTTCTTGGCAGAAAGGAATGGAGGTCTAGACAAAACCATAGCGTTTAACGAAATGCTGTTTAGGTTATGCACAGAATTTTGCTATTGTATGTAGTTTAAACACGTGTTTGGTTTGCTAAATCGCAGATCAACTAAAAATTTAAAACCGAAGAACATGTTAATAAATTAGTCATTGTATTCAAAAAACTAAAATTGAAAATGTTTCGGAGATCAGCTCCATCATCAGTTCTATAAAATACAAAATATGATCAATACTACGCAATCACAAAAGTGCTATCGATAGAAAATTCCAGTCTATCCGTAAAAAAGACAGCCATGCATTAATTCTCTGAAGGGGATACGAGCTGAACATGTTGTTTAAAATTAGGTTTTCCTTCAAAATATTCAACGATTTTAAAATCCTAAATCCAAAATCATTGAAACAACTGTCAATTATTTTAAAATCTTCATCACGAATAATTGTACTGCACTTCTCGGCATGACTGCGTTTTACTGAATGAGGAGGATAAGTCAGCAAGTTACCGGTACGAAAACTCCTTCCGCGGGGCTCTGCCAATCATGCGTAAATATTACGTGACGTTATTCCGACGCACGCCGATGCGCACTGCGCACAACTATATTTATAAACAACAGAAGAACGAATAAGCCCGGGAATTGAGTCATTTTATTGAAAAAATAAACCATTATTTACTTTGCTAACCAACATGATACGTAAACTCACTCTAGGAAAATGCTTACAGAATAAAGACTTTAGTTCAAGTACTAGTTTTTCTGATGGAGAACCGAAATGGGGAAAGTAAAATACAGTAAATTTTCTCATTTAACAGGATTGTTTTTGGTAACAATTTTTTCTTTATAATGAAATACAATGAATTATTTTCTTCGCAACCAGTTTCTCCTTCAATGATATACACGCAGAATTTAATTATTTACATGATTTCTTTTGTAGCTATGTTGTTCTTCTTGGAATCATAAACTCCCAAATTAAAAAGTTTTTGTCAAGAAAATATTACCGACCCTACATTCCTGTTTTATGTGAAAATTACCTGTATTGCACTTTACCCTATATTTTTCTCCATATTCCTCTTACGTTTTAAAATCCTTTCCTTTTTCACCTCTTGTTTTACTTCTGTTCTCCTTCATCCACTTCTCCTTGTAAAAGCTGTGTCTATAGGGTTTCACTTGCATTTAGTCGCAAATTCACCATCTAAGGCCGAGTTTGACAACCTCGCAACCCTCTTATTCTTTCCCAAGGAACTTTACAGTCTCATTGCCACTAGAACGCTTCTCTCATTGTCGAGCGCTGTTCCATTGTCGGACGCTGTAGCACCGTCCCAGGCGAATCTCACAGCCCGTCTATACCGCTCTCTCTTTCCACGAGCTCCACTGTCTTAACTGCTATAGATAACCTCTATCTCTTCCATTGTCTCTGCACTGTCCCTCATGCAGCTCTTAATCTCTGTGTCTTACTCTCTCCCTCTCCAGACTCTGTTTTGTCCCACGCCCACCTCAGCTCCAACGGGAGCTGGTCCCGAGTCCTGCCCTGGGGCGGGTCCGTCACAGGCCTCACTGTCCCGCGAAACTCCCTCGTGGAAGGCAGTCTGCCCGCTCAAGCTGGACTCCTGCAAGTTCCGTCCGTCTTCGTGTGGTCTGCTGGACCAGCGTCGCCGTCAGCCACTCTGACCATCCAGTCTTCATTTCAAAAAACTGGCGACTGGAGACTGTTGGAGTCCAAATATTTGGTGAGTTTTGTGCAAAATCGATTTCTTGCAAGCGCTAATTTGGAGGGCTAACTTAGTCGAGTTAATCACAATTAAAGGGCTTTGCATGTAGTACATAATCATATAAAGAAAGATATAGTTTTAAAAGGTTTCCTAAAGTAGAGGGAGATTTTCATATATATTAATCATTGATTTTCAATAATTTTTTATTTTAAATTTAAATCGGGTAAATCTAGATTAAATGTTATTGAATTTAAATCGGTAATTCAAAATCAGTCTGTCACTTTTATTTCTTGAGTAAGTTCAAATATTCTTCTTTCTTACCGACCCATAAGCTTATATTTTTCATTCATTCGCTTGCTAATCATGTGCTTGATCACTCTAGGCACCGAAATAACGTAGCTTCTTTCATTTTTTGCTGTGTATCACTGATGAGATGTTTCACTTTAAGATAACAGAGTTTCCAAACACAATGATGGATAACGTGTAACCACACGCGGTGCATCAAAATGACTCACCTAGTGTTTATTACCTCCTATTCAGGTGTTCAAAAAAATTTCACAACTAACAAACCCTAAACAGTGTTTGTATAGATATATTAAGTTTGAAACTACAATGTATTCTCTAAACCCAAATGTTTGATGTACGGGGTGCAGCTGAATGGGACGGAGTTGGCGAGCAGCGTGTGGGACGGTGGCTCGCGCGTGAACCAACTACGTGACAGCGCCGCGCAGCCGCTGCTGCAGGTCGCGTACGACGCGCGGCATGAGCCCAGCTCCCTCTCTCTCAGCACCGGCCTGCCCGCACTCAACGTCTCTTATGACACGTGAGTTGTGCTCTGCTTCTGAGCCATTTCCCACTCCCTCTCATTTTCTAATCTCCTGCGTCTTCTGGGCTGATTTGCGAGGCGTCATTTGAGTGAATTTTCACTGTTTTTACTATTTTCGAATGTGTGTGTTTTTTTATTATTGGCGTCTGGTGAGATTCGCATAACTGAACACTTTCTCTGTTGTGCTAATTTCAGATGAGCCTTTTGTGTTCTTGTTTTGAGTAATGATCAGTTAAGCCTACCTTTGGTAAGGATTGTGACGTTGTCCTATGTACAAGACTTGAGGCTTTGAGTGCTTGTTGCTCGTTATTTAGCAGCATTTACTGTAACAATGAAAGTCTCATTATCAATGATAGTATCATTGAGGAAGTAAAGTAGTCTTTGTCTGATTTTGAGTCACTTGTCTGAGTAATACTTTTTTGATTTCGGTTAGCAAGGTATTTTTGAATAGTAAGAACTGTTAGTTAATGGTTTGGCAGAGTAGCAGTTAAATCATAGCAAAATTACAGCTTCCCTTCGAATTTCCAGCGGAAAAAAATGTCTCATGTCATGCATCTGCAAAAATTTTCCAATAGAGACACTACATCCATAACAATGAGCTTTGCGGAAGTTGAGCCTATCAACACAGGCCTGCAGTTTGCACGTCTAGCCTGCTGCGAGAAACTATTGCGACCTTTTACCTGCCTGAAGTGAATTGAATTAAGTCCTTGTATGTTTGCCTGAAGGGGAAAAATTATCAAATGTGGCTTTGAAAAATTTGATAAACACACACGCTGAAACTCTTTTCAGTCTTGCACACTCACAAATTTTTATGCGATAAAGTAATGCCTTTTATGTTGGGGACTCTAGTAGGATAGTACGAGAACTTTAACTGCTTAAACCACAAATATCATTTGAGGTGAATGTAGCTCAAATACAACGTAAGGTGAATACTTTATGGCAGGTGATTTTTCAATCCAAAACTCATTAATTGGGATGCTCCGTGAAGCCGATTTCATATGGGTCCGTATAACTTGGAGCTGCATCTTGGTGCGCCTGAGGATGCCCCAGCGAAGCGTGATAGCCAGATTGACTCCATCTGTATGCATTTGAGCTCTAATGGGAATGCAAATTTAATGGTGCGCTGCTGCAAGTCTTGAGCTGTCGTATCATCATTTTTCTCCTCCAAGAGTCAAGACGAGTGAATAATTCATGAGATTTCGCGTACTCTTCTAATTTATCTTGTACTGCAATAATAGGTTCTTAGATCTACGAACCATGTGTTGAAATGTCACCGATGAGTTGTGGCTTCCCGACCTTTTACTTTGGCTATAATTGCTTTAGTTATCTTTCTAACTAATATCTGTTCAGCTAATGCTTTGCATTAAAAAACTCGTTCTAATGCGTATTTATTTAAACCTAACCTCTCTTTATGAAAAAAGACGTGTTCACTTGTTTCATTTTGTTTTGGAATCCAGGCTGAAATTTTGAACACTCTTGCGACAATGCTTTACATCCTAGCACTTACTCGCAAGACATATTGGTTTTTAAACTCCAAAAGCTAGTTTTCTATACCAATGTTTTTCTTCTCTACTGAATAAATTTAAAAAAATATGAATAATACTGACGATAGGATTAGGTTTATTTTTGGTGATTTATACCAAGTGATTTACTCTCCTTCACCCAACAATCAGAGAGAAAATCTTGACGACTTCTGCTCTCAGAGGCCATTCTGTGTTGTGGGCTGAGGAGCTGAGAATGATCAGGAGTTTTAGTGGAGCTCTTTTATGCCCCAGAGAACTAGGCCTTGCGTCACGTTCAGCTGATCCATAGAGCGGCCTAGGGCCCGGCATTAGCATCGCGCGAGAGCGGTTTATGAGCGCGCTCATGGCGCTGTGCCAAACGTGTCTGGCCTAATCTCTGCCTTTATCACTTCATTAGGAGATCTTGCAGTGCTCCTTAGCTCTCAATGGCCTTCGTTCATGGCTAACAATGTTCCTGGTTTACATGCATGATCTCACCTAGCAACTAAAGCCTTTAACGCGGTCTTACGACAATTGGCCTCAGTAATCGATGATGCACTCTCGCCGGTTCTTTTATTCTGTTTCTTTCGTGTATTGTACCATCGGTAATGTACTGAATTTCAGGCTGCCTTCATTATCAATGACTTGATTGAAATCTGACGTCAACGTCCAATGAAGTTAATGTTCTATTCAACCAGGTGTGAATTCGTACGTATTGGTTCTGGACAAGTTTGTTTTATCGAAAGGGAAGATTTGCAGTGCCAATGAATTACCTTCAACTCTGTTTCTGAGATTATCATTCTTCCTAAGGGTATTAACCAAGTGGACGAATAGCGATAAATTTCGCTCTTTACAATATTAACATGCTAATATATGCATTAACTCATCTCTGTAGCTCGGCTTCTTCAGAGAACATTTAAGTGTCAAACATTGTCTCCTTGGCCGTGTATAAGGCCGGTCCTTTATTCTGAGTCTTTTTTTGTATTGAAGTGTTATTCTCTTCTCTGGTTTGCCCTAACGTAGTAACGAATTTATCACTTTTCTGTAGAATTCATCGCCTAGAATTCGTTAGAGCAAAAATTGATATTCAATGATCCTATCTATAAGTGTTGATAGCTAAGGATTATTCTACGATTTATGCAATTCGGTGCATAAGATGTCGGTAACACATCTGGTGTTTTATAATTACGAAATCGGGTTAAGAAATGACGAAGTTATTTCATCGTCGTGATTTCACCGTGATTTCACGGTGAACTGATTTTCGTTTGAAGATTATTGGATTATTGAGAGTTTCACCAAATGAAAATCATGAAATTTTGCAACGAATCTTAAAGTTCCATTTTCAATTTGATACCGCTAAAAATGTAAATTTTTTATCCTCTTTTCTATGGATTAGACTGAAAGAAATTTCCCTAATGAAAATATAGGCAAACCTAAAATTGTGTTCAATATTTACACAATTTGATTTGCTGATTTTACGCAAATTGATGAATAAATGCAGTTTTATTAAAAGTCCCGCATGTCATTTTACTGCATTTCCGATATGCGTAATAGAAATAACAAAACAACTTAGACGAATAAAACTGAAGCCCATTGTCTTTGTTACTTCTTCCTTTGCACCGACGAAATTGCCGTCGGTGAGGCATATGAGGCATAATAAAAGGTCGTCGGTGAGGCATAATAAAATGAGGCAAATCACTGCCTAATTTTATTTTTCAGAACCGTGCTTTTAAATATATTTTTTAAATTTTTCAAAGTGCAAGCTAATTTGAGCACAATAAAGCTGATATCCCTTTGAGTTTTTTTTATTCTATGCCTCCTACAACCAGTAAATGCAAGGAGGTAGATCCAAACCACAAATCTATTTCCTCTCCTCAACTAACGCGACGTGTGTATGGTTAATTTAAACCACATTCAAGTGTAATCCTCATCAAATTGAGTCTGATTTTCAAATTTCCTCTAAAATTCTGCAAAGTCGCTATGTTCCACGTTATTCAGGTACGGCCGGCGGAGCACCATTCAGTGGTCGGACTTACGAGTGCAGTACGGCTACGACAGCAGCGCCAACGTGCTCTCAACTGTAGCCACCGCTAACCGGACCACCGTCTACTCCTTCTCTGAAGACAGACGCGTGAGTACTACACTATTACGTGTTCTACTCATATTTCTGGGTTGTTTAAGTGCCTAGTTTCGAAACTCGGGGATTTCTTTTCTGCAGCCTGAAAAAAAGGACTCTAATGTTGCGGCCCGCTGTGCTTGCATTTTTTTGCGAAGCATTATTCTGTTAAAGTTAACTCTAACATTAGCTTCAATAAAATTTTACAAAAAATTTCCAGTGTGTTGGTGAGAGTCAGGCCTAAAAACTTCAAGAAAACTTCAAGAAAATGAACCAAGATTTTATATTTCCAAGCTCCAAAACTAGCAAAGCAAATCTGCTGTGGGGTTCTCCCGTCCAGGTCTAAAACGTTTGACCTGTGCCTTTTCATCCACTTTTTGTCAACGACTTCGTTTTCTGATAACTTTGTCGTTGTTGCGCGGTGTGGCCTCAGCTGAGGAGAAATTTTTGATTGATTCTTCTCGAAACATAGTATTCTAGTCAAAGTATCTTTTGCATGATTTCTTAGAGGGCTGGTTATTGTTTTGACTTGAGACTCTTCGAATCTACTGCATTTGATCAGAGCAGATGCTATTTTAGATTTAATGGCATCAAAGCAAATTTGATGCCCTGACGAAATTGTTGCCTTTTTCTTTTTTTGAATGTTTCTCAGCGAAAGATTTTGAATGGCATTTTTTTGTTGTTCATTTTTCAGCGAGGAAATTTACGTGAACTGTTCATGAATTTTACTGTATGCAGTGCCTTGACAGTTTAATTGTATGAGGGATCATCTGTGTGTGACTTACAATGAACTTTGAGCGTCTCTAATTTTGATTAATCTGAAGACGGTACTTCTCAGAAAAAATAATGACTACTTCATTTTGTGAATAGCTCCTGTGAAACAAGAATTCTCGAAATAATTATTCGTTTGCTCTAATTCTAAAGTACAACTAGGTAAAGTTACGACAAACAGGTCTCTTTCAAGAATAATCAAAACGAACTTCTTGAATCACGAAAGGCTTCAAAATTTGTAACATTTCCTCCGAAATAAAGCTATTAGGTCATTGAGATCGAGACACTCAGAAAAAGCACATGAAATACCAGGATATATGTTTAATGCATCCTGGAAATTGATTTTACATTAGAAGATTCTCTTACAATCTAAGTAAAGTTTTCATCTTAGAAGAAGATCATCCGCTTTAAAATTTCGAATCCAATCCCGATGATTTCAATCTTTCATAATCCCATTCTTTCATAATATTTTCGATCACTAATTATATAGTAATTATTATGATATTTGCCCTCTCTGTATCAAATAGACCGTTACATAATTGGTGTTGCACACGTTATGTTATTATCGTTCTACTTCACAATGATAATTATCAGTCTAGTCAGGTTTTTTTCTTAACTCCATGGAAAAATTAATCCTTGTCAGTATTTTGTATTTTGTGAATCATTCTGGAAAGACATGAGCGGGACAAATCTTGTATGATGAAGCACAGGAGCAAAAAATCACATGCCGCTTAAGATTTTTTCTCTGCCTTAACAAAAAGTTTGAACTCAGCGTGGTTTCTTTTTCAGTTTTCAATTTTGATTTGAGATATTAAATGATAACAATTGCGAGATTCCACGATTAAAAATTCTTGCAGTGAAATAGGTGAGAACATATAGCGTGTGGAAGTATAGTGAGAGAGCAAAACGTTTTGTGAACGAATAATGTGAAACAAAATTCGATAAATGAACTAAGTAACCGCTGACTGGCCCAATGAGGTTTCCTTCACAATGGAATTTCTGTAAAAAAATCCTTGTCGTGAATGAGATTAAATAACATTTTTAAGATTACATTCAACAAACAAAACAACACAGTACGTACTCTGCAATTTTCAGATTTGCTATTGTTCATAAGTTTTTAAATGAGTCAAACAGTAGAGACGGAGTTACCTTCATCTCTTGCATGCAAATTGATCTTTCTGCATCCATTAAATATTCACTGAAGTATATTAAGCTCGAGAAAGATGTGATAAACGGAATGATTTTGTTCTGAGTTAATATATTGCTCTTCGCACAAGCTTTCCAGGAACTTCAATCATAGTGCATTGAACCTTTTACTCTTTTCAGCGCTTTCCCCCACTTCCGATATCGTCTGTTTTTTCTTATTCTTTTTATCGAATTATGATGCATCAGTCGCCTGTGACAAGAATGATGAATGAGGTCTTATAAAATTTATATAGTGTGTTTTGCATTTGTTCTTGATTAATTCGGAATGTTTGACTGGTTTTCGTTTAAAACGTTACGCTTTATTTTAGTACGTTGCTGAAACCTGACATCTCATTAATAGATGTTGCTTTTGCTGATTGAAAATCAAAATTTTCAATTCCAGTTCCGATTTTTACAAGTGTACAATGAAATTAAAAACTTGGATTTACTATGAACACATGCTATTCAATTCTTTGTTCAATTTTTATTTAATCCATCTCCTCTGTCGTTCTTCATTTGAAACGCAGCAAAACCATTCGCGAAATATCTCAGGCTTTTTTCTTCGATCAAGAATTTTCCCATCATCCTAAATGTATTAATTAGCCTTTATTTACCCAGTTATGTATTTCTTTGGCAGATTTAAAAAAAAATTGTTTGGATGTGTTTGCATTTTAAAACGTTTATCATGTACTTAGGTTTATTTCTAAATTTAACATCGACTTCGCTTTTTAACGATAATTATCTGCTCATGTTTTGCTTTTATTCCGGACTGATATCCAGAAATTTATTTATGTTTTGATTTAGTATTTTGTCCGAATCGCTTAACTTTCTCTGATGTAGCTAATCAATTTTTACTTTCTTCGGAGCAGTTTTTTCGTTTGTTCGAATATGTACATATGTCCCCATTTAAACACCAATGTTTGTGTTTCAACAGACTTTCAATGCTTTGGTTTTGAATAATTGATATTTTGTAGTAAAATTCATTTGTATTGTTCATACATTTAATCGTACGTTGTTCCTGGTTTGTTAAAAAAAATTTTTAACTTTGATTTTTCTTTCGAAGATTTCTTTGTGAAATCACAACATACATTTGTAATTTGTTTCTTTAGGAAAAAATTTCCGCGTAACATTCTCTATTCAGTGAGCCGACCATCAGTGACACTCACCTACTCTCGCTAAATTAAAAAAAAGAAGTTCTGCTGACCTGCGATATTTTGCATCGAGAAGCTCTTGTTTTTCTCATTTATTATTAAAATTCGTTGAGTTCGAGTTGAATTTTGTAGATACATCGTCGCACTGATTCTTACCCTGAGTAGCGTTCTGTCTTTTCTACGTTTTGATTCATTTCGATTGTATGTGAACAATTGCTCTGAGACATTTTTTTGTGCTTCTTTTTAGGAAAGAGGGGGAAAGTTTCTAAGTTTTTTCAACTGATTTTTTCTTTTTTTCACAGCTGAACTCAATCAGTTTGCCATCTGGACGCACCTGGACGTACCACTACGACGAACAAAGAGGCCTTCGCTCCATCACAACTCCTGCCAGTTCTGCTCACTATTTTTCAGTTCAGCCAATATTTTCTGCTTTTGTTTTCAAGTACACCGCTCCTGGTGCCACTCAGGCTTACAGACAACACTTAGATCTTTCTGGACGCCTTTTGCTTTCGGTTACTCCGGACGGGGAATCTAAAATTCTGTACCGCTATACCAATGCTGGGCAATTGGAGAAAATTGCGTCAGGCGATGGCGTTACTAATTTTGTGTACGGCAAGAACAGTCTGCTGACTCAAGTGGTTAATGAAGGAAATGAAGTAGAGTACAAACTCGATTATCTCTATGAAGGCCGTCTGTTGCAAGAAATGCGCACAGAGTATAGCGCAAGAGCAGGCTTGAGCAACGTCAAGTTTACCTACAACTATGATGCTAATATGCGAATAACAAAAATGTCTGGGCGGATTGGAGGACAAAAAGTGAAGCCGATGCATATATCTTACTCTCCTCGGACTGGCGTACCCACAAATGTCGGCAATTTCTTGTACGACATTTCAGAGTTCAATGCTACAACCATACAGGACGGTACAGCTATATTTTCCCGCAATGTTGATGAACATCTTAGGGTTACTTACGTCTCTCTCAACATCCACAACATGCAAGTTTTCACTCAGAATATAAAATACAATGACAGAAATAAAATTTCTCAAACCACAACGTTCACATCAAGCTACGTCGTCAGACCTTTATCTTCTACAAAGAATTATACCTACGATGCAGATGGACAACTGATATCAGTTTCTGGAAAAGAGCCGTGGAGTTTCTCATATGACTCTAATGGCAATATGCTCTCTTTAACGTACTCCACAAACACCATTCCAATGAAGTACAACGAAGAAGATAAAATTTTACGGTTCGGTGAAGGCGTTTACAAGTACAATCTCCGTGGCTTCATTTCGCAGAACGCACGCGATGTTTCTTACGAATACAATGCCAGAGGACTTCTCACCAAAGCAGTTAAGCCCGAGCGCTTCACCATCAACTACCTGTACGACCACGAGCGACGGCTCATTGCGCGGAAAGATAACTTCGGCAACGTGACGCAGTTCCAGTACCAAGACCCGCGTCACCCAGACCGCGTCACGCACATCTACAACGCGCGCGATGCAAGTCTCACGTCTCTTGTGTACGACGACAGGGGACATCTCATTTATGCTCAGGTAAGAAATTTGTGGGTTTGTTCTTATTAGTGAGTTGAAATCTTTGTGCTGGTTATAATCTTATGGGTTTGTTCATATTAGTGAGCTAAAATCTTTGCTCAGGTAACAATTTTGTGAGTTTGTTTATATTAGTGAGCTGAAATCTTTGCTCTGATAATAATTCTGTGGGGTTGTTCATATTCGTGACATGAAATATAAAATGATGTTACGGAAACTAGGTCAAGTTGATAGTTCACTCTGCGATGCAAAATTAAAAATTTTCATCTTTGGCCTAACGTTATTGATTGAATTTTCAAAATAAATACCAGCAATAATTAACTGTTTGCGTTTGTCAATACTGTGCGAACTTCCAAATTTATTGCAAGCCAATTAGAATTGTTTTTGCGACATTTATGTGATAATTTCAGTAATGTAAAAAAAATTTCTAAACATAATTTAACAAAAATCTTTTCCTGTTCTATGACGCTTAATGTTTTTATTCTTCTTTCCCGCCTTAGATTCAGCGCAACCAGTATTACATCGCCTCAGACCAGAATGGCACTCCTCTAATAATCGTCAACAGATTTGGTGAAGTGGTGCGAGAAATGATGCGCTCTCCGTTTGGTCAAATCATTTATGACAGCAACCCGTATCTTTACATTCCTATTGACTATTGCGGAGGCATACAAGACTCACAGACCGAACTCGTCCATCTTTCTGGTGGTCGTGTTTACGATCCACTCATTGGTGAGTACTGTTTCGCGCATTTTGTTAAATAATTGCATTTATAGAATAAAATTTACGTATTCTTGTTCCCATGTTTCTTTGGTGTTTTTCAAAACCATTTTACCCATCATTAAATACACCTTTTTACCGACCGTATTCAAGATAAATGTGTATTTGTTTCAAGAAACTTGAAAATATTTCAATACCTTCTTGTTCTCTCATGCGCCTCCATTAGCTTTTAGTTTTAAATGACGATGCATAAACTTGTGCGGAGCCGTTGCTGTCACTGATGGCTAATCAGGACGCCAGTATCTCACCGCTGTGTGCCTGGCTCACTTGGCAGGTTTATGGTTGAATCCACAATGGGAGAACATCGCCGACAGTCTCCTGCAGCCGCAGCGTCTCTCGCTCTACAGACCCAACGCCAACGATCCTCTTAACGTCAACAAGCGCACCTGGTACCAGTTCGGTGCGTCATACCTCTCGTTTCTTTACTCTCTGAAATATGCCCTGGATGTTCACGGTAAAATTCTCACACAAAACCTCGAGTGAAACATGATTCTGATTCGTGTTTCACGCGTTGCGCTAAGATTCTCAAGATAGAACGTTGAAGGAATTTGATTTTTACTATGTTTTTTAATATATTGAATGGTAATTAATTAATGTAAGCCACATCCCTTAATCGCAAGTGTTTCAAAGATATTTATTTATTTTGTTGCAGATAAGCTCGACTGGCTGAAGCTCCTTAACTTGGACCTGGTCAGCCTAGCTCCTCAACTATCTTGGCCTCAAAAACCATCATTCATGCCTCATCCCGTGGCACTGTCTCCCCCTGACAGCCTCTGGGATGCGTACACCCTCGTTTCAGCTGCGTCCAGCGGCCAAGAGCCGCTCACAGTGAGCACCACAACGCTGTCAGCACCCAGGCTGCGCAGCGCACGGTCGCAGTTCACGCAGTTTGTGGTGCAGGGCGGGCAGTGTGTCAGTGGCTTCACTGAAGCACTCAAAGAGACCACCGGAAATGCCATCTCTCTCAATGCTGTCAAAGTCTCGGCCTTGCGGGACGATTTTTGGCCATCCACTCATAAGGTGAGAATTTCAGCACTATTAAAATGGTTATAGCAATTGCCCCCTCTAAACACTGTGTAACACGTTGCTACATGAGTATTTGACTTTTAATTTTAATTTTAAACTGCTTTTAATTGTTTTTTCAAAGTTTAGGATTCAGCTTGAGAAAACTTTATTCTTGACGGTATTCCATCCAGCATGATAGGCATCGTTCTAGCCTCACTTTGAAACTCAGTGATTGGGATGGATACTTATGCAACCTCTGCATTTCAATCCCTGCACTAATTTCTTGCGAACGATGCTTTCATTAAAAACATTTTCTGGTACTTTGGTAAATTTTACTTCCGTTTCAGAACAGAAATAATGGTTTGCGTCTCTAAATAGTCGTCTTTAATACGACCATGCCCTGAGTTAAAATGCTCCTGTGTACTTTCACTTTAATGATAAAATTTGTGACGACATATCATAAACTCTGAAAAAAACTCACCATATGAAGGCCGAGCATTTGTGCCAGGCAATAAAATTTTTGTATGGTCTGAAGAGGACCGAATTAAAGACCATAAAGGACATTCTAGGCGAGCTCTTCTGCCTCATCGAATGGCCCCGACTTTCGCTGCTACCTTTCCGCACGCTGAAGTACCAGTCTCTATCCTCCTTCGAAACCATTGACTTCTTCGCAATCAACTAAGAGCTTTCATGCTGGTTTTGCGGGCCCTGTCAATATTTGGGAAGCGAGCGGCTTTAATGCTTGGCCTTGGTTAGCCTTGGAGCGTCTTCTCATCCTCATTTTCTTTCTTGCTTTTTGTTTGCTAGACGAAAGATTTCGGTATCATCCTCTTTGCCTCAGGACAGCGCTAGGCCGCTTTCTTCGTGGCTCACTGCTGGCTGCGCTCATGGCGCTCTTGTGACCAGAGTTGTTCGCTCCATAGACCTCTTCCGAAGCCAATACCTCGAATTTGAACGAAAATAGCCATCAAAAGCCCCGAGATACTTGTTGGATTATAAAAACTGTAAAAGTGTCCAGTTTTTATTTCACAAAGGAGTATGTATAACTTATATCATATTATGTACTTTAACCTGATTCAACCTTCGTAATGAATGTACCTATAATTTGTTCTTAATTTAAAAGTATTGGAAAACATGAGCCCTGTCCTTCCTTCATTTTTCATATTCTGAAGTATTTTATAAAAGAGGAGCGACGTAGCGAGGCCGGAGGGTACATTTTAGGATGAGGCGATATGTTAGTGGCGTAGCTGCGGTGTGTCACCTGCATTATCTGCGAGCCGTTTACGAAGAGCAAGCCTGACACAGCCCAGATTTATGCTAATGTCGCCCCAGCGAGCGGCTCCATTGCAGATAAAGGGAAAAGCCGCGGCCTTTCATTGCTCCTGGGAGCGCTTCTTTCATACTTCTGATAAACACAAATGAAATGTTTTTTTTCAATCCTATGCTTTTTACTCGCTAATATTGTAAGGTTGGTCAATTGACGCCCATATAAAATCACTCGTTTTTCCCTTGATAAATATTAAGTGACATTTCGTATGGAGTTAAATGAGAATATTTTTAACTGAATTTAGTTGATAGACTTAGATTCTTGAGTATGTTGAACAAAAATATTCGTTTGAAACAGTTTTCGGCAATTTTGCCCCAAGAAGAGTTGAGTTAATATGATAAAAGTAAGCTTTATCATGCCTTGATCTGAAAAAGTCTCGTATGAAATGACTGGGGAACTTATTGCTATGATGCATTGAGCATTCCAGCTGTTGTCGTTTGTTAACAAAATATAACTTTCTAGCTTCACATGATCAGTTTAGATGACCGTAATCCTCTTCCACCGCCTGTGTGCGAAACAGATGATGAGTATTTTGTAACATCCTCTTACGCAAGTGGCTTGAAATGTGCCATGGCTGCTATGACAACTGTTCCCGTGTCGATGTTAGCTTTACAATCTCAACCACTGAAGCGCCAGACGATGATTTCATTGTTCTTGCCTGAGCTGGTATGGGTGCTTTAGAAATCCTGTACCTCTGGGCGAATGTTTGCGATAAATGCGCACCTGGAGGAGCGCTAGGGAAATTTTTCCTGATGCTGGAACTGCAATCAACTCTTGTTTTTAAAAAAAGAATTCACAAATGGACGTTATCATTCTATGCTCCGTTAACATTCTTAAAAAAATGAGTGTTCATCAACGCCGTGTTTCTACCGGAAGCAATGCATAAACATCGTGTTTGCTGAACAAATATCGGGTTTGTTGTTTTGGGTGTCCATGAAAGAGCGTTCTCGAAAGAATTTTTCAGCTAACATTTCTACGGGGTCAAAGTCGATGGCGCAAGGGCCGTATTAAATAATGCAATAACTGAAATACGTTTCATTTTAGCCACGAGTATTTGCGCTTTGACATGAAAGAATAGAACGACATTAGACATAAACAGAGATAAGAAAAATTGCTACGTTCGTTGAGTAATTACGTTTTTCGCTTTGTCGAGGACTTGACTGTAAACAACAGTTTTAATTGCAGTTCATGATGAAAATGGTAAGAACTTCTTACTTAGAACTGCAAAATAGAGTTATAGTGAATTATAAAGAGCAGTGCCTTACAGTGGTTCGAGAGCAAGTTGAGAATCAGGAAGATTTTCTAGTTTGAAACTCTTCTTTAAAGCTAGTACTCTCTCATGGCTGATCCGATATCTTGATTGTACTCATCGAAGGTATTGTGTATCTGTCGACTCACTCTTTCCTCTCAATTTATGTTGGTGAAAGTTTCTTTTCTGTATGGAAAATGCGGTTGCGACTCGTGCTACCATTATTTACACACAATTTTCTACACGACTACGTGGCTTTATCAAGAGCTCGTCCGTATATTGTCATTCAGAATCATGGCACGATATGCACCTTCCTTCCACTTTTTTTTAATACCTATTTGTTCAACTTTTTGTATGTATGATTTCAATTTGACAATTCAAGCCCGCGTAAACCCTGCATGACAGACACATTTCACTCGTGGTTGATATTTGGCTTGTGTCTATCTCCCACTTTCAATGGAAGCGAATTGTCAAAACCCTGTAGGAGTGGCCAAAAGAGATGTCAGAATCATGTCACTTATGCATCACGTTGTTTGCAATAAATTCCGTGTGCGTTCTACCGTTGTGCAGCAGCAGATCTCCGTGCATCAGCTACAGTAGCAGCTGTGCTTGCAGTATTAGCAAAAGCAGCAGCCTCACCTACAGCTGATGCAACAGTAGCAGCTCAGCCTGGAGCAGGTGCAACAGTAGGAGCGCTGCCTGCAGCAGATGCAACAGTAGGAGCGCTGCCTGTAGCAGATGCAACAGTAGGAGTGCTGCCTGCAGCAGATGCAATAGTAGGAGCGCTGCCTGCAGCAGATGCAACAGTAGGAGCACTGCCTGCAGCAGGTGCAACAGTAGGAGCACTGCCAGCAGCAGGTGCAACAGTAGGAGCACTGCCTGCAGCAGGTGCAACAGTAGCAGCTCTGCCCATAGCAGGAAGAGCCAGGCCACGCAAGTCACAAGGGAACGCTCGGTTCGCCCATGCATCTCGATTAAATGCAACATCCCATTTGTGGCCCGAACTCGTATTCGACTCGAGGCTCGTTTATTATAGAGCATTAATGATGTCTGTGCATGCATGCTACTCATTGCAGAGCTTGTTACAGATGTCGCACCTTTGAAATGAGAGACAACGTATTCCCTGGTGCTCATGTTTTAGTTTTTGTATAAATGACTAGTTATGACTTTCTGCTGATAATCATTATAATGAAATTATATGCTCGTTTTTGAAATATTGTTAAATTTCCATGACTGTGCAGTGTGCATTTACTCAAATGTGCAAGCAACTTATGATTATTCAATATGCCACAACTCTAAACACATCAGCGAATGCTAACTTGTGTAGGTTTTTAAAAGGAACAGAAAATAATGTCGTTAAGCATTCTCTCCCTTCAAAATTCCACAAACGAGAAATTAATTGTTACTTTGAAAGCGGAACTTTCAGTTCATTCTACTGAAATAAAGTGGGAACTCGATTTGTGTTCACAATGTGAGTGCACATTTAGGAGGAAAAGAAGCTGCTAGGAAATTCAATGCTAACTTGTATCGCTGAATTTTGGATGTGCATCGCTTCACGTTTACTACTGCCTTCAGGATGCGACCTGTCTGATACCTTGAGTGGATACTTTCATCTTTTTAGTAATTATATCTTCCGAGTGATGTCTCCCGAGTAACACAGCTAGAGCGTCACTAGCGAGCATCCTTTTAGCTCGTAACGCTGAATTATCATGATTTATCATTCTTCGTTCGAGTTGTCATTAAGTAGTTCTTTCCTTTTATTATTTCATTTGAGGTGAGTTTGTAGGGTGATTCATAGCTCACTTCTTCTTTGTCGTGCTTTTGCGTTCCAAGTTCACGATTTTAGACACGAGTACGATCCAAATTACAGTTTCACTCTGAATCGTATCTTTTTATGGACGAAAATCCAATCTCACTCATCGAAAAATTCCATACGCTTTAGATAATAATTAACCTTGCTTAATTATTGCATTACTGTCCTGATTCTGAAATATCGTTATTACATTAATTAATAGCGTGATTTATTATCTTCTCCAGTTGGAGATTTCAAGCATCCCTGGCCCGTTCGGCGAAGGCTTCCTCGTGTCACGAGTGGGCGGCAGAGCTGTGGTCACCGCCGCCTCGTCCGCCAATCCCATCTTCAAGGACGTCATCCTCTCCGTCTTCAACAACTCCTACCTGCTCGACCTCTCCTTGTACTCTCATTCCGTGTACTCTTTCTACTTCGTCAAGGTCAGTTCTTATCTCGTTAAGTCATGTTAAATTTCTCTTTTCATTTTGTATAACCTGTCTCCACTGTCATTGAGTTACGTGGTTTTTTCAAATGTCAAATTTCACAGTCTTCGGAACGATTAAACGTGTACATTTTTATTTTTTGTATTTTTAGTGTGTCTTATCAGTAAGTCATTCATCTCATAATTAATTTCTTTGATCTGTTTTCACTCTTTTTAAGACAGAAAAAAAAGCCCTGTAAAATTGTCAGTATTGAATCATTTTTTACTAGTCTTTACGCACCTGTAAGTACCAAAGACCGATCATGCTGCAATCTTGATGACGTGGATCCCCATGACATATGTACGTGGCTGCTAATGCCACCTAGTTTATTCCAGCAATGCTCAAATGAAAACGTGTTGAGAGACTAGTTTCTTGGGCTTGAACTCCTAACGAAGTGTCAACGGGGCTTCACCAAAACATGAGTGATTACATCCGCTTACCGATAGGATTGAATCGTAGTTCACATCATGTCATTCCAATGTAAATATAACGATTCAAAAATGATTCCGTTTCTACTGCACTCTCCGTATTGGATTACTCAAGTCTAAATAGATTTTTGATTCATTTCATTGTCACCTAATTTCACACAACGCACCAAAATATTCGAAGGCTTTTATCATGAAAAAATGTGTATTTACAACTCGGATAGGGAACTATGCTTTCTTCTTTTTCATTTTGGGCGTGGGTATGTTTGAAAATAATCATGTTTAGTGGGCATCTCCTATACTATTTATCATCGATATTCTTCTGTTCTACGATTACTGCCAATCGAAACTGTAGATATTCTTTACATGCTTATCGAAATCATTCATTTACTGATGCCGGTGCTATTAGACTATGATTTGTTTTTGCCATTTCCAATTTATGCACATTTTGCATATGCATGCACATATTTTGGGGAATAATTTCAGATATTCAAGTTAAGCTATAAATTGAATTTGAGGCAGTTCCGCTTGTGGTTCCCTCTATGGTGAACATTGGCTCTTTTGCCAAAGCTAGAGCTTTGCTAGTGAAAGGATTGCTTCCTTTCACTATTTAAAATAACCTACTGAATTTTTTACCCAAGATAAAATTTCAAAATAATGAAATTAAATCATTCCCCTAACATTGTAAAATCTTAGTTGACATTCTCCAACAGAGATTCCTTTGCAAGGTTTTTTATAGAAACTTTTAACATAAGATATAACTCATTGGTTCCAACAGGACGAGCTGTGGCGAGCTAAAGAAGACCGAAATCAGCTGAACAGACTGGCCGGCGAAGTGAACATCACACAAACTAGCGACAATGGCAGCGAAAAATACATCGACATAAAATTAAGAACTAAATACGCTCTTATACACGTCAGATACGGCACTAGCCCCGTCCTGGATACCAAGAGGATAATGAAACACGCTAAAAAGGTATGCACTGTACTCATGACTCAACAACTCTCAACTCGGGCACTGTACAGGTTAATTTTCTTATCCCTCAAAGTTCTTGTTAACCATATTTAGAGCATGATTCTAAATTTTTCTAGCGATGTGAAGGACTTTTAACTCACCTTACTAATAATTTTAAGCATAAATGACCAGGTGAGAAAAGAAACTGCTTCTTTGACACTAGCTCATTTTGTGTCAGATGACTCTGCGACGCGCGTGGGCGGACGAGCGTGCGCGCGTGAGCCGCGGTGAGACGGGGTCCGTGTCGTGGACGCACGACCAGCGCGTGGAGCTGCTGACGCAAGGCTCGGTAGAGCAGTTCACGCCGCGGTACCGCCACAACCCTGAGCTCTACCCCGAACTGCTCGACGACCCGACTAACGTGCAGTTTGTGATGGTGAGTGCAGGGCAGGGAAAACCAATTGACGTGCAGTTTGAAATGGTGAGTGCATAGTAGGGAAATCCAACTGACGTGCAGTTTTTATTGTGAGTGCAAAGTAAGGAAATACGGCTAACATGCAGTTTGTGATGGTGAGTGTAGTGAAATGAACTAACTCCTGAGAAATAAAAGGTGAATGGTGTAACATAATGTGCTACTATAGAATGACGTGTAAAATCTGCAATTTTTAGAGAGTACAATAATTAAAACACAGTGCTCTGTTAGCATTTTACCACTTTAAGTGCAGTTTATACAGTTAAGTGTGGGTTAGAGACAGTTAAATCAAATGGTAACGTTGATTTTCCCATTCTTCACACGATTAGGCTTTTAAATTTACGCGTTATGCTGCATCTAGTTGTTGTGTATAACTTTATTTAACATAAAAAGAATGCATTAAATCTAAGAGATATACATCGAGCGTTTACTCTCTGCTGAAATACAAGGATCCTGATCATGAAACATCACATTGCTCAATACTGATCAATCGCAAAAATTATACTTTTCTTCATTTTTTAAGTACAGATATTGACGACAAAACTACATACTCAGATAATTATAATTCGTGATACCTTTAGCACTTCAATTGTTGTAATACTTATGATCATATTAAAACTACTACAGATTACGTATCAAAAGTATGAAGTATTTCGGTCACAGCATATGAACGAAACCTTCTTGTGTGAACAGTTTTCAAACTTTCATTGCAATTTTAAGTTTGTAAATTAATTTAAAGCAAATTTCCTATATTTTAAGGGACGTTAGAATGAATTCCAGTTTTTTTGTTGCAAACAAATTTTTAGTATCGAGTTGAACTGACACGGTGTTTCAAATCTTTACGAAAATGCCATGAGTTTAAAAAATCGAATTTTAGTTACAAAGCACTGTTTGTTAAACTTTAGTGGAAAATTAGAAATAAAATATTAAGGGAATCTTGGAGAAAACATTGTTGCAATTCTCAGATCTCTGACTCCATTGAATAACTAGTGTTCATAAGTTCAAAATCCTTTCTTTATCTTCGATCCACGAAAGTGTCAACTATTGTTATTTCGTCTCTGATTGGCAGGAAAACAAAAGAAGCAGACGTCACTCGACGAGATGGCTACGATGCTGGCGACCGCCATGCTAGGAGGCCCTGCGTCCATAGGCGTCGCATTAGTCTGTAACAAATCTTGTGAAAACTCTTCTTACTTTTGTTTCTATAATCCTTGCATTTCCTTCTATCATCTAGTCTCAACTATTCTTGTTTTATATCTTATTTGAATTTCGAGCGTCTACTCTCCGATGCAGGCGAGACTGCCCGGCCATCAAGCTCACGTTGGACATTAGAGGCAGTTGTGGAGCAGCTTTTTGCCTAGCTCACCGGAGATGTTTTGTTTCTGAATACTGCGATATTCATACGAAGAATCACTACTGAAATATAAATTGTTCCGTTATCAAACCCATCATGTCTTCTGTAAAAGGTCATGTTTTCACGGCGATAATCTCTCCGGTATATATATATATATGAAAGTAGATGGATTCCAGTTTGATGGTTTTCCCTAAAAGAGTCCTCGAGTCCCGAAACCGTAAGTGTTGATGTTTCTACCCTCATCAGTGTTTCCTTCAGAAAAAAAACCTTTCCTCTACTTACATCCAATTCTTTTATAGTATTTACGACAAGAGAGAATGACATGAGGCTTAGAAATTTGTGGTACTTCATGCAAACCATAGTTCTTGTTAACACGATTTTCTCCGAGCGATGTGCTCCACAATACCGTTTGATCCATTGAATGAGTAGACAATAATGTAAAGTGAACTGTCTATGCTTCGCCCAATCTTGGTTTTGTGGTAAGAAAGTTAGTCACTTGCCATTGTAGAAAAAATCTGCGATGTACATAAATAGTGTTCATATTAAAGCGGTAACCGTATTAAGTGTTACTGGCATCTATGTGATCTATTACATTTAATTACAATGTAGTGCTAAATTGTAAATGTAACATACGCACGAGGGCTTTGATAATGGCTGAGGGACGTTATGTGTAATGATAATTTGGGACCGAGGTTGTCCGAGTCGTCCGCAATACAAGGGAGTTAATAAACAACCTAATGTTTCCATGAAGTGTTTCCAGTATTGTTCGAATGTTGTACGACGATGCACCAGGGTACAATTTTCTGTCTCGATCGAAGTATTCTGTTACAACTAGGCAACGAAACAGACGCTCAAAAGCATTTTTACAGACCGATTTTTTCTTCAAACATTTCAATCATGCTGATGAATTTTGCCAAATTTTGAAGTACAACATTTATATTATCGCCTGGAATGGCTTGGAAGAAAATTCCAAATCAATTTGCTCACGGCCTAATTGTTTCAAAGTTTTGTTCCGACATTGATTTTACAACGTAAAAAATTTCTCGGCCTTTTCAGGGAATATCTACGATACGGAATCTTAATAAATACTTCCTCCTTGAGGCAAGCCACTGATTTGTTTTACTTTAGTTTCTGATATTCTCCTATTTACTTAGCTGGCATGCGACCTACATCGTATTTTTAGTGCAATAATCTCGTTGCTTCACGTAAGAAAATTACTAAATCTTTCCAAAGTTTGCTGTATGTAAGCCGGAGAGTGGAAGCTACAGAACCTTGTGGATCATGTATAGTTTAGACGTAAATTTAAGTGGATGTGCCAGAAAAAGTGTCTCTTAGTCACTAACAACTAGCGATGTACAGAAGCCCTTTAGCCTGTTAAGGTTCCTGAAGCAATTTTTGTCAAAAAATCGAAATTTTCCTACAGCGCTTGGTGTCATTTTCTGCTGAGGTGTGCAATTAATATGAAATAGGAATTGAATTATTTGGTTCCTTTTTGAATTGTAGATGATGTGATTTCCCGTATGTAAAATCTTCCTGTTTCCGAATCAGTATAATTTTGACGTCGGGATAAGGGAGTTGAAAAACTGTATTTTTTGAGGCACTCTGAATCATTAACCAAATCAGATTTTTTCAGGAAGTGAATAGTTATAATTGTGTGAGGAAGCCGCATTATCATCTTCCTCCGAATCCAGTTGGCTCAAGCAAAGCAATTATTCCCGTAATTCCCTGCCAATGCCCATTTTTACTTCACTTCGAAAGCTGTGAAGCTGTGTTGCAAGATATGGTGTCTGATTCATCATGCCTCATCGGATCAGAATGCTTTGCTGGTTGCTATTAAAGTGCATTTTGCACACAATTCTCAATCGATTGCAATTTAATAAATTGTAGATCCTTTACAAACTAGTCAATCTTGTCTGAAACTCAAAAGTTCTCGCATCGCGACTCTACTGTCAGCCATTTGTGCTGGACCGCTGACAATGCCGAAATGTTTTTACATTTTATTCTCACAATCCTAAGTCATTGAAAGACATAAAGTGAGAAAATCATATGAATATGTTCATCGTGGCACAAAACTGCCAATTTTGTCAAATAATCGAAATCATTTCCATATCCTTCATTGGCACATTGCTGCCATTGTTGGTCAGGCAATGGTGACGCTCTTTGTTAATCTTACTGACTCGCATAATAATTTTTTTTGTGCTGTAAGATAACATATTCAAAAAGCAATTCTAATAGAAATCGATCTGAAATATTTTCGTTAAGCTCTGACAGTTTTCTCAAACTTTGTGGCAGAAATAAAGACTTGGAGAGAAACTTGGTTGGTAAGACTCGCACATTCTGTGCCTAACATCATTCGCCATTGGTGTGCTAACACTTGGGCATTGTAATGTACTCATAAGACTCGCATGCTGATTTGACATGGTGCTGCCATCATCCAATCTCTCGGTGACGGTGTTTTTGTCCCTAAAACTCGGTTTCTGTGACGGTTCAAATAATGAGCATGGTGCGTTCGTTAACCCTGTTAGAGACTACAACGTGTTCTCACAGGCTGATTCGTTAGCCCCAACGAGCTTGTACTTCTCTCTACCAAACAGAAAGTAAAAAAAAAAATTAACCGCAATGCATCCCATAGCTCATTTCTCGTACGCTTTAAGAGGCGAAAATTTCAAATGGAAACCCTTTAGTTTTAGACATTAATGTTGTCGTTTATGGATTATTTTATTTGATGAGTGTACATTGATTTCCCCGCATTGACTGTATATAAGGTCACTGTATTTAAGGCTATGGCAAGATAATACGATCAGGCACTGTGCTAGAGCGCGAGCCCTTCTGTCTTTCTGTCTTGTTCTTTTGGTGAGAAATTCCCTCGTTTTTCCAAAGATTTGATAGTCTTCATTTGCTTCAAATTAAGATTGATTGCGTGCATGACAGTGCACATGTGCGTTGACCTGCATAAATGTCAGTGATTCAGATAAGATGTGAAGGGCATTGGTTTTCTTGTTCATCAAATTCTAGTTATTTTCAGTCCTTGCGAAATTTCAAACGGTTTGACTGGCGTGCACAGTGCATTAGTCAGTGAATCTCGAGATTATTTTATGAATTCAATAAGTAATTGAAAATGCCTTTCTTTCATTATGCTACTCCCGTTCTGCGGGTACGCGATTTTGTTTCTAAGTGAATTATTATTTTTAAGTTTCATTGTTTTTTCTCATTTTTTAATGACTATTACGTAGTATCACAAATGTGTTTAATTTGTAATTAATATCACAATTGATATAGCTATGATCCAGTCCGCGCTGTAAATTTATTGATTTTGTTTGCGTACTTTTTCTGGCTCGTGCTCCTCACGCATGAATGTTTTATAACCGGAAATGTTTTTAATAAAAACCTTATTTTTCTTATTGTGGGTTTTATTCACCTTCTTCCCAAGTGGAGCGTAACGATTAGCCTATTATTGCCCGAATATACAGTTATGAAATATCACGTTTGAAGAAAGTCACGTTTTTGCAAATAACTTGAATTGCTTCTCCAAAATTTGGATAAAAGTCTGACTCCACGGGAATTGTAGCTTTTTTAAATAGTTGAATGACATGTCGCATCTTAAGATAAGATTTGCCTTTTTTTTAAACTGGGATGTCAAATTTGACTTTGTGAGGTTTAATAAGAGTTTTTATGAAGACTTATGAAGAGTTTTTTTAATTTAGGCTTGTTCACCTCCATGAGAACTTCACTTTCATGAGAGTTTCAGCGCTTCCCATGGAAACTTGGCCGGTAATCTGGTTGGAGTGTTTCTCCAACTCATTGTGCCTTTTGAAACGTGTAATTGAACTGTTTTAAGTATATGACAAGTTCTATATATTCCAGTGTGTTTTAATTTATCATGAACAGGACGTTGAACCTACAACTTCGTAGTAGTTTTAAATATCGTAAACTTGCAAAGAAGTCTCCTTTTTTCTCTTCATTAGTTCTTTAACTTAGAGTTTCTAAAACCAGGAGGAGGACTAGAAATTTTTTTTTATTTATAATTTAAATACAAACCATCTCTCAGTCCGATTCCTAAAAGCAAGCCTGAATGCTTGAACTCCAAATACCGTTTTAGCATAACCATGTAATTAGCTTTGAAGAGTTAATGATGATGGACACAAATCTCAAATCGGAAAATCCGTAATGAAATGAAGTAGCTCTGATTTGCTCAAATGATGAACTTGTTCTGAACTTTAAATCTGAAAAATTCAAAATGAACTTCATACATCCTAACAACATTCCGGAAGTTTGCTGCTATCTTATTTAGGAAAATATCTGATCTCGTTTAGTGAGAAAAAAATAATTAATATGAGTATTCATAACTGTGAACACGCCTAAACAATTTCGAATGGAAGATTTTAGGTATGGAATGCATTTATTTTTCCTTTCCAAATTTTGATAGAGCGCAAAAATTTAATAAGACTCTTTAGGAGGAAACTCAGCCTCTCATACAATAGCAATAAAGTACATCTTCAGAACCAAAAAAAATTGTGGAAGATGTGATTTAATTGGGAGCCGGTTCAGCATCGTCACAACGCTTTGGTTGTTATTTTGACCCTCTGAGATCGAACAGATATGTGGACTGCACTAATTTTGAATACATTAAGCTCACACGTCAGTATAAATAACGTAGCACTCCAAAGGATCATATTTTCAAACTGGGGTTCTCGACTTTCAACATACGGATTTTTTGACTTGCAAATTTAATAACTCTCAACTCTAAAGTAAAGAACACCAGAGTGGTTTTGTTAGTAACACAGTCGATAATCATAAAAACCCGAATGATGAGTTTGGAAGTTTGATGAAATCGTTTGCTTTTTGCTCATGTTGCCAATGCCAATACAGACCTTGAAACCGTTCTCATTTTGGGGTTCTGGAGGAACTGCATGATAAAATGGAAACTACTTTTCTACTCAGCGTTTTCATAGCTGGCAAAGCCTAACCTTCATTGTGCAAAATATAAAGATGACATCTGCCTGTAGTTATAAGATCGAAATTACATCCCTCAGCAGTGTCATCAAGTGTATTGAAACGAGTCAACTTCCTAGCTTCTCGTTACTTTCAACACTATAGGGCCGTCAGAGTTGTCGTTATATCCACATTAGCTGCATTCACATTGTGATGGGAATCTGTGAAATGAAAGTAATTTTACTAAAAGGTGCCGAGGCGGCACGGTACTGCGAAGTGTGCCCCAACTCCATTCTGCCAGTGACCTCCGTGTTGCCCTGCTGCCGAGGTGATCCCTGTCTCCCTTGATTCGAAACAAAAGGTCGCAAATTTGGAAATGGATTCCATTGATTCCTTTCGAATTTGAAAGAAGGTACTAAGGGTGAAGGCAATACGCACGGGTTCGTATGCGGTTCTGAGCTTTCGAGTCAGGAGCCACAGAGGTTAATTTGGTTTTCTTACGGATTTGGAAGAAAGTCGAAGACTTGCATAATGAAGGGGACCAAAAACCGTCTTTACCCCTGAGAATTTTACAAGGAAAGGAGATTGAATGGTAGCGCTAACTTGATTTGTAAACGAAAAGTGCTCGCAAGAGAGTTCACTCAAATGATTTAGGAAACGAACATAGATTTCGGGCATACAAAGTGCCTTTAGAGAGGCGCATTGTGAAGCAGTATTAAATTTCCAGCTTTGGATAACGAAGAAATATCGATGCACTTACCAGCGGCTGTAGAGTCAAGTGAGATCCATTGCGTGCAGCCATAGTGTAGAAGTATTCAAAACCATAAAATCAGTCTGAGAAACGGCCGTAAACAAGGTCATGTTCGTAATTACTTATAGTGCGATGACACATCAAAGTGGCTTTTCAGGTAAATTTTTGCGCCACCATTTTCAACGAAGAAATGCAAGAGTGACCAATCACAAAGACTTGTACAAATAGCAGGTGGCACTGCTGGCGAAATACCGGGAAAGTTAGTGCCGGTTTCGAATAAAAATTCTCCCTGGAATCCGGTAGCGTTAAATTTCTCAGAATTTCTATCAGACATCTTTGAAGGTCGAGATGCGGCTCAATCCATGATCGCAAGAGCTTTTATGTCTCAACGATGTCTGGCAGATATTAGCTGTTAATATCCCAACTGATTCAATTTAGAAATGTTTTTGATCGTTCGAAATCCTTGATTTAATGCAAACAATTTTTCAATTCAAATTCTTATCAAATTTGAAGTATAACATAGTTCGTGAATGAATATTAAAGAGACCATAATTAGGAACACGAATTACTCCAATGGGCATGTCTTAATTTCATGGTTAGAAAGTTTTCATCAGTATGAACAGCTGCTCCTTTCTTCTTACATTTTTTGAGTCATGGTAATAATTTTCAGTAATTATTTTTATACTACGCTATTTTATCCCTGCTGATGACCTCCTCTGGATTGATTTGTGTGACTTGTTTTTTCAACATATCTTTTAGGTGCAGTTTAATTTAAATAGAATTTTTACTTTGGGCTGAAACTTGAGGCGCATTAAACTATTATTGGTTTAATAAGTTCCTTTTAAATCACGAACATATCACAGAGGGTTATATTCTAGGAAACAGTAATGACTTAAAAGTGCGTCAGCAGGTGCGAAAAGATTACAAATGAGTTAGCTTTAAATCGACTAAAAGATTGACAAACTGTTTCCACTTACTCAAAACATTCGCAAATAAATCCGGTGCAGAAGTTCTGTGGTAATCGCACCCACGTTAAGATACTCTAGAGAATATGCTGCTCTTCTACATTTTTATTTTTCGAGAGAAATTTTGCCACCCTCGTTTTCGATAGTAATCCAACAGCTAAAGACTTTCTTCAAGAAAGTAATTCATGCAAACTGGCTCACACCTTTCGGTAAAGGAAGCATCAAGAGACTGGAGAGACTAGTAAAAATCTCATTGAATGGCTTCGGCTTAAGGCATGATCGTACGTAAAGAAAAATTGATGATATTTTATTGGACAATACATGTAGTTCAGCTCTCAATTGAACTTATTTCAAAAACGGTTACAATATGCTTAGAACGAAGAATAGGACATGACTAGGAAAGTGTGATATTATAACCTATAGAAAACAATAACCATTGTCGAGTGTTTCCATACTCTCCATATTAAAACAGCATTGTTCCGACTTTCGACTTTTTCCAAATGGCGCGACAGATCTTGTTAACAATTTATATTCTGTGTAAACATGCCACTCTTTTAACTTTTGTTTGCAGCTCCTACCGATCATTTCTAACGAAGTTTTACATTAATTCATTTTGCTTAATTTGCCTTGAACATAGACTAGCTGTTGTAGCGACCCACCTCACATGCTTCGTCATGGATGTCTTCCCTCATCAAGCGCTAGCAATTTTCTGCCTCTGTGAGTTAGATAAAACACATTTTCTAGATTTGTAGGCAGGTATGTCATGAACAGAAATATAATAACGATAATTTGGAAGATGAAGGGTTAAGTAAAGACTAAGTGTGAGTAAATAATAAGTCATTTTTAACTAAGACTTCCATTTTCAAGAATTTGTCTTGTAGCGAATGGGCTTCAATCTATCTAGGGAAAATTTCAAAAAATACTTTATCGTTACTATCCGCCCTATTGAATATCATGCCTAATTCATGAAATAGAGGATTTATGATGTACCTCAATTTCTCCTCTAACGAGCTCTTAATGGTTAACTAAAAACAGTGTACTTCTATTAATTTACATCCAATGTATCTACGCTAATTTTCCTTCTCGAATATTTTAGAGGTTTGCATAGCGTTTCGGGATACATAAATTCTACAGCCTGAATGCACAAAGAGTCACGGCATATAATTGTAGAGAAGATGCTTTATCACTTTCTAAAATCTGAATGTGATGGTAAAGATTCCGCATGCTATCAACCGCATTCAACAGCCATTCATTGACCACGTACGTTGTAAATGTTTATTTCGTGTGTTCATACTAGCTAAAGTCTATTATTGATGACGCGCAACGCTCATCTCGTCTAAAAAATCAATTGTTAGCTCTCTTCTTTCCTAGCCCTAATTTTACAGCCTCCTCAGTTGTAATAACAGATTTGACTCAATTCATATTATCGCGAATGCGTAGATTTTATTTTGTAATGATCCGTGGCTTGAAACGTCCGTTTGAAAGAAACATTTCATTACCGTTTTCCTCATCCCCATCTTAGCTGTAATGAATAATTACCGGTAGAAAGCCGTGGAAGCTTGTGAGCATTTCTTAAAAAATTGTGTAAGTTTATCCAGCAGCTGTGGTGAGAAGTCAATCTGCATTCTCAACGAGTTTTACGATGCAAGACTCATGCTGCTCTAAATTAGAATACGAGGCTTTAATTTTTATAAAATCGCTTCTCAGTACGACAAAGAAATCGAAAAACTTATACGTCCAAATCTCGAATTCTATATTTCACGAGAACAAACGTTTAATTTTACAGATAAGTACAAATAAAAAGTACATGAACCATTGCCTAATTTTTAAGAAGGGTATCAAACGACCTTCTAACTATTATTTTTTCTAATGCTTTTTCAACCCGTGAAAAATATAACAGAGGCTCATTTTATAACCCTTACCAAGTTTATGAGATCCGTAAAGCTCTCACCTACATAAAATCCATTGTCGTCTTTAACAAACGATTTTCCCTTTTTTTCCAATTTCACTTAGAGTTCATAGTAGTACGACTCTGAACTTCTGAGCGAAAGTCAACCATTGATGACACAAGGCAGGAACTTCGCTCAATTTACCGTGAAGTTTTTGAGGGGCAAAAATCAGAGATTCACTCATGTTTTATGATCTTGAAAGAAAATATGGATCGGCAGCACCTGGGACCTGTCGCTTGTTTATGGTGGCCTCGGTTGGACCTCCCCTGATTTTACTGCCGACTTGAAGGCGCCGATACCAAACACTGCTGGTTTCCAACGACCCTCTGTCCTTGCGTCTTTCTTTTAGCGTTGTCTTCAATTTATGGTCGTGTGATGTGCCTTGATTTGCAAAATTTGACCTCGACAGCTCCAAAGGAGCTTTCAAGAAATATTTATGGAAGTATTTCAAATAAATCGATAGTCGAACGTTGATTACTCTCCGGCTCGAAATTTTTGCGCTCGTAAAAATCCTTGATGTCTTTCAAGCGACACCTGCTGCCGCTCATCATGCAGGCTATTGAAGGAACACGCAAAGTTTTATGACATTCAGTTGGTTGATATTTGTTTTTCATGTCAAAATGTTTAATATGTACGAGCATAAATTTATCCATGCTCAAAAAAAAATGTTCACATCGCTTTTAGGAATTTTATCTCGAACCGGAATTTAGTACTTACAATCTAGCTATGACGTCTTCATGTGAAACAGTTCACTAAAATTATTTTAGATCGTGAGCAAATGAAATGTTTTGCACGGTCCAAGTGAATCTAACATTAACAAATGCGAAAACTTTCGAAACGATCAGTCAAAGGAAGAAATCTATTTTTAAGCAATTGTGCTTTGTACAGCATTGGAAATTTATTTCGCTTTTATCGCTTTTCTTCAAACACCATTTCATAATACCAGCTTCATGGAATTTTGAGTTTTGATTACAGAAATTGACAAAGCATTATCACTGGCATTGAATGACGTTAGTTTGATCAAAAGAAAAATTAGCTTTTGCAAACATAAGTGACGTCATTTTTAGCTCCAAACTCTAAAGTATCAAAATGAACCTTATTTCATAACTATTCATTGTTTTGAACTATTCATTTGTAGCTTCTGTAAAATGACCATTTACTCAGTGGAACCTTTGCAAGCCACTCGTATTGAGAAATCCAGAGGAGTTTTTGAAGTTTAGCAATGAATTTAGAACTCGTTTTGCTGAATTAGAGAAATTTCACGTATTCCTTTGCGATCCGCAGTAAAATATTCTAAGTGACATTAATTCTACACAAGACATCAGATTCTTATCTATATTTGGCATCTCGAACAATAGGCATTTTATTACAATATTGTAGTCGGTCAGAAAAGAATCAGCAAGTAATTTCATCTACCACTGGAGTCATCTCTCAGAAAAGAATAAAACTAACGAAAATAAGGAGCATAACATGAGAAAGTGAAACGCTTTAAATGAATCCGTCGTAAAAATTAGCACTAAATTTTCAATGAGAGATATTTGTTTATCGTACATTTCAAAGTGATTTCGATTCGATCGCTTTTCGGCAAATCTCAACAAGAAAATTTGTATACCTCTAGAGGTGCTGAACAAATTTGCCGCATGAAAGAAAGTCATGCATTGCGTGTACAGCATATTTTGTGTATTAATTTCATTACATCGGTTATTAATGAATCAAGTATCAAATCATGATCCTTGAAATTATCAGTACTTTAACTATTTTCTGAACTCCCTAGTGATCAAGAAAATGACGCTTCTCTCCGAAGATTTTCTATGTAAATAATGGCACGCAGTAATGATTGAGATATGAATCCATTCTAGTCTGGTTTCAAAGTCCAAATTATGAAAATAACGTTTTCTTTCGCTGAAGGTTTGCAATTTTTGCTTTTTTTGCGTACGACTTTAAAATTTCTGCAGCTGATTTCCTGATGCTCAGCTGAATTATCCACAGAGAATGGAGGTGGAAAGAACGCTGTCGCTTTTTACCAAATTATATGAATTATTCTCCCAACAATACTCCAAGTTTTCACGACTGTCCAAAAGGTAGAGCAAATGTTTTGTTCTCCACAGATATTTCTTTGTTTCTCATGTTAAGGTGTTCCAAACATCTAAATTAGCAGTGTTTTTCATGTAATTATCTGCGTTACTTTTTTACGCCTATTGAGAATATTCTAGTCGTAAAGAATATTCAAGAACAACATATTCTTAATTAAAGGCAAAATAAATAACTGTAACGATCTGTGAGAAAATGTATGATAAATATCAGGAAATATCACAATGCAAAATAAATATTGCTTTCTACCTTTTTCAATAATGATGAAGGATTTTGTAACGTGAGAAAACTATTTGTGGGGCATTGCAAAAAATAACTGCGCTCGATTCCCGGAAGCCAAACAATCCATCCAAAAAAATTCATCCTTCACAGATAGAAGCCCTCTGTCCTTAGAATAGCTTACTCTCCTATTTCTTATGATACTGCAACAATGTGAACAATACTTTGGCCTAAATGGAAACCATGGTCCCAATCGGCACTCTCCTAATGATTCGTTGTGATTGAACAAATGAGAAATACATCTTTCACCCCACGTCATGAGGTGTCTATAAATAACTTCCCTTCGTTATTTTCATAGATGAAATGAAAACCAGTGAAAATTTCCATTTTATTGCATGTATGATTTAGGTTTCTGAAGCACCTTAAACTGTAACTGAATTGTATGCAGTAAATTTTAAGATGTTCAAGTCTAATTTTTCATCCCTCACGAGATTAGAAGGCTAAGAGATCGAAGTTACAGTTATTTACGAGATCTATTGAATAAAGATTCACGTTGTTATGTCTTGTCCTAGTTTGAAGGTTGAAAAATAATATAGATAAAGTGTATTACTGATTTAGCTGTGCGTGGAGTTGATGCAAGACAGCGATGACTGAGCGAATGTTACCAGGAACTGTTTGTCGGAGATGTGAGTGACAACATTGAACAAAGTCTCAAGTTCTTTTTAATGAATGGTTAGGTGCTTAAGTCTCTCAGCTTGTCATTTTTTCATAATCGTGTTCCATTAGTAATATAGTCAAAGGAGAAAGTATCCTAAGTTGTACAACTGCAAGGGAAAGGTCTGTTTAAAATACAAAAGCAATGACAGATAGAATACCAGAAATAGAACTCTGTAAGGAATTGAATTAAAATTGTATAAAAAGAAGATTACGAGTGAATTTTAATTGCTTTCATTTATTCAACAAGGTGACATAAAGGACTCAGCAGTGCACCGATCAAAAGTGCTTCTAATGTTTCATGCGCAGAAAATTTTGGAAAAGGTTCCCATCACAAAAATACAGCACGAATTCGAAAATAATTTAGGTCAGGAAATGAGACATTTAATAAGGGCTTGAGGTTTTGAGCCGTTTTTAGTGTGCACATGTTAAAAGCCAGCATCATTCGACCGAATTTGTACCGAGAACGCTTAACAGAAAGTAAGTAACGAATGAAAATTCCAAGATACGCTAAATTGCAAAATTTTGATACAGTGTTCACATTCAGCAAAACAGAATAAAACAAGTGATTGTGTAAAAACATTGAGGATAAATGTGGAAACTATCTTTATATAGGTATACGTAAGTTGAATGAATTGTCAAAACCATTTAAATACTCTCAATTTGTATTTTTAATTGCCCTTGAAATTAATTACGACTGAAAACTTGACACAGTGATGTCCTTTGTGGCTGCAAATCACATGAGTTAATAAATTTAAGATTATGTTCCTATTTCAGTGCTAAGCGATCGTTTGGAATAACAGTGATAACACGGTCAAAAGTTAGTGTGAAGGCGTAAATGCCTGTAAATTATTACAACGAAGGTCAACATTTTACCCCCTCACTCGCGTAGCACAGCGGTATATACTAGAGAGGAACAGCTGGCTCATCAAGGCAGGTGTACAGTGTAGCTATATATATAGGCGAGGTCTGCTTGTGGTATTTCCTGTTGGCGACTTCACAAACACAAAAATTACAAGGGAGTGTTACCGAATTATTAGGCGATAGTCATCCTTTAACATTCCTGCTTCACACGAGGAAAATGAAAGCCAAATTGAGAAGTCTGTAAAATGTGTTACATTCATACTAATGCAGACAAAAATTTGTGCAAGCTTCACCACTAACAAAACATCAATTTTTTCCCCTTTTTCTTTTGAATAAACCCGAATGACTGAACTTGATGCGGCGGACAGCGAAAAATCAACATCTTTTTAGAGAAGAAGAAAAAAATAATCGTGGTGAATTTACCAAATGCTAAAGAAATAACCGACACTGAACACGTTCTGCATCGCGAGCCTGTATTTTCAATCTTAATTTCTGGTGGACATGGAAAGTTGCTGAGTTGATTCAATAACACAATTGTTTACGAAGAATAGCGTTTTAATTGATCATGCTTGTTACTAATAGTATTAATAATTTCTGTTAATACAAATATGAAAACATATATTTATTTACCTAATTTATAATTCATGATCGTAGTGACTCCAGAATATCCTTTTTGATATTCAAAACCATTTAGTTAGAGACATTCTCTTAAGTAACCATATGGAGACCGAGAAAGAAACATTCCAACTCATTAGTATATTAGATTGAAAAAACATTTCTTTGAACAATTTGAAAAACTTCCACAAATATCAAACTCACGCTCCAATTAAAATATGAATGAAGTGACGATCTCTTAAAGATAAAAATAACTTATAGCTCTCTCTTAGAGATCCTGATACTACGGCTGATCACCTTGAGTCTCAGCTGCACAGAACAGCCCGTCCGCCTCAATGACTCTGGGTTCAGGTTTGGTGCGAGTGACCTGGCAGGCACGACTCGTCCTTCACTCGTAATTCACCTTCCCTCGGCCCCCCAAAATATCCCTCGTTCATTTTTTCACACATGATTCAATTGATGTGTTCGCGAACACTCCACTGGTTCTAGAGCCTCAAAATCCAATGATTTGGTGTTCCGAACGTTGTACTAAACACTTATGAATAGAGCTGATATTTGTCATGAATTATTCGTGAGGACCTGAATTATGCTCTTGAAATGTTTTTAGGGAGAAAAGAATTATCTTTAAAATTTTCGAACGTGCATTGAATAAAAAAATATCGTGGTGTTGAAAATATATTCTCCAAGAAATTTTTTTTATAAAAGTTCTTCAATGCGAAAATTAAATACAATAATCACGGTTTTTTATCCTTCCCGGCTTGCAATTAACGTTTTTTTCTGATGAAAACACAAGTAAGCACTAGCACACCAGCGCAAACACTGACACAGTGATGAAAAAACCCTTCGAACGCTCGTGCGATAAAGATCCATAATATAGATGTTAGCCTGGTTATCTGTTCCTGAGCAGCCGTGCTGCTGCGTGAGAGGTAGTCATTCATCGATTATGAAACCGTCACTGATAGCTTTTCAACTATGAAGCAACCTTAAATGGTTATTATCCTGCAATAATATACCGTAGTCGTTATCGAAGATCATCAAACTTAGCTATTTCAGCGATAGCGAGGATCATTAGAAGGAAAACAACATTGAATTATGATAGGAATATTATCTTTCATTCCAATGTTTCTGATAAAAATTACAGTTGGTCAGGTTCATGGATATATTTCTGCGTTCAGATTCAAACGAAAATGTTCAACGTGTTCGAGACTTTAAGCTGAAGTTGTTGCCATGTTTAAAATGATGGTAATTACTAGTCTCACAATTAACAAATCAAAAATCTTGCACTGATGTTCTAGCAGTTTCATAAAAAAAATTACTTTAAAATTATATCATTTTCATCGGAAATGTTTTTCTGCAAATTCCAGTTGCATTTCTCGGCGACATTCCCGTAGGCAAAAAAAAAAATCTACACTCTATGAGAACGCGTGCAGGAGAACTGTTCATTTCGTACGACTGTGAATGATCCCTGCTCGGCGGTCCTTAAAACTTCGATAATATTGTATTAGGGAAAGCCAAATAGCAGTGAAAGATTTATTATGAGAAAACGAAAACTTTTACCGTCGCTAAGCAATTTCTTCCTTCCATCAAAACGTTTCAAGTATGGTTATATCAGAAAAACAATTCTCAAATTCGCTTCTCTTTTCAATCAGGATCAGTAAAAGACGATGTCGCATGTAAATTATCAGCTTCAGTACAGATGAAGCTCACGCCTCACTAAAATTCAGGAGCAAAGCCAAACAGCACGAGGATAAGTTGGATGAGTTGATCTAAAACTTAATTCAATTTTCATCTCACAGAGAAACTTCACCCTAATTAACATTTAGAATTTTAGGTTTCACTTCTTCCCTGGCTGGTCCCCAGCAAACTCGTATCATTTTCCTTCGCATAACACTGTATTTTTTCAGACAATTATAAGTCTCCAAATTCTTTTTATCTTCCGCAAACGCTCGAGTCATAATCCTGACCGTCTCTCTCAGACTCATCTTCTTTTTGCCGCCCGAAGCGCCCAAAGTAAGCCGTCTCTCAGTTGGTTTTTGCCTCTCCAGATAGTTCTAATGGAGGGTCATGCCGATTTCTGTTCTTTAAACATAAGGACTCAAAAAATCCATGGCAAGGATTACAAATGGATTTTGCCTTCTGCTCTTGGATGCCTCTTTCAACTTAATAAATTTGAACGATCAACTTTTTCCGACGCGGCAGATAACTCTTCAATTTTTGCGCTGCCGCAGAAGAGAGATGGCTCTACTCGTCCAATGACCAGAAGCTTTTCAAAGACTTGAAGAGAATGTGCGTTGCGATTCTTGGAATAACATTTTGCGCTGCTCTGCGAAGCGTTAATAAATAATTAAGACTTTGTGAGCTGTTTTAAACTGTCAAATTCTTAATGAAAAAAGTCATCCAACGAGATGATCGCATATTTCCATGTTGAAGTGCTGTGCTACGTACAGAAAGCCAAAGCCCATAGTCTCCGAAGTGACTGCTTAAAATTGAGCAATTCTGTTTAAAGAGCGTAAATACTTCTAATTAGCGATAGAGAAGTACATTACACTTTTACTTGTGAGTATTTGCAATCCGAAAAGTGGCGTTACTTGAATGTTGTTCCAAGTCACCACGTGTTTTACTTTATTTTGATCCACAGAAAAACTTGGATCCCGAAAGATGCAACTTAACACTTTCTGTAAGATCTCATACCATGAGAATGATTCTCAGTTTTACATAGTTTGGTCAACGAAAAAGGTGAAATCCATGAAAAATACATTAGAATTATGTTCGCCCCTCTCTATCGGTGTCAAAATATTACCTGATCATTAATAACATATATTTCTAAACAAGGAATTCATCATCTGCTTTTCAAAGTTACTCTGTTGCTTGACTCGGTTATCACATACTTGCTATCTCAAATCTATTAAAAACTGAATGTACTTATTTGAAAAATATTTGTTTTCTAATCTATGTATGATGAAAACATGGAACGATATTTGAATTGATTCCCGCAAGTTTTACGTTCAGTGTATATGGTTTTATATCCATATTAATAATGAAATGAGAACATTTCACTCTTCCGAGGAGATGAAGATCGGTTGCAATGATAGTAAAGAAGATAAATGAAACAATGTTTATTACAAGGGACTCCACAGAATTCTACGTTGAACACCGACACCTCTAAGAATTAATCAGTGACACGCAGCGGTCAAGATAATTTTTTTCATAAATAAAATTCTCTTGAATTATTTACCATGCGATGCAAAGCAGCCAGCTCGTAATTGAAATGCAAAACCATCCTTGGTTCATTCACTAATATTCATATGTACATGGAATTGAAAGCCATATATCTCATATTGTGGTGAAATTCGTTGGATATGCAATTCTAACTCAAAAATCGTTAGTCCCTACTAATTATCATAATTTTGTTAACCAATTCCAAAATTCCAAATGCTAATCACTTCGAAGAACTGCGCAGTCTATATTGACCTTCAATTTTCTCATTTTCAGTTCTGTATTTCTCTATGCAGCTATACGGCATGCAGTGAAAAGAAAATTCATCCCGGAAGCATTGCATATTAATTCTCTAATGAGATTCGAAAAGATTTTTTCTCACAAGAGAAACTTGTAGCAAGGTTCACGAAACCGACAGCGTTGTTTAGTCAATATTTACACGTTCCAGGCACCAATTATGAACACAATAAGCCTCATATACATCACTCAAGAATTTGTGGCAGATCACCGAGCACATAATAGAGCGCTGTCGAGGGTAATCTGAAGAGGAAAATAATCAGCGGCAGTGTTCGTTGCTCCATTAATTGTGGATGAAAAACGGCGGCTGTGACCGGGGCCGAGTGAGGGATAGCGCTTATTGGAGGGCCCTGGACTGATGGAGAGCCGACCGCGCGAGGGGAGCGTAAGGGCAGTCTGACGCGGCCGTGTATCGGGTTATCGCCGCTGCACAACAAAGAAACTCTACAACATCGAAAAGGAATATCAACGCAAAATATTTTTGATGTCTATGAAATAAAGAGGATAGGTTTATTTTACAATAGAGGATTTCATCGTTCTGTTTTCCCAGAAGATAGATAGAGCTTCAAATCATGCGTCGTGCTTTCTCCAAAAATAAAACGATCCCCAGTAGTGTCGGGTTGCAGCTCGGGACGTGCACGTGTTGCTGAAAACCATGCATCAAAAATAAGAAGTGACACAGAGATTTATATATTTACATTATTGCAGAGATGAGAGGGACGAAGTGGGGAAAAGAAAAAGAAAAAAAAATCATTAAATACGATGAATAAAATAAGGCACGTCGTCCTTGCCGTCATTATAGATAGGTGGTTCTAAATTTAACTGTTATTTATCGTAGAATAAAGTTTACGAAACCCTCCAAAATGAACATGATGATTTCACAAATTCCAAGGAACAAGTTCATGATTATTTCTCAAATTTCGGTTCTGAGGCAGTATTATTAGTGAATTAGTACGCAATAAAGCAAAATGGGCCACCGATTTTGAGCATTTGAATATTATTTCTTTTTATTTGTAAGCAGATATTAAGAACCGGAACAGACAGCAGTTTTTCTCAGTGATCATTGCGCTTGGTTGGACTTCCGTAACGGGACTCACCCGCACCGCAGATGCACCTTGGAATCTTTTCTTCTGAATCATGAAGACCAAAGGGAGATCTTCAACAAAATAATTGTTAAAGATTGATTTTGAAAAATTTACCTTTTTTTACAAGCTGGGCTGTCTAGCTTTATGTTTTGGTTACCATTTAGTGTGAGAAATTGAAGATAAAGATTTTCCTCTCTTGGGAGCGAAGCAGTGATGAAGCCTCACTATTGTGCTCACAACTGGAACAACATGGAAACTCTAACTTCCTTCTGGCAGGTGTCGGTATCTCATGACCATAAAATTGACCGTTGTCATCTCTCATTTTGCTCACAGAGACGACTAAGAAGAAACAACTGTAGCACAAATTACTACTTCATTTTTGCTTTAAAATTAAAACATGACAATCGGAGTGAAAACACTCTCCACGGGAAATTCATCATTAAGATTTATAAATTATGTAAATTTGTTATTTTTAATTGAAATTTATAATGGCAATCAAATGATATAGTGCCTCAACATTCGGAAAAGTTTTTTAACACCACCCAATCCCGAGAACTGAATAGAGAAAATCTTCGAAAATTCCGTCTAAAAAATTTCCGTAGAGCTTTTGTCGGAGGATGTGGTTTAAATGAGCCGTGGATAGCCTGCTTAGGTGCTTGTGAATGTGAATTCATACGAAAGAAAATGCAGTAAACATGTTCAAAATGCTTTTATTTTCTATATGCTGATTTCTGGATTCGAAATTTGGTGACTGTCAATATTGACCCTAAATAATTTGAATAGAAGAATTTCCAACTAGAGCAGGAAATCTTGAACAATTTATCTCTCATGCAATTGTATAGCTGGAATTAAACAAGCATTTGTTTAATGTTTTTGATATTTGAAAATAAATCATTTCACTCACATATCTAACGCAGGATAATAAGTAATACTGCATGGGTTTTAAACAAGATCGTCTCACAAAGTAACCAACGCTATGATATATGTTGGTGTACGTATATTATAGTAGAATGTCGCAAAGATTGGTGCTCTTCAAAGTATAGGTCGTGACCCACAGATGGGTCTCGCGACCATTCAAATGGGTTCGCGAAATGTAGAATCATACTTTCTCATTCATGTAGTAATATAACTTCAGAAAAAATGTATCATTTTTAAGGCTAAATTAATAATATGTATTGATAAATCAAGTTTTATTGTCATTCTTTAACATGAAAACCATGTATAAAATAAAACACAAACTTGATGAAAATGCTGAGCCTGTATTATGTGTTGGTAAAGAGTTTTGAACTTGTTCAAATTTGAACAATTACTTGAAAGGATTGAAAATTGTTCAAAATTTGCAATTCAATTGGACGAAACAATGGAATCACAAACATGGGACGGTTATTGGCGCACGTAAGGTATTGCTACGACAGCGATGTTCATGAATACTTGCTCTTTTGCGGACCGTTAGAAAAACATACGACAGATGAAGCAATGTTTTAAAAAGTAGAGAATTTATTTTTGATGAAGTGGGATCGAATTGGGCTAACCGTGTTGGACTGTACGCCGATGGTGCAGCAGCAATGACAGGGAAGAATGTTGGGTTCCACAATGAAGTCAGGTCTGTATGCAATGAAGGTATAACCTTCACTCATCGCATGATTCATCGGGATGTGCTACCAACGAAGACTTGTGTGCAGTGCTACAAGGTACAGTTAAAATAATTAATTACATCAAAACCAGTGTTCTTAATACTCGGCTCTTTTCAAATTTGTATTATGAAATGGGTTCAAATTTTGAATCCCTGCTGCTTCACTCTGACATTCGATGGCTTTAAAAGGTAGTGTTTTAAGAAGTGATCGCTTTAAAACATGAAGTCATGTTATTTTGGTTATTCGGTGAAACATTTTCAAAACGAAAATTGGCTTTCCAAACTTTGCTATTAATCAGATATTCTTGACAAGCTTAATGACCTCACTTTATCGTTAAAAGGAGGATACACAAATGTTCATACATCAACTTCAAAAATTAAAACTTTCCTGAAGAAAGTTGATGTTTGGTTGTCGGTTGATGAATGCAAAAAGTAACTCATGTGAGATGTTTCCATGTTGGATGAGTTCATCATAGAAAATGAACTAAATTTTGAAATAATCAAAGCAATTATAAGTGAGCACTTGATAAGTTTAGAGAAAAAAAATACATATTCTTCAAGAATCAGACAAGAGCCGATTTGAATGAATCCAAAATCCATCTCATGCTGAAGTCACATAAGTGCGTCATCTCTCACTAAGGCACAGGAAGAATTTGCAAAGCTTTCTTCTGAGTCTTCTCTAAACACTAATTTGCAAAAATGGCTCTAAAGTCGTTTTAGGTTGGCATCAAATTGGAATATACATACTTTTCATGACTTGCAATGAATGCTCTTCTACCTTTTGCGTCAACATATTTGTGTGAAAGTATTTTTTTGTCATTAACTAATCTTGAAACAAAACATCGATCGAATCTAAGAAATAATGAAACTACTCTTAAACCAGCATTAACAAAATAGAGCCTTGATTTGACATTCTATGTAAGAAAATGCACGAGCATCAGTCCCATTAATTAAATGTAAGTGATATTATTTAATGTCACTAATAGTATCGATATATAGGTTTCTTAATAAACATCAAATTTTTCTACTTAATTTATATTTTATAATTTATTTCGTTAAAGTTAAAGGGGTAGAACAAAAATAATATATTTTAAAGGGGGTCGTGGAGGGTAAAAGTCTGAAGACCACAGGCATAGATAAAAGACACCCTTTTATATTAGTATGCCCTTGATGGTTTTCGTGCAGTATTTTCGTGCAATCGAGTTAGTAGCGTCTTATTCCGGGACAAAACACAAGCACTTGCAATCAATTGTTATGTAATTGACATCCGTCTATAAACTGATAAAAGAAGAATTTTACCTCATATACAAAACATGCATTCACTAGGTGTACTATTGACTAAGATATATTTACTATCAGTGTTTCTCGCCGTTAAAATGAGTGCTTTTTGAAGGTGTAGAGCTATTATTTGTGCTTTAAGTTGTTTTCAAATGAACAATTTAAACGCGTACCCATCTTTTCTTCCGATTCCTTAATTTTTTCAGAGGATAACTTCGGAATAAGTTTCTGGTAAGATAAATAAATAGTACTTAAAAAAAAAACATTTGCAACCATTACGCAGTATTCTTTTACCCAGTTTATTGAGGGGAAGTTAGGCAGAATTGATCAACCAAACAACCAGGAAAGCAACAAGCTGCGCATTAATATTTAGGTGGATTCTTGCTTTGAATGCTCATAGATGAGTCCAAAGGAATACAAACAGGCGTTTGAACATCGATGACCTAACATCCAGCATCCACTTTAGCTCTCTGCAGTATAACGCGTTCCTCGTTGTTTCTGTTAGGAAATAAAGACAAGGTTCAAACAGATCATTGACCAGTCTCAAAGAAGTCTTGATGTTGCCAAGGTACGGCTGGTACTGCTCAAGTTGCACGTCCCGAGGGAGCTGTTTGTGTTAGTGTTGTGGCCTCTCAAGCCTCATGCACGCTCCAGCAACCTACTTCATTATTCATGATCAAACTTCAACGCTTCATCTGGAATTCATTCGCAGAGCAGTAGAGCCAGTTCTATGGGATGCTTCTGGGTGATGCTTTGGTTCCTGCTGAGCTCTCGCTCTCGCCGTTTCCGGACATGAACGGAAGGGAAAATAAAATGTCTCGATTGCTTCTGAGTCGCATCGACAGAGGTGTAGAATTTCAATTGTGTGACCACCGAATCGTATTTTGATTGACGCATTTTGTTTTTCTCATGCATTTGAAGTTCCGGTTGGTGAAGAAGTGCAGTAGGTGTGATATTGAGGTAATCTGTTTTACAAAATAAGTTACCAACTGAATAATACAGCTGAAACATTCCTTCTAGCACTTGAGTGAGTGAGCATCCAAATTTTTTTTTTTATTTCTTTTAAATTTTTATCAACACAGTAAGAAAGAGACACTCTCTCCATTGTTTCAGGTCATTAGAACATGAACCCATTTCGTGGTAAACTGTTTGTCTAAAAACTGCAGTAAAAATCAATTATCGTATTAATCCAAAAGCAGACATGGAGAAGTGAATACAAGTTTCTTCAGATCTGAATTCGGATATATTTGTGAAACGTTTCTCGAGCTGACTTTGATTGGACCATCGTACGTACGTACGATAATTTAACAGAGTATTTGAATTCGTACAATTCGCTACCAGTGATAAGTCCAGGAAGAAAAGTTTCACGGTGTTCAGTTATGTTCAAAGGTATCCGTAGATCTAAAAACAAAGGAAAGTATTCAATATTGCATGTTTAAAAAAAAATTGCGTTCAGGAATTGGAAGCATTCGTGGTAAATGCAAGTTCGAATGGAGAAGAACTGAAGTCATCCATCTACTCTTTCAACAAAAATGGCATGGTAAGAACTACGAAAAAATGCTGTTGGTGAGTTCAGATACGAAGAAATACAAAAGCAGAAATGGGTTGTAAATGCATTTCAATGCT
>JACJUY010000001.1:204489-276138 GCA_014220935.1 Platorchestia sp. MABIK | reverse complement strand
TTAAGGATAAGTACTGCACCTTGCTAAAAATTCCTTGAACCACGATAATAATAAACTCACATGTACGCCTGAACCCATACGAATCGTTGATCAGATAAACTTTCAAACGAAGTTTTCTATATTCTGTTGTTCATTAGCAAACTTTGATTATTCTGCAAAAATTCTACACGTTAAATACCTAAAGTTTAGCCTATCATTGTGGGTGTATAGGAAATATTACTAGAATGGAATCAGTGATTTCTTTTTCGTTCGGCCTAAAATGCTATGGTGCAAACTCGGATACATTAATACGACCTTAATATTTGAAAATTTTGGTTATTGCATTCAAAAGATTTTTAATTTGAACGTACAGAATATTAATTTTTTTGTTAAATGATGAAATTGTTAAGATTGTTTAATCGGCTTGTCCAGCCTACAAAATTGTCGTTTCCATGGACTCAAGTGGAGCTCTTCAAGGGGAAAGCTGTTCACTGAGAAAACAGAACAAAAAAATATTCTACCTGCACGAGTGAGTAGTCTGGCTGTGACAAAACCTACTCGATTATTCAAGCTTCCTACCCGAATAACCATAAAGAAGTAACTTTTACTTGACTAGGTTGATTTATCTTCACTATTACACGTAAGTTTACTCAAATTTTAAGTACACTTTTAAATGCTAGGGATCATGACAGGATTACTGTGTACGTGAATTAATTCCATGCATCATGTGAAGGCTACTTGAGTGTGGTATTCTATCGATCATTTGACATTGTTTGTATAACCCACGCAAGCCCACAATTCAAATGATAAATCAGTCCGTCAGTCTTGAAGGGCTACTTCTCTCGGCTCCCCTTACTCCAAAGGGAGAGTCCGAGTCAGTGCCGCGTATAGTTACAGACATGTCATCCATCAAAGATTCTCCAATAGGCAGGCATTAGTCTGAGGCCTGTAGGAGAGCCCCCTCATCTTATTGATGGTCGAGTTCTGCTTGACCTGCTGGGCATTGCAGGCACTCATCTTAATCCTCTGAATGATCATTCAAGTGACTCTGATTGATCTATTTGTGTCGCTTACGTACGACTGTAACTCTTGCATGCCCACACAAGTACTGAAGGTGACAACTTGCTCCCATTCGACATGGGTTTAACGGGTTCTTAAAAAAAAATATGATTTTCGGCATTTTAAAAATAATAATAACATTAGCAAGACTAAAAGTTTTTTATTTAACACAAATAAGGATGCTTGGGAGTAATTTACACTCTCATTTCATAAATGCTCAGAATCAGTTGGTTTTGTAAAATGTACCATTGTGATCTTATCTGAATATAAAGAATATCATTCAAAGAATCTCTCATGGAATCATTATAAACTCAATAGTTGCAGACGTAGGTGCTTACGGTTCGATCTGTTGTGGCTTGAGGATTGGAAATTTTATTCATTCCGCCGCCGTGCACTGTGCGCCGCGCACAATGTGCGAAGGCTTGGCGCAGACCGAGGGTCCGAGGGCCGCGGCACGCGAGGCTGTAATGGCAGTCACTTTGGCCTTCCCTTGCAGGAAATTGTTGTCGGCAGGATTTTGGGGCGAAGTAGATGAAGGCAAAGATGTTTTGGAAGTCATCTCTGTACGTAAAAAATGGTAGATCTCGTCAGGATAGGGGAGGCTACGCCAGAATTACATTGCCTTAGAATAGAGCCTGGGTCTTTTTGGCTGAACATCGTGCATAACGAAACCACGTGAGCCTTTTTTATCATGTAGAGAATATATTAAATAAATACTGAGCACATTTAATGATTTTTATTCGCATAACAAGAAATTGTTAATGGTAGGTTCAACTACGAGAAATATTTGATTTAAGTCAACGTTTTTATCTAAAATCCCATTATTTGTTGAAAGATTTCGAAAAAATATTAGTATGCGACTGACTCCAAAAACCTGGGCAACGTATGAAATGGAACACTCAATTGTTTACAAACAATATTAAATTTTTTCCCAAAGATTCTCAACAGATTTTCTTGCAAAGTAAATGAACTACAAAAACACATTACCTCACAAATGTCCTGCTTAGAAAGCTGCAAAGCCATTATGTGGGTTTGAAGAGTGCTAGTCCCAGAGTGTTTATTCCAGTTAATTATATTTTACGCAATTTCCTTGATAAGTCGCTCAGTAAATCAAGCAGTCTTAATTGATGGACAAAAGGCGCAAATTTCTCGGGAAGGGAACGCCGTGGAGACCAGCGTGCTGCTGGAGGGTGCCTGCTGAGCGTTCCCTGGGGCCAGCGGCGGCCGCGGCTCCTGCATGCATAAACAAGCTCATTACGCTCCCGCCACAGCTTGTTAGCTCTGTTAAATTCCTTCCTTTATTCTAATATTAACTGGCGTCTTGAGGAAGCAGCGGTGCGGCGAGAGTGATGCCGCACCGGGGGACTTCGTTAACCGGCCCAGCTAGTTAATGCTTAACTGCTCGTCTATGCCTACTGATCAGCAGCAGAGAGGATCGTGAGGATCGTAAATATGTTTGCATGTAGATCATATCATTTATCATATCAAAGAACTGTCGGTGTGTCAGAGACAGATCAACGTGTTCAGCATATTTCATTAGCTGCTCTGCGGCCGGACCCATAATTGTTTGTTAACCTCCTATTGTGGTATCATTTGATTTTCATCTCTCTTTTCACTTCTGTTGCATATGCTAACGCTATGATCTCACGAAATCAGTTTAAAATATCGCAAGTGGCAAGGGGATTATTTAAAGTTAACATTCAACTGATATTGCTAATTAGGCAAAAGAAAGAAACTTCTGCTACACTTTAAATCAGAATAGGTTTCGGCATCGGGACCTTTTCCACGGTCTATTTCAAACTCAAAATATTGCGGTTACTGGATCGAAAATAATTTTCAGTCTTGAGATCAGGGATAAATAAATTTGTAGAATAAATGTTGACTATAATTTAAAATCTGTGACATAGTGTATCATTTTCCATAGCACGCAGCGTAAATGAAATAGTTTTAATTCCCTAAGAGACCTATTTTCTGATTAGATAGAGGTCTGTGGGAGTAAATTAGGTTAATTTCGGTGAAGGGCTTAAAATATTCAAAATTTCTCCGGTAGTTCTTGCTCATTTAATATCTAACCTAATAATACCCGTTGTGTGTTTATTTAGATGTTTATTTAAAAAAATTTTGGTGTTCGCTTCGTAGGAAACACAGGATGTATATTTATTTGTTTGAAGTAATAGATACTGATTACAATTAAATATCAATGGTTTTGCGGTTAGAAACATTCAGAAATATAAGTTTATCTCAAATGTGCGAAAATTTTCCAGCTAAATGAAATAGAAGCGCTTCAGGAAAGAAGATGAAGACTTGACAGAGAACACAAAAGAAGAGCTAGAGCAGCGCTGTCTCAGGAACAAAGAAAAGGAATCAGGCAGCTTAATCCTTCCTTAGTTACTTAGTCAGTTGGTCCGTCACGCTTTCGTTTGAGTTTGAGGTATCATGGATACTGAATTTCTCGGTGTAATATTAATAGATGGCCTTCACATGCATTGATATGTTTGACATTTTATCAGGATAGGTTCGGTTAGGTTAGGATAGGTTCTGTTAGGCTAGGATAGGTTAAGATAGGAAAGATTAGGATGTGCTAAGTTAGGATAGGAAAGGTTTGGATAAGTTAAGTTAGGATAGGTTAGGTTAGCGTAGGTTAGGTAATGTTGACGGAATTTTTTCTCAGGTTCATCTGGCTTAAACGATGGCATTGTCCGTGGAATTTCCACAGGTCCTGCTACTACCTAATAATAGCCTTGGTTTATTTGTTTGGACTCAGCTTCTTTCACTAATTTTTTTTCGGTGTAATAATCCATCAGATTAGGAGTTGGAATGAATATCACTTGTGTTGTCAGGTTAGGCTGTCTAGAATCCTAGCAGTTGAGATTTAGGAAATCGTGGTTTCTGTTGGGTTTGATATATTTGTTGTCGGAATGAATATTACATACATTGTTAGGCTAGGTTAGGTTAGGTAAGTTGTATAGAGGGCCAGCAGTTGAGAGAGAAAGTATAGGAAAGCCATAAAAAAGCATGGAAAAGTGATAAAAAAAGCCAAGGTGAAGCTCAGATGGTTCGTCTCTCCTTCATGCTCTCAAGGATGCTTACTGACAATGTCTGTTATGTGAGTTTCACCAGTGTACAAAATTAAAAATATTTTAATTTCATGTTCTGTAGGGTTAGATATATTTGTTGGTAATCCCCATTTACAAGATATATATAAGCAAAATATCGAATCCAGTCGTTTTGACGGGTTGTGTTCATCAGCACACATCTGTATTATGCATATAATATTAAAAAGATTAAATTTGTATTTTACTTATAAATTAAATAAAAATTGAACCTTATTTAGGATTTTTTTTAAGTAACTTGAAATGTACTGAAGCCGGCATTCTGAATTTAAAAAAGAGACAATTATGTGAAGGAGACATGGCAGAACGTTAAACTTTAATTCTCATACACAAGATCTTATGAAGTTATTTTAGGTGAACAATTATGTTGTTCCTTTATCGTCAGCTGGAGCCGCCAAGTTTAACTTTTTCTTCGGGCATCTATGATTTTGCCGGCCAAGTATGACATAGCGGCCAAAATAACAGATGCAACGTCGAATAAGTTAGAGTGGGTGATTTCACAGTTAAAGTGTCCCTTATTTCTTGAATATATGATCTTAATAAACCTCCGGAACTTCTCGATGGTAAAAAAATTGCTAGGTTGCAGAAAAAGTTTATTCCTTCTTCACGATCATGAAAAAAAGGTGCTGGGAGGCATGATATCAAGAGCATCCATTAACCTCTGCGACTGCCATCAGGGGAATATTCTATACATACTCGTTCGGAGGAACTAGAGTTCCACTGTAGATCAGAACACATTTTAGTGTTATTCATGGACGCAAATTATTCCGATTGTCATTATTTAAAAATTTCAGCGGAGATGGAATGAGGATTTACCGGAAAACAATAATTCTATTCCTCATTGCAACGTAAAATTTGTTGTCAGATACTTCTTAATTTTTCAAACGTATTCCTAATGATAAATTACCAGATTTTTTGAAAAGCACATGAGAAAATCAATGCACATTTTTTCGAAAAAAATACTTTTCGAATAACGGGATAACTGAATCCTGGCGAGCGAGTAAGAGGTTCAATCAATTACTCAACTCTGTAACTTCCATTATATTTGTTTTTATCTGGCTTATTGTTCTGTAGGTGATTTCATGGACTATTGTCATATGCATGTATCACAGTGTAAACTATGAAGGTTCTGATTGACAGCTTGTTTCATTTTCATTTATATAAATATCTTCCCCAACTTTTACTGAAGAATTAAGGACACAGGCTTGCGTTTTGATGGTGCAGTTTCAAAATTTCATATTTTGGCACAAGTAACTATGCTATGCCAATGTTTTGGAGGATGATGCTCAAATTCTTCGTATTCTTTTGATCAACAACGATGTGGAGCTTAGCAACATTATGCATTTCTCGCAAAAGACTGGCCGAAAAAATGAGGACACTATATCCCTTGTTATCATTTGTATATATTTTGCAATTTTTACGAGAAAATAATGATGAAAAATCTCAATGTCCACTTATCCTTTCAAAATGAACGAACGATTTTACTGAAGTCATAGATTGCAATACCGATCAATGAGATAACTTAGGTCTCCTTAGAAGATTCGTATTCAACTTATTTCACCGGGAAATAAGTTAATATTATATTGGTAATAATTAATTCCATCTCATTTTTTTTTACCATTTTCTATTTTACCTCCGAATCGCGTACTCGGAATAAAAATTGAAGCTTTGTCTGATCTTTTCTTTATCTTACTTAAATGCTTAACTAATTCTGAATGAATAACATAAGAACTTTATGTTATTTATCAATGCCTTAATTCAGACTTTGTGCTTCTCCTCATCGGTTGACATACATATATGCCTGGTAGCTTATTTGTACATTGATGCTAATATTTTAACTGTCAATAATCTAATTTATTCCGACGTCTTACTCGCAGCAATATACATGCTTGTGTAAATAAACCTTTCTTTAATATTTCTCACGCAAGAAAATTATGCCTAATGTAGAAAAAAGAATGACCTTAATACCAAAAGTAGAATGCAATTACGGAAATGGTGCACGAATCTTAACTGAAGTGGAACAGAACGGCGCTTCTCTTGCCGACGCTCTTCAAAAGCCCGACAAATGAAGCCACCAACTGCCGCAGAAGCTAATTTTGGTGCCATAGAAGTCAGTGTTCAGCGAGCTGCGTCCTAGGAGGGCATTTTTCTGCAACGTCCGGAAGCGTCATCATCCGGAGTTCGGTCCTACAGAAGAACGCGTAGAGGTGGACTCCTTAAAAGAATTCCGGTCGCGGCGAGCATCGCAAATTGCAGTATCTGCATTTAAAAAGGGTGTGCTCGCAAGAGTTTTCCATTAATTATCGATTAGTACTTGTGTACTGTTATATAAGCTCATAAACTTGAAGGTCTCTCACCTCGTTGGCCAACAGGCTTTATTTTCAGAATCCACAAGTATCATTCAGTGTCACATTTTACGCATGCTCAAATATGCATGGCTACTTCAACTAAAATTAGCGTTGTGTGACGTATAAAATGCACAATCATAATTGCGAATTAGCCTCGTCAAATATCATACCAGGTACTGTCAATGATATTTTGAAATTCTAAAGTTTATTTTACTTTACGGGTTCAAATATAGGTTGAAGCGAAAGAAATCTCGTTTAAAAACTTGCTGATACACTAAGAGTTGTGGGACATCGTTAAGAAACAAACACTATTTTGCAAACACCTTCAAAAGATATAACTGTTTTTTGGGTAGTTCAACTTTAGAATTCATTGCCAGATGCGGTAACCACTTGATCACAGAACCTCAGAGGGAGCCTCATCAGGAACAAGTTAGGCGATGGCAATTACAAATTTGCTTAGTCTACCGGGTATTTTTGTTGAAATGTTTCCAGATATCAGTTTAGGAATAATGATATGGATATGTTCGGGAAGTAGACGTGTCCCAAATATCAGCATTACTTGAACTCTAGTACAATGTTTCTCATCTTTCAGCCAGTGTGAAATTCTTCCTGCGTTTTCTTTTTTCGATTCCCTCATTGTTGGGTCAAAATAATTTTATTAACTTGTGAACCTGGGTTGGTGACGATATAACATAAACATAACGACGTTATAATTTTCAAACGCTTTGTCTGTACAGAATTTCTTCCTATTTTAGCCTTTGAGAGACGAAGAGGGAGTTTTTACATTTCATTATCAAGTTGTCTCAAACCTATTACTGAATATAGACACCAAATAAGTTCATGAATAGGTTATTAACCAAAATAATACGAGGGTAATGAAACAAGAGAAATTTAAAATCTCTTGAAGCGAAATAATTCAGTCGTGTGCCCTATGCTACGGACTCGTGTACGGTGGGTGGGCCCAAAATTTGTATAAACTGTTCGAACATAAATGATTAAATAAATTATAGCGTAAATTAGTGCACGTAGCCAGCATCAACGAGTGAAACTATGAAATGATTAAATGTGCAATACAAGCTTCACTTCCTCTTTGATTTTCCCAATATTGCTCCTATGAATGTGAACGCTCAAAAAATATTTCAACACTAATAAAAAGTAATGCTAAAATTGCAATGTGCTGTAATAAAATAGTTTTCAAATATCAACTTCACAGTTTCTGACCATTCATAAAAACAATCAAGATAATCCTCCTTATTCATTTCATTTATATTTTATACTTATTTTTCCTTTGGTGAGGTGTGGTGAGCTGATTTCCAAATTTATACCACGAGTGAAAAAAACGCAAAATGCAAGTAACCAGCGAACGAACTGCGTATCATCATATTTAATGGCAAGATTGGAAACGGATCACACTTTTATTTCATTTTCATTGTTCTCAGATTATGTGTCGCAAATGGAATATTTTAGTATTTACTGGCTTTCTCGAAACTTTCCTTCCTACATATTTTACCTAACTTTACGAATGAACGTTCATATTGAAAAAACGATGTGAAGTATTTTTTGTAAGACCAAACGCACTAACTATTTTAGTCATTGCTTATATGCCTGGTGTTTTTGAGAGAGATTAGATGAACCCGCTTATCTCAATATTCTTCTGATGATCGTACACAGTACTGCATCCCTACTGCTTGTCGTTACTTGTGGGACTCCATACACACATTCCGCCTCGTCGCTCTGCTACCGCATGTTATGGGTATCACTCGTGGTGGCAACACTTTGCTGCTATCACTTGCGGTGGCAGAATGGTGAGGCAACATTTTGTTGCCATCACTTGCGGTGGCAGAGCGGTGAGGCAACACTTTGTTGCCATCACTTGCGGTGGCAGAGCGGTGAGGCAACACTTTGTTACCTTCACTCGCGGTGGCAGAGCGGTGAGGCAACACTTTGTTCATTGTGAAATAGGAAGTCGATGAGTTCAGAGCTGCAAACGTTAATTTTTAGCCAGGCAGTTTCAAAAAAGTACGTTAAGCACATGATAATACTGAACAATTAACATGCTGCATCAATTTTTCCATTTTAGTTTAAAGCTGCAAACGTTAATTTTTAGCCAGGCAGTGTCAAAAGAGTACGTTAAGCACCCGAATATATTGAACAAATTACATGCTGCACCCATTTGTCGTGGGCTAAGGGTGTTGCTTGTCTTCCCTAGATATGTCCAGCCAGCGTCATATTACTTAGGTTAAGCAAAACAAGACTGTACAGCTAACTAATAGCTTGCAGAATAATTTTTTGCTCGCCATATGCGAGGAAAATAATGAAATATTTTACCTTTGAGGAAAACATGACCCGAGCTTACGCGTTGTTGCTGCATCCGAGAGCGGTCGAATCGGCCCTAATCCTTCGATTAAAAACGCTTAGTCGGGATTGGTTAGTTCGAATGACTGGCTGGGTAGCGATGGCCTTTATCAGTCCGGGTACAATTATTATTGTTTAACAACGCTTAGCAGTCAAAACAATTGATATTTGAGTACATCATCTGTACGTTGAACTTGTGCTCTTTGGTTGATCAAAATATAAACTGATTAAAATCAATCATGTGGAAAAATTTTTTAATAAAAGGCTTTCGGACGAAAAATCTTCCTGAAAGTTTAATTACACGTATATTACGCTAAATTTTAGAACATGAGTTATAATTACACGCTACATGTCGTATTTCAATAAAAATTGGCCAGTATTTCCTGCAGGGACAGTAAAAGTTGTGTAATGACATACGTAGAGTATCTGGTGAACGTCGATATGATAGTTAAATACTCGGAGTAATATCCGTAGAGCATTTTGCATTATACATCGACAACTCCACACGAAGTAATCCTAACCTCTGTGCTAAACACAAGAAGGAAACTCTTCTTCCGAACAACATCAGCAGTAACTATATTTCAAAGCAAATTTCCTTTCCTTTGTTTTTATAATATAGTTCTCTATCACACAATACGATATACTAAATAGTATGAAAGAGGCGTCGTACAATTACGATAACGATTAAAAAATTTCATGAATAATTAGATAAAATTTAATACATTTTTCAATGATAATCTCCAATTACTGATAGAATGAACTTTAGCACATCAATGGGGTCAGTAAAATTGAGATGTATGAGAAATCCTACTAGGATGAGAAAACAAATTCGGGGGAAACAAAATGGGGTAAAGTACTAGTGGGCAGGCTCATATCATGCGTGTATAAATCCGCAGCTGAGCGGGAAGCTAACTCTATGTTGGTGGCTGTCCCATCAAACACACTCAAGTGGGGCTTCAAAATATAGGGATGAGACGACCAGGAGGGGAGGTGCCAAATTAAATTTGCGTTGATTTGTGTTCTGGTGAAGTGCAGAAAAAATCAGGAACGAAACTTAGTATTGATTTCAATTGGCACAGCAGGCAAACAAAATATCGTTGTATCATTGTCAATGAGTGCCTCAAACATAGGAAGTAAAAAATAGTAATAAGTCTACTAGCAGAATTCTGGGTTTTACAGCAAGAAACTTTTACTATAAGTCAAAGGAAACTTTTCTATCCCCCTTCAATGATATAGTCCGACTACATCTAGAACACACAGTGTAACTCTTAGCACCTATTATAAGACGATTCATAAAGGACATTCAGAGAATTTTGAGCAAAATAAAGGAAGTTATTTATGGATTCCATAACGTCAGCAACGAACGAAGTCTTTTAGATATACAAATTATTTCCCTTGAACACCGAAGATTTTGAGGACAATTAATAGACACCTACAAATATCTCAAGGACTTTAATGATGTTTGCCTAATAGAGCTAGCTTTTCGACCAGAAATTACGGCCGAAAATTGATGGGGAAAAAATATTAAGAGAGCCCATGCCCTTAATTTCTCTCGAGCTAAAATTCTCAGAATCTTGAACTGGCTACTAATTACATCAGCTCTGCTGGTATATTGAATTCGTTCGCAAAAAGTCCTTACTGTTACTTGGCTAGTATCTTAAGAAGTTTAGAGTACGAGAGTTCATCAGAATCCTTGAAAGATTTGAAAAAAAGCGCTTTCATAATTTATTCTAAATAATCAGAAACCGCATCCATTCATACGAACTATTTACGACTCCATTGGTGATACTTAATCCTATAAAAGCATCAACATGACGTAAAGGAAACAGATTTTGTAACGGATCTAATGTTTCAGGAAATGCTAAAAGATATCAAATAATGGGATTGCACTTTGTGTTACGGTCACGGATTGACGTTTTGATGTAAAATCAATGTACTGGTTCTCGTGCGTCAACATAATGGACAGCAAGTGTGAAGCTCTAATTTGTGCGCGTGATTGGTGTCTGGTGGTATAGGACTTGGAAAGCAGCTCGAGAATGAATTTTGGACTCGTTTCCGCTGCCACTCTACTCTACTGCGTATCTTACATTGTGGCAGTTAGTCAATGCCGTTGACTGTAACGTAAATAATTAAATTGACCAGCTGTCAATTATTACTACGGGATATTTTTATGGGAATTTTCATTATGTATGAGCATCGAATAATTATTATTTTTTAAACCTAAATCATTTTAAAGCATTTGAGTAATTATCTGTAGAGATAATTCTTGTACAAAAAAGTTTAGTCATTTTGTGAGGGTGCGTATAACGTGAGAATGTATCTGTGTTAACAGACAAAAAGTGCAGCGCGTATCAAGTGAGAAATTGTTCAGGGCTTGCGGTTATTAGCAAATTATTTTCCCAGAGGATGGGTGCTTTGAAATAAATAGAAAGAAGAAATTCTTGGAGGAGTTCTGGACTAGGTGAAATCAATTAAATTTCGGTGTGCGATGACCGTGTCAGACACCGGTTTGACAACACGTGAAGGAAGTGCGCATGCAATGGGATAGGTTTGCATTGGCTGCTGGAAAGCTGAGCTAAACAGAGATAACATATACGTCTACAGTGCGTAGAATGACTACCTCAAGGTATTGGCCCAAAAATCTTGAAAAATTTTCTCTGTGATGGATCCCTTTGCTGCTCCGTACGTTCATTGAACGACCGCTACAGCATGACACTCGTGGTGCACTTCTGTTGAGTTTTTTTAAGTGCTAGGAATGCACGCGGTCCTTTTTCTTATTAACAGCCGTCATCGTGACTGGAGCAAGCTGCCGACAATTCACGTTGCAAGCAGAGCCAGGGCTGCGCAGCAGCTGCGCAAAAGTGTCCGTTTGGCAGCTCTAGTTGCCTTTAGCGCTAATATTCTGCGTAAAGCTGCGCAGTTTTGGGTAGGGACAAGTTCACCTGCCCTGACATGAACGTTGATACGTTGAACAGAGATGTGCGAGTCTTACAGTAAAAATTAGTGCAGATACCGACGGAGATATTCGACTGAGTTACTTTGTGTTATATGTCGGTTCTGATATTGGTATTGCACTCGTAACTAATTTAACGTGTTGCTAGTACATTATTTGTATCGATCCCATGTTGGTCTTTGATTTTGCTACTATTATGTTGTTTGTTTGATTCATGGCTCCCTTTGGTTATTTATGTTCGTAACATATTGTGGGACATGAGTAAACAGTCAGATTTTCGAGTTTCGCTCTCCGTCTAGATGAGGGTAATTTATGTAACTTTTATGTTATGTTCTTCATTCTTTCCTTTGGAACGAGACAATTTTTTGCCCATCCCTTTCCCAGACTTTATTTTAAATGAAATCCTTTGCACCCATCACCTAGGAGCGCATTAGAAAACATGTTAACATAGTTTAGCGAATAACCATTCCCTGTTACACAGAATATCATCATTCCATCAGAATATCTTATTGTTTTATTTGTAATATTTGCCATACGTTACAAAACGTGTAAAATCTGTGAACTGCACATTTCACTGCTTTTGTTTTTGCTTCTGAAAGCTTAGATTATTCTTGTTAAATGTTAGGAGATGTGCAGTTGACAAGTACTGCGGCGATGTACAGCGACCTGGTGATGGGTAAGGCCTTGTCTGAAGCACGGAATCTAAACACTTTTACTCGAAGACATTATACTTTTTCCCTGAAATTGATTTTAATCGTAAGTAAACACGATTAATTTATGAGTCCCTAAAATAGAAAAATTTGAGCAACGAAAGAGGATATCTATTTAATAATCAACATTTTATTAATTTGAAAATAATATTTAAACGAGTTATTTATTTATAAAACACGATTGACATCATTCCAGCCATAGAATTTGTTTAATTTTACTACCTCATATATGTAGAAATTTTTTTTTAATACCTATATTTGAGAAAATGGAATTAAATGATTTGAAAATTATGTCTTACTGAGAGATATCAAGATGGCACAGCAAGTTAGAAATCGATCGGCTGGAAAACTTCCATGTCTAAAAAAAGGACCCCTCGTCACAGTATTGAAAACAAACATTTTTGAGAAATTTTAGCCCAAATTAAAACTACCCAGTTAAGTGAGGCACCACCGAGGTGGACATGGCAGCCTTCAGAAAGTGAGAATACGACACTGTCATCCAGCTGGAGGCACTCGGAGTAATGCGTGCCAGCCAGCCACAGCGAGCGGCGCGGTCAGCACTAAACGTGATATAAAACTAACGCAAGAAGTGCCAGAACTATAAAAATAAAAAAAATTGAAGTAGGACTCTTTGATGCCTTAAGTTAATAAGGGTGCTGTAACTACAACGGTGGGCCGTGCATAGGACAAGCTGTAAATGAAATTAATCTTCTTAATCAAATGTAAAAAATCAACTGTTTATCAACTGGCAGACTTAAAACATTACCTACCTTCACGTTCAGCTGCATGTCTCTAACTCCCTTTGCAGAAAAACATGTGAACTGAACGTAAATAAATTCGGCCGGAAACTAGCTCGACAGCAACGGAGACTAAAACTCCCGTAGAACTCCAGGCTCCTCAGCAATGTTAGTGAAAAAATGAAAAGTAATTGCAAATCTTATCCGAATGTTAATAATTATTGAATTTCTCTAGATGTGAAAATTGAGATGTAAACAATAAAATGCCCTTAAAAATTTCTGCAATATTGTAATTTCATTTGATAATTTGGATAAAAAATATTAGAAAAATTTAAGAAAACTAGAGAAGATAGAAAACTCATGATTCTGTATTAGAGATTGAGGTAAAGTTTCGGGTTCGAAGATGTGGAAGACTTAACTACGGGCAAGCTCATATCAAACTCAGTTTGAAAACTTCTAAAAAACGGCTACCATAACCCGATCAAGTTTCTTATCAGGTAGCGGCCAAAATTTAAGAACGTTCCTTCAGTTAGGAATGAATTATTTTGGACAGGGAGTTAAACAGCAATAAAAAAACGTAAATTCACTAATCAAGATGAAGGCAATCTTACAAAGTAAAATTTTAGAAGAAAGAGAGCACAATGCAAGTTTGTCAGTCCTCAGTCGTCCTACCAACGTCGGTATTTGAATTGTGAGACAAGGACCACCTGCACTTCAGCGCCAAAGTACAGCTGACCCCACACAAGTAAGGAACAGCTTACGGTGCCTGAGCAGCTACTAAATAGGTCTACTACCTCACTCTACTACACGTTGTTATCTGAAGATGATTATTGAGCCACCGCCGACCAAATTTGCATTGCTAGCATCATTATAGGCCACACAAAATTTCAATTTGTTGTTGCATCCCTGAGGAAATTTTCTACGGATGATTAATTAAGACGATTTATGCTGAATCGATAGATATTTCAAACAAAAGAAAGTACACCAACAGTAAGCAAGAAGATACGAGTACGCTTCAAAATATCTTCTCGATTTATCTAATAATAAACTTACACATATTTACTCAATTTCAGAATTGTTGAATTAAACAAAGTGTATAAAAGCCTTACCCAAGTGTCCATACAGTTGTTTCTGTAAATATAAAGATTCATCAAATAATATTTTCTGACATACTCTTGAATGAGCATCAGTGGCTCGAATTGCACACAGTTTCTTTTGCGATTCAAAATCATCAAATCCAGCTTTAAAAAGATATTGTTAGAAATCTATAATCATTCCTGTATGTCTCCCCGCTTGGACTCTCATCTTACTCCAAGAATCTCGCATTTTACGCACATCGCATCCCTATGACAGTCCATCAAAAAAATTATACTTTTATGCCGTCATTTTCATTCGGGCGAGCTCCGAGTTTTAATGGTATAAGTTTGCAGGAGGCTCATCAGCATAGTCGTAAAGCCATGCTTTCTAAACTGCTTACTTTCAAGTGCCACTTGTAAGTAAAGGAGTAGCGAGTTTTGTGTGGCAACAGGAATGTCTCTAACATAAAGTAACATACAGAATGATGGAATTTGTAAGCAACATGAATAATACAACAGGACGAAGCTCTGCTTTGTTAGTCTGTGTGCTTCTAAAGTTTCTTTCATGAAGATATAAATTTGTACTCGTTGTGGAAAACAATTAATCATTTGCGTACATTTCACTTTATGGTTCAGATGCAATAGTTAAAGTGTCTCAAAACTTTGCAGCAAATCATTTTTCACAGTCGCAAGAACTTTAATGTGCGCAGAGGCAAAAAAAGTTTCTAAACCAATCAGAGAATTTTCCAGCTAGTATGATACAGCAGCCTTTAAAAAAAAAATCTTTTCAATTTTTCACACAGATTCTAAGAAAAGTAATTCTGTGAAAGATGTCGTCATAACATCATTTAGTTGGAATAAACGCATGCAGTTCAACGGAAAAATGGCAGAGCGTCGCTCAAAGTCTTGATCATTAAATTATCATCTGATTTATTCTGAGACATCAATAAATATTTGTGTAAAATGCAACTGTTGACTTAAACTAACGTGGCAGCATCGTTCACTCATAGAACTTCAATTGCTAGCTAACAAAACAGACTGTAGAATAGAAATTTCTTGAACCTTGTGATTTCACTGATTCGCATTGCGATTTTCTTTGATCTTAACGTATCTAACAAATTAGCTAAACGTATATAATGGACTAATAACCTGAAACTTCTTCAGCACTACAATTATCATCTACAAAATTCAACCAATCTTTAAGTTTGACTTAGAAATCTAAATGGGGGCTTTTAATTCTTGACAACAGCTCCGAGATGGAAAAATTTGCGGAGGTCAGATCTTAGCTCACATTGCACAGAAGCTACGGCCAAGCTGGTTGTCCCTGAGCGGTTGTGCGCAACAATTAATGTCGTTGACCTGACTGGAGCATGTAGAACAGAACACTTTTAGGTTACTATGGAAAGTTTCTTCATTCATGTTTGAGAGAGTCTTCATGAAAAATTTGTAAACGCAGACCGACGAACCTAGAATTGGAAAATATCAAGATTCTAAATCTTATGCGTCATAACGAGAAAGAAATATTGGTTGCATCTACTGATGTCTCGAAAAATTTGATTTGTTCATTAAACGGTTAAGATCAGAAAGGTATTGATGAACTTAAAAAATAATGATTCAGTTCAGGGATGACGTAAAACTTAATATCGAATAACGAAACAATTCACGACCGCAACCTGCGCCTCCTATTGCCACGGAGAAGATTTTCATAGCGCTACTGACCGACCAGTAGTCGCAAACCCCATTTTCATAAATAATTAATTAAACCTAAATGGTGGCATGATCCAGTTAGTGATTGCTATTTCAAAATTTCTTACTACAATTCACTTTAAATATGAGTTGAATATTGACCTTCAGCTTAACCAATTGCGCTCAACGCGTTAAATGCTCAAAATTGGAAGAAAAACCGAGACATCAGGATACTACAACACAAACTGCGGCTTGCTTATGCAGAGAAGAAACTCGAAGAAATAGAAGAGAGATGACCTGATGTCACTTCAACTTCTCGAACACGCAGACGTGACATGGACGTGTTGTCATCAATCAGAGTGCGACACTATAGGCATTTCATATATTAATGCAGATATATGTGTATATATATATTTATACAAAAATGTTCATTGTGAAGTTAAATTTTTTCACATAAATTTTACAGCTAATGAGCTTCCCATTGATATGCCTGCCTCTCTGGTTTATTCTTACAGTTGTGTGCAGTGCACTTCAACGTACGTCGGTATGACGTCACGGAATTTTTATGTCTGAACAGCAGAGCACCGGGGTAGACATATATATATATATATCTCAAACAAAAAATATATATATATATATATGGTAACTATGATGGGGATGGATTTAGCAATTTACAATACAGAGGAAGTACGGCAGAAATTACAACAGGAAATTACTATGTAACAGCGCGAAACAGAAAGAGTCTGTTGTGCATAGGAAGGCTGTTTAAAACTTAGGGAGGACAATCCCTGAATTGCTTTGAAGAATTTAATTCATCACACATTTTGTAAAGAATTTTAATGGATTTGCTCTTACATAGAAGAAAATACGAACGTGACAAAATGCACGAAAAAAAAGGCAAAAATTTTTTGAGCGACGACACGACTGTAAAGTTTAAAGTTCGTTTTCTTAATAAGATTTACTTCCGCAAAATTTTTACATAGCACAAAATTTAAGTCACTACCCAAGAAATACATTATTGCTATTCTTACGTATTTCTATGCATGAGAATTGGTGGAACTTTAAGCGTGCAAAAACTTAAGAGAATGAAGTTGAATTTGCGCAGAAGGATCCCTTCTTGGATCAAAATGAGACCGCACACAAATGTGGTAGCCTCAAGAATTTTTCCATACACATGAACAATTCTTTGTGATGAAAATAGTCATTTCTCAGTTGTTGACACAGAAAAAAACTGTGGAGATTATAAACTCAGAAATTCTACGCGCTCAGCATAGCTGGGGTTGCGACAGCGACACAAAACTAAGAGGCAACTGAGGGTAGCGAGGGGAGGTGGACACCTGGAACACAACAGACCAAAGTTCGGCAAGAAGAGCTACGATGCTGACTCTAAACAAATTTCCGCAGACAGAACTTTTTGTTTCTCAGCCCACCCAAATCGCAGGGAACTTTCTTGAATCTAGCGCTGATAGATCGTTATTTTGGAAGTTTTACCTTCACAAGCTCGAACATATCCCAGAAGTTTTTTTTTAAATCTTGGTGGCGTTCTCGACTTTCCGCATTTCTCTGGTGAATTTATTTTGCCAATGGACCGTGCCCGCAATGAAATTTAACTTTGAGGTTCATGAATATCAATATTTTGGGCGATCTCTGTGAGCACAGCACACCTAATAATACCTTAATAGAGATCGGCGGAGCACGACTTGTGATGCTTCGAGTGCATGTGGTCGTGACCAGCGTGGGGTGTCCAAGATAGCTTCCTTCAAACAAATGATCTTGACAAGCGCCAATCCTCAGTTTCAGCCACAGAATGTGAAATTACAAATTCTAATGAGCAGTTAAACTTGCAGCCTTATAAATGTTTGGACAACTAAATTTCCATCCAGGTGTTCAATTTGTGACTGATGTAAAATTGATAATTTTTCGTATGATTATTCATTTAACACAAACTCAATCCTCCATTGTCTACAAGAACGAATAGGCCTTGTAATGGGTGAGACATTTTGCCTTTTGAACTACTAAACTTTATGTAGCGCGATATTTTTATTAATATGGAAGTGTTGGTAGATGCTAAGAAAATGTAAAAGAAAAAGCTCTGCGATAGTACAGCTCCTGTAAACGAAGTATGAAATGATTTTTTCATGGAATCCTGTTTTGCATTTTTCATTAGTTCAATTCATTACTTTCGAGTTCCAGGAATCAAGGCTTCAAAGTATTGTTTTAAATTATGACAAGTACCGTTTTTTATTTGTCATAATTAAAAAATATATACTTTGAAGCCTTGATTCGGAACCCAATAGGAATGAATTGAACTATTGAAGAAATATAAATACAGTATTCAACGAAAAATGATATGATAAATGAACGCTCGTGGACTTAAATGAAGGTTGCATATGTCACAAATTATTTAATTAAATAAATGTGAGCATAAAAAGGTGTCTCCTGGCGATTCTGAGGGAACCTTGAATAAAAGAGGCTGAAGATATTTAACATGTCAAAAGATCTTTTCTAACTTTTCAGCCTATCGAAATAGTCCAATTTCCTCACGCGTAAGTTGGTTCAGGAATGCTCCTAGCATTTTTGTACTAAAACACACCAATTCATTAAAATCTACACTTTTGTCTAATTATAAAATGCAACGTTTCGACGTATCTAACATCATCCTCAGGCTGGAAAAAAATACAGAATAATTTTCAGCCACATTGGAAAACCGCAAAAACTAAAATTTAGGTAATATAGACTAGATATGTCAAAAGATATGAGCTTAACGAGCTCCGTCTTTTTTAGGGCATTGACGTGATATGTGTGGCATGACTTTACTGAGTTACCCATTTGGAGTGATCAGTTTCGATTGATGAAATAAAAGAAATGTGCTGTGCGATAGATGTCTTTTGGATTGGCCAGTTTAGGTTTTAACTAAATCAACATGGAGAAAAGGGGGCATCCGAAAGAGGATTAGGAATAATTACGATAACTTAAAATTCAAGCAGGTAAAAAATACCTGAAAGTACTCTTTACAACAATCTAATTACTGAAGAACGCTCGACTATGCTATAAATGCAGCCTTGACATCTGTAATACGCCTTACCATGTCATGCAAATTAAATCCCAGGTGAAGCCATTGAAGCTCAAGAGATATGTTCGTACAGTGGAAAAATAATTTGTCATGTGCTTCAATATTATTAAGGAACAAACAAACCTGTCTTCGCACACAGTCGAGTGCAGCTCAGACGGCATTGTACTCAGGGATTTTGCTGCTATAAAATATACTCGAGAGTGGTACACAAATAAAAAATTAAAAGCACTGTACGTACGCAGCTGAGAGCAATTACAGACAAGGAATACACTTGCACAATACTGAAGAATGCAAAGTAAAATATAACAGAAGAAATTGCTACCAACTTGGTCAGAAGAAACAAGAATAACAAGTAAAAATCTAACTCACAGAGAATTCGTAGCAAACGCAACTGACACAAGAGACCCAACTCAGAGATGCTGCAGCACGGTCAGAAGTAATGCAAGAGACTCAAAGCACGCATAAGACGCAGCACACAGCACGAAAGTCACAAACCAGGAAAGTTGCAGCAGCGGGCTGGCAGTCGAGTGTTGCAGTGTCAGCATTGCTTCTGTTCGAGACATTAAGAGACTTGAGAAAGGCGGACGCCGTAGCAACACAAGGAGCTCCGAAGAAGCTATGTAGGTTAAGGAAAAACATTCAGGTGCAGAAAAAAAAACTAACTGAAGCCTAGGGATATAAAACCCAAGCAGAGGGGCTGAAGAAGCTAGGAAGCAATTCAAAGCGCGTGATTGTAGCTGACCAAATTTTCTTACTTCGCGAGGAGGAGCACGTGGTATTGATTTAGAATAAAAAGAGATAAAAGGGCAGATAAAAAAGAGACGAAAAGAATGACAAGGATGCCTGCATTGCATGAAACTGAAAGAGTAGGATGAAAAATGGAAGCAAAGAGTAAGAGCATAATTAGAGACATGAGAAGAAGAAACACGAACTGTAATTTTGTCGTTAGTGAAAATACGTAATTATGGGGAAGACGACATCACGAGAAGGCGAGAAACTCTTTGCCTTTCAGACAGACTAATTGATACGATGATAAGCGGCACGAAGAGAAAACAAAAAGAGAATAAGATGAGCTTAAGAGGAAGGTGGAGAAATGAATAAAATGACAACAGACGCTGGACTGAGGACAAGAATGGAATCATCCAATGCTGAGGAAGAAATTGTGTGACACGGAAGGGAGTTGAGGGGAGGTAATTAGGGCTAAATGAAGCCTCGCGTGTGATCCTGCCGCCTGTCGGGGAGCTGGGGGGGGACACGCTCATCAGACGCAGTTTATGATATATGGAGACAGTCATTTCGTGCTCCACTCGGGCCATGTTGCTTGACCCTTTCCAAATGAAAGGCGCCCCTGCAACAGAACTGGGCTGCTTCGTTCGGTGAGTGAGCAGGACCTGTGTATAGTGAGCGTGGGCAGTCGATGTCAGGTCTCTGTGAAACAAAATAAAAAACAATTAAACGTAGATGTCATAGAGAACTCACTCTATCTTCATTCCATACGCAAACTCATTTGGTTCGTTATTTGAAGCACATCTCTCTTCTTCTCCTAAGTCATACTGGGCAGTTACATCGGTCCCTCCAAAACTGCAACGTAGGATTGACGTGCTCACACTTGTAACTACCACAGCCAAGCAGTGTAAAGTAAAGCGATTACGACCTAAAAATAAATTAATTGAATCATGACCACCGCAATGTGGAGTTGAGGCTCAATTTTTCATGTGCGTCAATTTTACCGAATTTAAAATTCCAAAATTTAACTAATGTTTCTGGGCTAATTTATACTTTCATTGCAGAGGTTCACTCGATAAATAAGGCCGTATAATCATGGTGCTACATTTTGGAGTATTGTGTTTAAATGATATAGTGTTTAATATAGTGTTCAAAAGATTTAAATAGTGTTTTAATTAATGAGATATGAGACAATGCCGAATGTAGAAATATTAAACATTTTTCAGTTTCTAAAATTCTGCAAGAACCTGTGCACTGTTTGTGAGTTTTTTGAACTTATCATCTATTGTGCACAGGCTTCATGAACTTAGACGATAATTTTAACCCACAGAGCTACCTCATGTAGAGCACGCTTACGCACCATGTCAAATGAACGTATTGTGTAATGAGCTCCATGCTTGAGACTAGTTATCTAGATATACACATACATGCAGGCACAACTACGAGATTTGAGTATTTCATGCAGAGCTAAACTATCTTACGGGATAAAAACAGACGTACAATATTCTTGATATTTTACACTGAGCTAAACGAATTCTTTCATCAAGTACAGAGGTGCAGGAATCAGTGGTGCAAACGATCATGTAGCATCAACAGAAATTGAGCTTTTCATTAGACGCTAGAAGGCTTGGATGAGTTTACCACGCTAGCTTAAATAAGAATAATCAGTTTCACAGCAATAATTCACAGAAAAAATTATATCCATCCAAGTCATCTGCGTTGCCTCAAACCTTACGTACCTGGTAACGTACGTACGAACTTAGTTGCTTCTTCTTTTGTGATGCACTTCAACGCATAAAAACACTAAAAACAACGAAAAAACACTGGCTCGGTTTCTGATTGCAAGTGCTAAAGAATCGCCTCGGTTAATTTTCTGTCAAATGAAAGGTCGGTAAAAAACAAGTCATATGAGGAGAAATTCTTTAAAAATAGGAAACGAATTCGACTAGATGTTATATAAAACTTGATCTGTAAGCCACATTAAAGAGATGTGCGGGAAAAAATGGAAGACTTTAATGTCGAACTCTGCTAAAACTGCTAAAGCCCTCACGTCCTCTGAAACACACTTCACATCATCATTGATCATTCAGTGAAGCAAATAACAAGCTAGTACAGCTCTACAATTCGTTAAAATTAGTCGCTTAATGCCCAGGGCTCGTAAAATTTGTCATAAACTCTTTTATTGCCGGCTTGAATGACTCGAAGCGGCTCTCACTCTACAGTTCGTCTCTCGCAACTTTTCCGCCGTGAAACACTTTGCCAAGAATTTTTTGCTCTCGTCCTGGGATGAGCTCACTGACAACTTTATTGCTTTTTAAAGCATCATTTGTGACAAATCGTGGCGAGGCATTTCCATATATTTAGTATCGCAATTCCGATCAAAATGCCACAAGAGAAACTTGTCGAAAATGATCTGTCTCAACCCGCACGAATCTTTCTTTTGGTCTGAATATTCTGAAGTCTGCAGCAGGTAGCATGAAGAACATTTGTACTCGGTTATGAGCAAAAGAGGATAGGCTTTAATTTTTAGTAATTTTGCAAAATTACTATCAGAGATTGATAACAAAAATTCGCGATCCAGTTCACCCTTCAGTGTCCATACAAAGTGTCTTTTTGAACTTTTTTATTTTGCTCGTTAACTTGTGACATTTTCTTTGCACTGCTCAAGTATGCCTCCCATTTTCATTTTAATTTTTGTCACGTTTTTAATTTTCCTTTTTATTTTGACTCCAAATAAGTTCTGCTTATTTGGAGTCCTAAATGCGAAAATAACGTAATAAACGTAAAGAGATCTAAAAAATGATCTAAAAATATGATTTATCAGAATAATACCCCCAGTCTCGTAAATTGTGTTTTCAAAATTTGTCAGTGAAAATGTGTTTCTTAACATACGCATCACAACAATCACGATCCAGTGTTATTTTTAGTAATTTTGCAAAATTACTATCAGAGATTGATAACAAAAATCCGCGGTCCAGTTCTAGACATCATTGATCGCCAAGGTGGAACTTCTAAAATAATAAGAATAGAGTTAATCAAAGAGATAACTTCTGTATGTACTTCTGTAAGAGAAATATCGTTATCGATATGTTAGAGGCCAATACTATAACTTTTATAAGCGGGTAAGAAAGTACTTAATTAATAGAGCTGGAAAAAATTAGGAAAATTTTGTTTGGTAGTCAGTGAGTCGATGTACATTTTATCATTTGTAAATTATTTTAGAGTGGAAAATGCTCACAGAGGGAAAATTTTTGCACAATTCGACAATTTTTGTTTTCAATCTCTGATAGTTATTTTGCAGAATGTGATCTCAGAGAGAAGTCAACTTTAAGCAATAAACTGCTATCGAGCTAATATATATTGCTAGCCATAGAGAAATAATATACCTAGGCCAGATCAAGAAATCAAATGAAACGAAAGAATTTTTCAGACAAATGTAACGACAAGCGTCAGATATTCCTTCAGCGAAAGTCGTGAATAAGAAATTAGTCAAGTTCGGAGTGTGTAATAAGCAAGCGGGAGAGCATCTAAACGTTTCAAGTTGTATCATTTAAAAATATTCAGCAGGTAATGAAAATTTCAAAAGGCTTGAAGGATTTATCAACCACAATCATGTACATTGTTATAAGGAATACGTAAGAACATACTTATATCTTACAGACAGCTAAGTTATTAATTATTGTGGGCCAAAAATACTACGCGGCTACTATGGCAACCTATCAAGAGATGAATAAATTCTGCCGTTAACTGTGATAAATAACTTAGTGTACTAATGCTGCCCACTTAAAACTAATAAAGCATATAAGAAAGACTTTTTACATTACCTTATTGTCAGAGGAAGTACAGTTCTATATTCTGGTCAACATTTTTCCTCATTAGACGCCTCGTTGTCATTGATAGTAGCTTGATGGTAGATATTTGTTTTTGATAATAGAACACACATTCTTAATCTCGTGCTATAGATCCCAAAAGGTAGTGATCTTTGAATGATAAGCTTTTTGTCCATTTTGAATACCTCCTTGGCTAAATCCTAACTTCTCAATAGATCAATTATTTAACCCTCAGAGCAAGCGGTAGGAGTGAAGTGTGTTTCAGCGTATTAAACTCATTACAAGTTTCTTCCAATTAAGTTGAATCTACGATTAAAATCAAAAGCAATAGTGGTCAAATCTGTTGTGAATATTTTTTGAAATAGGTAATTAGAATGTTACACTACAGCATTCGTTGAGAGTGTGCTACCAATTTACTGCATTGGGATGGTCAGTATTAATGTTAGGGATTTTTCGAAACTTAAAATTGAACATGTTCAATGTTTGACCCTCGCAAGAACACATTTTGAATTTTAGAAAATAATAATCTTTGGGAAGAAAAGAAAGGGCATCGCCCGTAAGATTCAGAGTCATTAATACTAAAATCGTATTTTGAGTATGACGGATTTTTATAGTTTGATAATTCAGTAGATGGTGACCAACAGAAGTTGGACACCAGAGCTTAAATGAATTGAACCTTGAATTGTTTCTTAGCGAGAAGACCACCGACTTTCTATTACAAAGGCCTGCAGTTTTTCACTCTTAGTAAAATTAATCACCATTTCTCCAAGAAAAGCAACTCTATTTCAGATAAATTTCCCTAATGCAGTATATTCTAAATTCTCAATACACATCAACTCAGAAGCATGACCCAAAATTTATTCAAGAAGCAACAGTATAAACATCCAAGAGTTACTGAATGTGGCCTGCAATATTTTTTCAAATCGAGTAGGATGGAACAAAATCTTTTGGGTGACTTGAAATTGAGTGGGGCTGCATAAACAGTTTTTTCTACGGCTCTCGTGCTTCAAATAAAAAAAAGATTTTCATTGCTAACACTTTTTCTAATAAAAATTGCGCAAAAATATTTCACTTCTATTTAAATTAGCAAATGGCTATGAGGCAGCAGTGTGTAGTGAAAATGTTCTTCCTTAATTTATGAGCTGTTCTTCAAATGAATGTAATTTAATTCGCTGCTTTACTTTATTCAGTATATTATACTCAAATGTGATGATGCGAAGTTTTTCCATTTCGGTAACTGCTTTCAAATTTCAGTTTCACGAACGTTTCAAAAAAAAATTCTATCACATTAACCAAGAAAAAAACTACTATTTTTCCTGAGAAAAAATGAACAAAATTTGAATAGTTTTTCAGCAAAATAATACATGGTGAATTGAGTCAACGTTCGGCCTCCCAGTGTAAAAGTTTCTAAGAGGTCCTACAACAAGAGAGAGCTGAAAATTGCCTCTCTTAAAATACAGCAATGTCACCTAGCCCCGCTCATCAATCCCTGTGGAAGGAACTTGAGAGAAGGCTCGTCGCTCGCCCCAAGTCTACGGAGCACAAGTTCTAGCGTCGCTCGAGCTCTAAAACACAAGCTCGGCCTCTCCCCTCGTCCAAACCGCGAGCATCGCTGCAACGTTCACAACCTCCTCTCTGCACAAAACTATTAAAGTTTCGCTTCTTCTTGACTTCAAATCCAATTTGAGGAAGCTATGAGTCGATCGAACGCTTCTTCCCCATCACATAATGGGCCAAGTTGCTTGGTGCGGTCCTATCGCAACATCTCACGTCGATAACCAAGCGATCGCAGCCTCATCGATGACGATAACTCCTCTCGTCGATACGTATTACTGTCCAAACTTTAGAGGATTGCCTCCTTAGAGCTAGAGGCAGTTAGAGAGTGCTTGATAGAAGCTCTTAGTCTTCTCGGTCACGTCGGAATTACACGGACCACCAATAAACTGAACGTCTACCTCGCTGGCAGATGAACTCGTCACACGAGTCCTCGTCTGTTTGACGACCGGAGTTTTGAGCACTGGGCAGATATCCGGAATATGTTTCGTGACCATGAAATCCCGCTGCAGTCCATAAAATAAGTTCCTCCGCAAGAAAACAGTTACGCTAAAGATTTATAGCCAAAAAGATTGCTCTTCGTCCGCTGGCATTACCCGCATATTCTTGCCGTCTCTTCCTAAAGGAAGAAAATGTTCCGTTTCCGTGATCTTTATAATTGTAAACACTATCAGATTTTTGAAGTATGTTCCATTTTTCAAGTTTCAGAGAAACTTTTTCATTGACGAATGTTATTTTTTCTTTATTCAGGTGTCCGGCTATCGAATTGGGATAATGTGACATTTCGCTCTCAAAGTGTTCCATTCGGGTGAGGAGATATCCCATACAAATGTTCTCAAAATTGTAAAAGTAATTTAGAATAAGTAGAATTTTTAACCTAGAGGCTCAAAAACTATTCTTAATAATTCATACTGCTCAGTTAGGAAGAAGTGGCACGAAAACTTCCATCAAACGAAGATGCAAAGATAGATTAAATGAAATGGTCAAAATATTCTAGCTGCTTATAGATGATATTTTTGGGTGTTATAATTATATTTTCAAATTTAGCAGAGGACTTTTAAAGAAATAACTTTGCATCAAGCATTAAAGGAGATAGAAGACTCTATGATGGGTTTTGTGAAGATTTTAAGCATAAAAGTCATTCATACACATTGAAAATGAAAAGATCATTGAATGTCGAGACTGTACTTCAATTCTGTTGTCAATGAATCAATAATTTCAAAACACTTATAATATGTGAACAACATATTTTCTAAAACAGTCATTAGAGTAGCAGTTGCATGAGGTGGATACTCCTAGAAACGAGAAATTTTTTCTTCTCACCGCTGAAGCCTTTTCGTCGTCCCGTTGTGGTCGTCCCGTTGTGGAGCGAGAGCTGGTCACGTCTGCAGTGCGGCTCCATCGACACATGACGCTAACTTGACTAGAAATTTAACATTACCACGAATTTAAGTCAGCGTCCAACCGGCATATCAGTGACACATCTAATCATTTACCAGGACTACAGCATAACTAATTAAAAAATATAATATCAACTTCATTTTTTTAGCACCCTGAAGAAATTGGCAGAGACTCTTGGCTTCATTTAAATCGATTTATTTGACAACAATTTGAGACACACAAATTATTCAAATTCCGCGCTTGAAACGACTCAAAGGAGGAGCTGTATATAACCGTCAAGTGAAATAGAAATACATGTATAAAGAAGTAAATAATTAGGCTTCTGAACAGCTGTAAATTCTCAACTTAGGTATTAGTAGCGGTAAATCATAACTAGGCTTATTGCCTTAAATTAGAAAAGAGCGTCTGTCACTCACAATGAAGTACGTTCACACTGAGCAGCCCCAAATTCTACAGCCTCAACTCCCACTCTACCTCACTCCTAAAGCCTCGAAGATGAATTAGTACCTGTGCTAGTATCATTAAATGCTGATAGTTTCATTAAATCGTGTTAGTATCTTCAAATCGTGCTAGTATCATCAACTCGTGCTGGTATCATTAGCTCAAATAATTGCTCTTCATAGGAATCTCATGATTTCAAGGTTTTCCTTTGAAAAATTCACTTCTAGCTTTATCCATTGAGAAACGAAGCAATCAAATTTATGTGATTGATGTGATAATTTTTTTCCTCACTACTCGATGTGCAAGCTTCTTTCTTTTTTGAACTTCATAATCAAGTGACTTATCTGTGAGACGTTGAAAATTAGTCAGGACGAAAGTCCAAAAGTGATACTATCAACGTCAGAGATTATTTAGCAGATATTTCTTGAAAGTTCAACGAAAGATTTCACTGTTTTTTGGTTCAGTAAACCTTGACGCTGAAGGCACTTGTGGCCGGGGTGTATTTTTATCATTTAGCTAACTTATAGAAATTCGTTACAGAACCTGTTTACAATTCAAATAACCTTGAAGGTTGACCTCGATATGGCGGTACTTAAAACACCAACTGTGTTAAGTTAACGCTTAGTCTTTACTATGAATATTTCTTACAACTGAGTTGATTTTGACCTGCTCAGTCAGAAACCTCAAATTTTTTACTCCACTATCAGTATCAATTCAGTGCATTCCTAGTATTCACAATGAATTCAAAGGCTTTCATTTTGTTCATCAATCTCCGTAATCTGAGTATTAAACACTCTTTTTAGGTATAAATAAAGCAAACGATAGTTAGCTAATATTTGACGATTGGGGAAATTTCTGTGGTTGATAATTAGGTCATATATCATTTCGCAAGATTAGTTCCTATTGTCGTATAATGCTCATTTTTAAACTATGACTTGTCCTTGAATCGGCTGCAAATGAAAACAGATAATCTTTTAAACAACTAGCATTCTTCGTAGATAAATCTGTAATCAACCCACATACTGAGTAAATAATTATTGTCAGAACCTCGTACAAAAACTTCATGCTTTTCTTTCCAGTTGGACCTGATGGTGAGCTCCGCTCCAATGCTTCATGACCTGCTCTTTTTCCTCGTAGCTTGATTCAATGAACTCCTTAGCGGACTGGATCTGTTGGCATCCATCTTTGGCTAGTCAGTTATCAGAACTGTTGTGCTAGACCTTCGGTTAGCTGTTAACATTACTCGTATAACAGTTTCTCCTGATTTCCAGTAATCAATTTAAAGCCCATAAAATTCCATTGCAAAATTGGAACCAAGTTAAGTTTTAAAGTCTTTTTCAAATGAGAAATGGGTCATGCGCGTTGAAGATCTTATTTTACCAAAAAAATTTGTAGTATACTTTAAATGATTCCATTGTATAATTTTTACGACATTGTACTTCAATTGCTGCCTTTACTCATCAGGTGAGACATCCAAAAGTTGATACATCTGTGTTTGCATTTATTTATCGTGAATTATCTTGATTTCATCACATAGTAATTTTAAAATGTTAGCGTAACACTATTTTTAGGCAAATATATCTCCACAGAAGGTGTGCCCTGTTGTTGTCAGATGTACAAAGAAATGCGCATGCATTCCCAGTTGTATCATTTTATTTTGAACGTTTATTATATCGAAGTTTAAGTGCTATTCGTACCTTTAATAGCTGTCAATCGACGTTGCCTGAACCGGATGTTTGACTTTGCTAAATTTCTCATCAATTGTCAATGAAAAATGGGTGCTCAACTGCATGCAACCACCGTGCCTAGCTCTGATTTACGTGATCATTGCGTGACGTGCTTAACCTTGTAATTCTATTCATAGCCACTTCATAATACATCACTGCGGAATATCTGAAGTATTGTAGTAATAAATAACCTCTTCAGTTTTAAACTACTGACGCATTGAAGACTCATCGTACAGTCGCATAAAACCTCCCTCTTCGCTTCTTAGATCTGCACGAATTATGCTGCTTTAATCGGCACGAATTGTCACATTTGCCTTTTGAATTAATTGCCCACCACGTTGCGACTAGGACATTTAGCAACAACCGGATCACACACCCTAGAGTGCAATTCACCCAGAAACAGCGAAAAGAAAACCCAGAACCTTTTCGGTCACACACGCATGAAATAATTTTACGAAGACTGTAAGAAGAAAAAATGGAGGTTTGTTGTGATGCAGTTGCGTCGGAGGAGCGAAGCAGCGGTGATGGGGCCAGCAAACAGAGGTTTCCTGGCAGCGTCTCCTCTGTTGTTTTTGAGGGCACGCGCCCCCGGTGCCGGAAAGATGAAACTGCAGCAAGAGAAGGCTTTTATGAGGCACTCTGGAACGCTGCCTCGGGTGCAGCTTCAGATTCCTGTGGCAGCAAAAAATGTCCCGGAATTGAGGAGCTTTTCTCTGAGAAAAATCTCCACGATGGCTTCACCGATCGCTTCTGATAAATAGTCAGTTACAACCAATGCGTTTTAAAGTGTTAATAGCATTTTTCATGATATGCATCATTGCAACGAGCGTAAGCTATAGTGAGCTGATTTTGTAATTTCATGAACAGAGAGATGGGGTGGAAATGGAAAATATCAGATTTCCTTACTATTCAGAAACTCCGGCTCACTGTGCTTAATTTTTTGCCCTACACATTATTTACTTTCGGATGGATGAAATTTTTTCTTCATTTTACAGCGTTGATGTTAGAGAGAAACCTTTTTTATCTAAAGCGTCGCGAATGACTTTAATACGCGTTCAGCAGACCGCCGCTTAGGCGCTGCTTCTCAAAGAAAATTACAGCCATTTCAATTGCTCTGACAATAACATTAGGCAAGGTAAAATTTCCAACTCAATAGTAATGTTGAAATTAAATAGGTCATACCCCGTTTATATGATACAGCAATAGCAATAAAATGTACTTGTGGGTTATCTGTCACCACTTTTAATTTATGGTTTCCTTTTGATGTTAAGGTTAGGTTAAGTTAGGTGAGCTTAGTTACATCATTTTCATTTTAATTTTTCTTAATTTTTGTTTTGTTTCAGGCCAAAATGAATCTCTGGGACCTTCCAAGAACTGAAGAGAAAGGTCCCAGAGTATCATTATGTATATATGGAAAGTAGATAAATTACATTAGAAATAAATATAAATCAACAAGGACACATCACATGAAAAATCCATTCATACTGTCCAGAACATTAATTCAGTATTCATAAACAATTACATTTTTCCCTTTTTCCTTAAAAAAAGCTTTTCCTACTAAACAAGTGGTGACCGAAAACCCACAAGTACCCAATAAAAGCCTTTGTTTGAGTTTTTTGCGAGGAACAGCATAACAAGTTCGATTTTGGAAACGGATTTCTCTAACAAGCGAGTATAAATGGAATTAATACATGTCATGACTACTAGGTATTTTAAGTCTGTTGCATGGTTTGATGTACGTATCTGAAAGTTTAGAACAGAAAAAATTCAGAGTTAGTGAAGGTTGTATCACAGATACATTCACTACTAACTTTCAGTACACAAAATAGCCAGAAAGTTAGCTTATTATTAATATTTAAAATTATCAAGATCCTCGAATGGTTTGCGTTCTCCATCATTGATAATACCGAACGTCACCGTTTTGATGGGCTGCGTATCCAAGTTATTCTGTAGAACAGTCTTCAAATACTTGCGGACGACAAATTTATCCTCAGAGCCCAAAATTTAAAGCTAAACTAGACCAAGAATTTTTGATATGCCAAGCCTTCCTGGGGCAGCCTGCCCTTGCGTGTTCCCTTTAGCGGGTTATGATCAGGGCGAATACCACGAAGCTTTAGGACGCAAATACCGTAGAACTCTATGGTGAGGATACAGGATTCAATTATGAAATATCATTTTAAGGGACAGGGAAAAATCTACACCTATAAAAATTGAATTCTTTCGAAAGAAGAGCCCATTACAGCGAGTGCACCATCTTAGAGGAACAAATTTAGTGATTGCTTGCTGGTATTGCACAGGGCATCAATTTTTGTTTTGTTGATTATCGTAGCAGATTTCAAAGCGTGCCTTGCTTCTCCTAAGTTAAGGGCATACATTTAATTTCCTAGGCGATAAATTGAAATATTTTCGTCTATTTCAGGACCAATTTTCCAAGAGCGTTAGTAAATGGTTAATAATAATAAGAATTTTTTCCACATAGAAAACACGATCATGCTTCTACAATTCTTGGTTTAGTCGTCTGCCTGCCTCACTGGTGTAATTAAGAGGAAGTTGGAATCATTAAATTTTGGAGACTGTATTCATGTTTTCTTCGAATTGGCTTTCATATTATAATTTGCAACGTATGTTTCCATGGAAGTGATAGGGGTTAAAACACAGTTTTAAGTTGAATAGCTTCAATAATTTTACGGTTGGTCCCGTTAGTCTTTCCAAAAAGGAGTTATGGCGTAAGCTTACACATTATTCCATGACCAGCAGGACCCGTGGAAATTCCACAGCCAATATCAATGGAAATACAGGTGGACCCGTAAAAATAATTCCAAAATAACCTATCCTAACCCAACCTAGCCTATCCTAACCAACAAAACCTATCCTAACCCAACCTAACCTATCCTAACTCAACATTACCAATTCTAACCCAAATAACCTATCCTAACCCAACATAACTTATCCTAACATAGCATAACATAACATATCCTAACCTAACCTTTCCTGACCTACCCTTTGCTAACCTAACATAACCTATCTCGGCCTCACGTATTCTAGCCTAACCTATATATCTTAACTTAACCTATTTGAACCTAATGTTTTAATATCCCAGCCTGACCTATCCTAGACTATCGTTACAAATCCTAATTTAATCTAAAATATAAAAACCTAGCCTAACGTATCCTAGCAAGACCCGTGGAAAAATTCTAACATGACAAATTCTAACCTATCTTAATTTAGCTATGCTGAAATAACATAACCTATCCTAGCCTCGCCTGTCCTAACCAATCTTATCCTAATCTATGATACCGCTTGAAGCTTAAAGTGTTATGTACGGAACGATGAAGCTAAGGAATGTAATCTTTGAGAGCAAAAGTTTATGATCAAGCTGAAGCATAGATACTGCAATGGTCTTTGAATTTATTGATGAAGGCGATGAAAGCGCAACGGACGGACTAACGAACTAAGTAACTATCCAAGGAAGATACAAGCAGAATTATTATCTGGCTAGCAGGACCCGTGGGAATTCCACGAACAATGTCATCGTTAAGCTAGGTGGAATCGTGGAAAAATTCGGTTAATATTACCTAACAAATTCTAACGTAACATGTTCTAACCTAACATTTCCTAACCAAAAATATTCTAATCTATCTTGTCCTAAGCTATGCTAACCAAACCGATCATGATAACATGTCAAACTTAAAAAAATCCGCGGACCCGTGAAAAAATTTCGTCAACGTTACCTAACCTATGCTAACCTAACCTATCCTAGCCTAACATTTCTTAACCTATCTTATTCTAATCTAGCCTATCCTAACCTAATTTAACCAATGTCATCGTTAGGCTAGGAGGACTCGTAAAAAAAATCGGTCAACATTACCAAACAAATTCTGACATAACATATTCTAACCTAACCCATCTTAACCTATCATATATCTAACCTATCTTATCCTAACCGAAACTATTCTGATATGTCAAACACAAAAAAATCGTCGACCCGTGAAAAATTTCATCAGCATTAAATAACTTATGCTAACCTAACCTATCCTAACCTAACATGTCCAAATCTATCCTATCCTAACCTAACGTAACATAACCTAACCTAACTTAACCCATCCTAACCTATCCTATCTTGATAAAATGTCAAACATATTAATGCAAGTAAAGGCGATCTTTTATTAATGTAACACTGGAGAATAGGGTATCCATGATACCCCAAACTTGAATGAGAGCGTAACGGACGGACTAACTAACTAACTAACTAAGGAAGGAAGGAACAAGCAGAATATTATATAAATGGTTTAAGTCGTTTGATGCCCTTTGTCATGGGCTTTTCTTTCGATAACCCGCAACTACCGTAGGTGTAGTCATTTTTCAGTGCCTTAAAATAGTGTTTATGTTAAGTTATGTTTACTATTTACCAACACACTTGAGAAATTATTCATCAGGTAGATAAAATTCTGGCCAAAGAAGTGAAGCGGATGTAACTAACACTGCATTTGACGATTTTCTACATGTAATTCTCTTCTGAGAACTCCTCTTCAATTATTTTCGGTGCTGATAGATTAATCCTCGAGCATTGAAATAAATTTGTACTAGTCATTGATTACCAAACAGTGGTCGTGAGGTCCACGAGAACGTGGTGTAGTTTTCAATGTAGAGAATTACTCTTATGAATAATTCCATGACAAGAATTTTGAAGTAATTTTTCATTGGGTGCCAAGCCCTGAGCAAAGAAAGGCCACCCTCGAGTTCGGGTAATCCGTCCTTTTGAGAGCAGGATCACGCGGGCCAAAATTTTACTAGGAGCCTCTTTTAGAGCACTCCATCACTTTTGAGACTATTTTTTCGAGCTCCGGACATCCTAGGGCAGTAATTTATTCATGTATTTTGGAGAATTTTACACGAGTCCGTCATTTTTTGCTGCTCTCAAGGGAAGATTTGATAAGCACCGTGATCTTGTTTTGCATAGACCTATTGAGGCGAGGCTGAAGGGGCCCTCCTTTCGAGATGTTTACTCGTGCGTTACGCGCGCAAAATGCACCCTTTTCACTGAACTGCAATAGACAATCGAAAACGGGCTGTAGGCTGCGCAAACAAGTTCAGCTTATGAATGCATCGGCCTCAAAAAAGAAATTTTCTCCAGTCAGCTATTCTTTGGAGCGTGTTTGCGAGGGTTCGCGACAATATCAACTCAAAGGGCCCGAATGTCGACAGTATCGACAAAATGTCTCACCGGCAGCTAAGTGAAGACGTGATCTGCTTCGAAAATGCCCATCCACCCATAGTAACATTGCACGTATGAGTAGAGCATTTCATATCATCACAGTGAGGACTTGGAACGCTCGCTTGTGGCGATTTCAATTTCATGGTCATTTGTCACGTGAAAACTGCGCTCCCCACAATTGGCAGCGACATGTATTGATAAAAGAAAACAGGAAATAACTTATTGAAGATATTTTCTGAGAAGGAATTTCCTAACACTCTTGTCGTTAACTTTTCAAACCTGACTCATCAAGCGCTTTTTGAAGCGTGACCCAAACCTCAAGGCAATAATTAAAGCACAGTAGGTTGTGTGGTCGTTTAGCTCTCCATCTTCAGTCACAGTTTGTAATGTGGATACCTGAACACTTCTTGATGGATCAAAATTTTTGCATTTAACTTGTAATCTATTCACATTATTAATGTTAGATAAGATAGTTTAAGCCTCCCAACCCGCAAAAAAGGCATTCCAAAGAGAGGAAAGATGAAGGCATCATTTAGTATGAAGTTAAGGGAACGCAGAATTTATGCACAAGGTGTGTTCTCACGCAAGATCTGCACATAGCAATAGTGACGTATTAAGAAAAATGGCTATGAAACAAGTTAACAGGTGAAAAAACTAGGTACTGAAAAAAAATAGCAGGGGACCAAATAAAATTATTCTTAATCAAACAAAAGATAACCCAATTTCAACAAAAAGAACGCCTGCCTAAAGTTCAGCTCAATATCTCATATTTTTTCATTGGGGCGTTAATTCCCAATAATAAAATAGCTGTACCCCCTTGGAGTTCCAATTTATTTACATTACTTCACAACCCTAACCCACTGAGTCTGGCTGTTCCGAAATTAACTTTTAACCATGAAATTGGTTGATCACAATTCTTCCCATTAAGTTTAAAATTTATATAATAATTCAATTTCAATTGTAAATATTACTCAAAGTTAATTGTTGGAGAAAAAATAGGCAGTATCGTTCTTAAACTGAACAATTATTGTTGCAGGCCGTCTCCACAATAAAAAGAGTGGATTTAATTATAAGTAAGGCCAAGATGCACTTCAATTTCTTTTAACGTTTTAGAGACAGTCGAATTGTGCGCAATTTATAATGAAATGTATCCTTTACCCCCATGTTATTACTGAAAGTAGATTTTCCCTTGTCGTATTACTGAAAGCAGTGCTCTGAACCTTACCTTGTCTTATTACAGAAAGCAGAAAGTAGACAGTGAAAACTATACAGCCAAGCAAACACACTAGCATACGAACAAATAAGACAATTAAAGTTTTATAATTATGTTTACATTTGAAATACATTCGAAAATTAACATTAAATAAAACGAAGGAAAAAACGAAAACAATTAAACAGTTCGTCTTAAATAAGGCTTCACTAATTTACTACAGTTCTAACTTGAAAATTTTAAAATCACACAATCAATTCTGACGGTCAAGATTTGCTAATAGATAATGCCAGATCCTTTACATAAACTTTCTTTCTAACTCTCCTGCTAATTCATTTACTGCGCACCAAACAAATGTTCTGATTGGGGCACGTTTTGTGCAGTTGCCCGCTGCTCCATTCAACTTCAAATGTTTTTTCTAAAATAGCAAGGCAATCTTGAATGTCAAAAAATTTCTACGAAGAGACAGAAAATCAAACGAGCGGATTTACATTCAACCGAGTTTGCGTGTCTCTAGTGCGTTTCGTAGCTAAATAAATTTTCTAAATTGCGCATGCATATGCAATGAACTGTGTGCAATGCGTACAGTGCATACGCAATAATAAAACGTACATTAATATTCATCAAAACACCTTGTGAAACAATGGCTGTTGATAAACAGTTGGCATTGTATCTAACATGAGCACTATTTTTCTACACTTGAAAGTGGAGAAAAAACACCTGCCTTTCGAATCCTCCCACTTCATCTTCATGTGAGAATAAAAGGACCAAAATGAGAATAAAAGGACCAACATGAGAATGAAAAAACCAAGCAGAATTATTACATGATTGATGATACAAATTTCAACCTGTATTGTCGTCGGGAAGGTGTGAGATCTAAAGCTGGAGCAAGACCATCAGTAGTGCTACTTCGCAGCATAGATGCAGTTCTAATTCAAGAATACTTCATTTTACAACCCTACAAAGAGCCTTAAAGTGTACAAATTTTGATAAATGTAGTAGAGAACCTTTCGAAATATCCTATACAAGAGATAGAGGAGCTAACATTAATAACTGGCAATGCTCCTTGCCATTCACAGCGGAGTCACTTGCAGAAGTACACGGCAATGAACAATTGCTTCACCTTGCTCCGTATTTTTATATTTTTAAAAACCAATAGAACTTATTTGGAGTCAAAATAAAAAGGAAAATTAACCAGAACATGCACCAGAGGATGCGTGAAATTCTGGAAATATTGCGTACAGGAGGAATTGGAATTGAGGAGCAAAGCATGTATGATATATACTTGAGGAAATTGCGTGGCGGCCATTGTGCAAGTATCAGGAAGGGTGCTTGCCGAATTTTCGGGCCTTGGAGAAATATATTAGCGAGCAATAATGCGCCAGGATGATCTGAAAGAACTTGATTGAATTAGTTTTAAATTTAATATACATGAAACTTGAGACCTTTTTCATAGTGATTATTCTTTATAGTATGTAAAGTGAAGCATATTTAGTTTATGAATTATTTGAATTTATAAGAAACATATAATATATTAGTTCCTTTCAGATGTCTGTCACTATGAATACTTACTGTGTTTTATTACCCTGTGTTTTTTGCGTGTATTACCTTTTGTCATTGGGAGATATTGTAAAAAGTTCTACAAAGGAGATTCCATGCTTTTAACTACATACATTTTACAGGGTGTTTCAGAACTAGAGGTAAAAAATGAAACTACAATTAAAAAATCGCAAAATAAAACGATTTTCAGGAGCGACAAAATCTTAAAATTCCACCATTTTCGAGTAATTCCATGTTGAAAAGTTCATATATTTAAATATTAAGCGCTCACGCACCAGCTGCAAACGAAGTTAGGTTTTAGGTGATTTCATTTAGATGGAAAATTAATGTATTCACGAGAGTTTGTGTCATTGATTACCCAATCATACAAATTTAGACCCTTTAAAGAATGATTTTTAAAATTTCCGGATGAAAAAATAATCATTCACAAATGATAAATTTTATTGTTACCACAAGAGGTGTTCAAAGGGCCTACCGTGAACTTCAACGCACTTTTTATGTGTCATGAAGTGAATGCCGTACAGATGAGAGAAACCATTAGGTTTCTCAGCTATTTGTGCTGCAGCATCAACTGTGCGGGCAACCAAATCTTGCTCTGAATCCACAGGGGTGGCATACACCAGTTCCTTCACCGCCTTCCACTAGAAAAAATCAAGTGGTGTCATGTCTGGTGAGCGAGGAGGCCATGTCACTGGCCCTTGGCCGCCTCTGCCAATCCACCTATTGGGGAAACTCTCACTAGACATGACACCACCTGAAACGATGATGATGTTGATGTTGATGAACATGAATTATATAAGGATTATTGGCAGCCCAATGGTGAGAATTGTGCGTATGATGCTTATCAGTGAACAGGACTCTCTTCGGAAAACCGACATCATTTGTTTCTTTTTGTAAAAAACACTGAGCCTATTGCATCCGAGGCTCATGATCTGGAGGAGAAAACTTTGCATTCTTTGAAAATGATATGGGTGTGAGTTTTGACCTTGTAATTTTTGCCATAGAGTAACATGATTTAAAATGCCTAAATTTTGAGCAGTATAGCGTGTACTATCACGAGGATTTTGTTCAAAATGTTGAATGATTCGTCTTAGGTGATCGTTGCGTGAACGCCCTGTTTCCTGTCTGTTTACCCTGAAGCTTCCATTTTCACGCAATCTTCTGTGTGAGTTGGTGAAGAACCTTTGTCCAGGAACTCACGATTATGGTAGCGTCCTCTGCACAACTGTGAAGCAAGTAAAGCATTTCCTGCTGCAGCTCCGTACATGAAATGCATGTCAGCAAGTTCTGCATTCGTGAAGTGCTCCATGCTTACTGTTCGACAAGCAATTAACAAATGGCCAATTAATTGCGCTTTTCCACACTTAACTTAGTACTGTGAATTTGTTTTTCAGATTCAGTACAAACATGTAACTGTTCCATTAACATTTCCTTTTCTATGATTTTATGTGCAGGTACATTAATCACCTAAAACCTAACTTTGTTGGCAGCCAGTGCGTGAGCGCTTAATATTTAAAAGTTAAGAAATTTTAAACTTGTAATCCCTCGAAAACAGGGGAGTTTTAAGATTTTTGTTACTCGTGAAAATCGCTTTATTTTGCGATTATCTAATGCGATATTTTGCGATAGTTTAATGTTTTACCTCTAATTCTGAAACACCCTGTATATGATATATTTAAATCTTCATTCATGAACAAAATTTTTTAGATATATGTTATTTTTACGTTTTTAAACATGTAATCTATGAATCTGTTCAGTCTTTATTATATGTGAATGAATTTTCAATTTAAATACCCTCATTGGTGTTCGAGAACCCATTACTTTTATTTTAATGAAAGAAAAGTTTGGCATCTATGACATAAAGCCGAATTTCAATTTCAATGTTACGATCTTCAACTCAACACTCCATAATCCGATCTAAACTAAAATATACATCATTTAGTTTTGCAATCATATTGATTTCATTAAGCAAAAATAGATTATATATTTGGACGAAATAATATCTACATATAATATTTAGAAGTGAAATGGGTTTTACATTAATACACTATAATACTGTTATGTGAAATGATTTTTTGTTTATGTTAAATCAAATTTTTGTTTGCGTGAAAATTAATTTTCGATTGCGTGAATTTGTTTTCCGCCTGTGCGAAATTGAATTTCGTTTGTGTGAAAGACCTGATGTTGACCGATTATAGAAGCAATTCTTTTGATTCGGCTTGTTAACTCTTTTTCCACGACTTCTTACCTTGCATTTTGTCATTAGAGCACAGCCTTCATTCGCTGCTTGCGTGCATGGTGTACCTAGCACTGCTTGCCTGACGGATCTCCTACGCATTCTGCCAGGCGGACCTACGGTCGATGATCGCACTGAATTCTTTACCGACGAACGTCGTGAAGCTGAGACTCTGCAACCGCAGATACAGTAGTAGACTCGCTCTAGATCTCGCTTGCTTTTATTCGAACATAGCAAACATGTACTTAGTGGAGTTGTAGTTTTTATGCTGTTAAATTTAGATTCATTTCGTCCCGATTAAGTACTTTAAAGTTTAATGGGTGTGACCTTTGTATCTGAGAACAATTTAGTTCAAAATCTATAAGTAACATGCATAGAGAAGTCTCGTATCAAACAGCGCATTTGCTTTAAACGAGCACTTAATTACAATTGTGTTTGAAATTAAATTTGTCCCGAGTTGATCAAAATTGTTTCTCGTTAGTTCCATTGATTCGCTACAACCCTAACATTTGAAATTTATCTTAGTGTACTGGGAACTGTTGTCCCGATTATTTGGTGTGTTTACTTTGGATAATGCTTTCTTTGCATTCTTTGTTTTACTTTGCTTTCTGAGTAAAACTCCTGAAATTTAGGTTTCTTATGATTAATCAATTTTGAAAATGATTGCTGCTTAATTCTCAGATTGTAGTTGATTTCTTTCGGTTGCTTGACTGCGTTGGAAATTGGTTTGAATTCCCGACAAAGCTATCAATCAAATCCTGCAGTTCTACTTTGGTAAAGCTTCAACCCCAAATTGTTCACTAATCGAGAAACTAGACAATTACATCGCATTGATTTTGACATGGGCGTAGAGATATTTTAGAGAGAAATGGAAAAGTGTTTTTTACTCGTTCTAATTTTGATAGTAATTGAAGACTCCAAATGTGACTATCAATGGCAGCTAATGGCAGAATGTATTTTTTGTGGAGTAAAAGATGTTCGAGGCACTGAATAAATTTCTTTAATTTGATCACCTGCGCGACGATGAAAAGATGATTAAGTCTATTAAACTGTTAAATAATAAGGATCTCTAATTTTTAAATGTAATAACTCTGTTCATCTGAGCACCAAAGTTCAGAAATAATATTTTTGTGAATGAAAACTTTTGATCAACGCTCCGAGCCGCGACAGCTTATCTGCTTAGCGAGATGCCTTCTGTAACACCTCTCGAGATGATTGCTTAACGCAGTCAAGAGTCAAAGTTGAAAATTGAAATTTGGATTCATAGTATATGTTTATTGTAAATTTTTGAATAATGTATACTATTCCTGTATTTAGCTCCGCTAGAAGTAAAGAAAATAAAAAAAGTGTTATTTTCTTATACCGTTAAAATTTCATGGTGAATCCAGTAATACTTAACCATAAAATTTAATTTCAGCTCAGAAATGGAGCCATGAAACAAATTCGGACCAAGGGCAGGAGTTGGTGCGCATCAGGGTGACTGGGAGCACTCTCAAGTTGTGATGTATTTATCGAGTGGCCGGGGGCGCGGCCAATAGCATCCTCAGATGGCCTTCAGGCATCCCGTGTCGCATAAATCACTCCCCCGCTTGCTTATTAACATCGGCAAATGGTGAGCGCCCGCTCTGAAAATCCTCCAGATTTATGTGATCAAATGCGTCGCGTTCAACGAGCCCTTCTCTTCAAATGTGTAACCGCTTCACTGAGCTATGAACTCTGAAGGAAACAAAGTAATTCTCACTAATTTTGATTCTTGAGCTGATAGGCTTCAAGCCAGAGTGTCTTGGTAGCGCACGTGTGTATAATAACTGATTTTGAAATAATTGATTTAGTTAATTTTATCACCCTTTAGTGTCTATTCAAAGTGTCTTTTTGAACTTTTTCTATTTTGCTAGTAAACTTGCTACATTTTCTTGGCACTGTTCAAGTATGCCTACCAGCGTCATCAAAAAAACCGTCCATTAGGCATGATATTGAACATCCTGTGCACAAGATGGTCTTGGAAATCGCATACATCTTCCAATTAAAATGATAATTTCACTTTGATCTTTTGAACATGTTATTAAATACAAAACAAATAGTAGAGCTACAAAAATTCTGACAAAAGTATAACAAGAAAAAAGACGATGTTGCTAAAATTGTTACATGAGAAATAAGCTGTTGAGTTGTTAGATGTGTTGTGGCTGCGCTAATTTACTCTTAATAATATCTAAACTATTGCAAATTTGCAGCTGGAACAAAATATAAATTGAATTAGGAGAGAATCAGTACCGTAAATAGCGAGGTTATTATTGCATTATTTGTGTTTTCTGTAAAATGTTTTATAAGTAAATAATAACTAAGTGATCATATTATTGATGTTGACCGAAAAATACGTTCGAATGAAAACTAGCGACACGCGAAGTTTGGGTGACCTATTCAGTGAAAAAAAATGAATAATAAAATCAAAGGAGTTGTGCACACGTATAAGCTTTTTCTCTAATCTGGCGTGGTCTACCAAGCTGACCATTGTAGAATTGCAAGTACATCCCGTACATTATATGTCTCTTACTTTCAAACCTCCCTGTAAGAAGCAACAACACACTAACTTAATCAACAGCTCGGACAAATTCGTACAACACGTGTCAAAATTTTCAGATGGCTTGGTGGATTTCACTTAAAACGATAACAGCTGTCTGAATAACATTTTCAGGCTTAACTACAATCCAGGGGGACATTTACTAATGCAATCACACTCACGATAGCGTGTCGACCATGCTATTCTTTGCACAACAATTAACGTTCCATTTACAGTCCATTCCTCGGAAAAAAACAAGTTTTTTATTAGATGAAATGGTAAGAAACTTCTACAAATTAAAAGTAAAACGTTGCTATAATACTTGAAACATGGTTAGGTGTTCGTCCGCAGTAGCGTACTAAGTGCAGTCCTGCTGTTGGTTGCAGGCAGATTGTGCGAGGTGTTGCACTTTCGCTCGCATAATTGCATTTCATTTCCGCCCACATTTTTCCCTCGCTTAATTGCACGTTTTAGCAATATTTGCACGTTGCATTATTCTGGACACCGTGTGATTGCTTAAATGAATTATTTGTACATGAGATCAAAGTTTTCAAATTAATAAGCTAGGAGTTATTTTCCTTAGTTAGCAGAGGAATTTTCGTGCTTATTGTTAACTTGTTTTTCCGCACTCATTCAGATGTCCGTAGCAAACACATTTACTGTAATTTAGAATGAACCTCAATCAGATATTTTGCAAAAATTGTTTATTGCTCACACATAACCTTCAAAATACATGCACTTCATTTTAAACGAGCGGGAACTGAACGGAAGCTTGAATGAAGTTTTCATCTTAATTAACCTGATTTTAAAAACCCGTCTAGACGCGCACTACTAAAGTATTTTAACAAACACGTACATCATACAAAAAAGAGATAATCCACTCCCAACCCACAGCTACAAGCCCAGAGAAAAATAAAGCAAGCTCGTTTTGGTCATGGTAGCTCTCCATCTGGCAGCCGTGAAATATGACGCAAATTTCTCCTGACACGGAGTCATGACGAGCATAGTCAAACTGACTCTACTGTCGATCTGGTCCGTGCTTGGAATGCAGAGGCACTCGCGGTGCGCAGAGCACCTCCGGTACTGTGATGGAAGACGAGATGGGGAGATTTTTTACCACAGTGATGATGTTAACAAAATTAATTGTGTGCTTATGGTACTGCGTTTATGCACCAAAAAAAATGCTCTATGCAATATCTCAGGGCTTTAGGAACTATTTCCAAAAACAGGTCTAGAATGTCTCGGAATGGAACGGCAATGTCTCTAGCTATTACATTTCAAGATGATTAAATCCATCTACAGCTCCGCCTTGATATACAGTGAGAGTATGAACTGTTCATGCAATAATAAGCGGTAGAGGAGGACGAACACCAATATTGTTGACACATACTATCATTTCAAATGACTCACAAAACAATTTTTGCTCCAGTTCCTAAGCTTTAATTACAAAGCTTGAAATCAGTGATTAGGCCTGTCATAACCTACAATGCAAAACACAGGTCGTTAATCTCGATATCAGTTAATTATGCCATAACACGTTCATTCTTACCTTTTAAATTCAGGGGTTGAGTCATGCTCTGTTGAATAAGATTTATTCATTGATTCAAGTATAAAATACTTTTATTGGTTTTCCCTTAAACTTCCTAACTTTAGAAAAAAAATTGAAATTGATTGAATGGCGCAAAATGCTATTGATAGTAAAAGAATGGTGGGAATTTGAAACATGAAATAATTTTGAAAAAATAAAGTCCATCAATCCTTTTATAACTAGCACATTCCATGGTCTAACAACCCCAGTGCCATGAAACAAAATAAAATTTCTCTCAATTATTGACTCTTTTACCTCATCAAAATAGCTAATTTTTGTTGTGGGTTCATATGTATGATATTTTCACCCCATTGCTGTCACAGTATTGCTTGAGTCGTATTAGTTTAGGTCACGCCAACGGTCTTTGTATTTTTTTTCGGCGTCAGCCATAGTTTAAGTTATTTCCATAATTTGAATGTTTTTCTAATAAACCCCTTCGAAGATAAAAGGCCACAACCTGTCACGTACTGAAATTTGATTACTTGTATTTGATAAATTACTTTACTCAATGATTGTTATGATCGTGTAGTTCATTTGGTAGGGATGCCGATTGTAACAATATGGTTATATTTTCATGGCTATCGCTCGTTTACAAACGTACAACTTCATCAATAAATACTTAACGATCAGTTTCTCCCTTTTTCCATTTCACTTTCATCACTCCCTTACTCCCTCTACCTCTTTTCCTGACTTACAAAATGAAATTAAAGACACGGAGAAGAACACATATTTCACTATTGAAAATGATGACCGATGGCACACACTAATACATCAAGTTGTCAAGTGCAAAGCGTCGTAACACTGAAGAATTACTATGTTACGTCTATTGCGAATTCCAACACGGCGTCGATGTTATGGGTGAAAAATGTGCTGGATACATCAGTGTGAAGTAATTGAATGAAGGAAGAGTGGTTTTCTCTTTCTTTGGGGTAATTTCGGAGAAAATGATTTAAGACTTGAGCCAAACATGCTCATTCTGGTTGAGTGATCATATTCAAGAAATGCAGAGATGTCACTAAATGGTGAAATCCCTCGTACACGTTAAAGTCCCAAGTCTTCCTCGTTGACGGCCGCCACTCTACTGAGGTTAACGTCCAAGCCAATTGGCTTCTTGCGGATTGAGAATAAAAACAGGATGTCCATCAAGTCGTGGTGTAATTTGAAATTACCGCACCTTTAAAACTATACATGATAGAAACAATCTGTAGAAAGAATTAGAAACAAGAAAGATTAAATTTTAAAATTTATTTATTGCAGCCTTCGTAAGTTTCTACATGTCCACCATCATTAGCTATGCATAGGGTAACACAATTTTTGAATTCTTTAAAAACATTTGCCAGTTGGTCAGCAGTAATGTTTGAGAGCACTGCAGTTATTTCACCTTTCAAGTCTGTCAATGGTGTCTCAAGGTCTTGTTGCGTACTCTCTTTTCACCTACCCCCATAACAAATAATTTAAAGGAGTCAAATCTGGGGAGCGTGGAGGCCAAGAAAATGGACCACCTCTTCCGTCGAGGCCATGTTTGATAAGTTGTTTTGATGGACAAAATTCAAAGCCCTTAATATGATGCAATTTTTTTGACAAAATATCAATTGACCACGCGTAAACTGGAGACAGTAAATCTTCTAATTCAGTTCACACATTCTTTCTATCATGTATAGTTTCAAAGCTCCAGTAATTTCAAATTCCCCCACGACTTTATGGAAACCCTGTATATTGAGACGAGGAGTACACACCAAACGTGTAACAATGAAGCAATGGAAATATTAATAATCCTGATCGATTAATGAATCCTGTATACATAATCTCCAAAAATGAACCAAGGATTACTAACGCTATCAATAATACAAAGACACAGAAATAAATTGAAAAATGGGTGTCTGGCATCAGAGCGATGGGGTATCCAAACGACATGGCATGATGAGGGTGTGTTAGTGGCGTGTAGGCAGCTTGCGTTGTTAACACCTTCTGAACGCAGCTGGGATATTGGCGTTTGGCACGCATTCAAGATGTAGAGAATTTCTAGAAGATTTTTAAAACTTATTTGGAAGATGTTTTGATGTTTGACGACGAGTTAGGACGAGTTAGCACGAATCTTCTCGACGTAAATGGAGAGAGGCGTAGGCCTGACGAACTCTCGTCTTTATACTGTCGACATTTTCTTAGGTTAAGCGAAGGTAATTGTGGAAATGAATCCATAACTTCGCTATGTGGACAGGGTGGTGGCTAAAAATGTATACTTTCAAAATTGCTATAGCCTTTTTCACGGACGGGATAAGGAAATCAAACTGGTATTATTGGGAAAAAAAAGAGTTTATTTTTCTTTTTTTTTACTTTCTCTGGACCTACGATTCAAAATGCCCGCCACGAACTGCGATACATTTTATCGATTTGGCCAGAGAAATTTTGATGACGCTGTCATGAACCTGATAGTACATATACACTTCCAGAACTTCTTTCTTGAGGTCTTCTCGAGTTGGTGGATTTGAACGGAAAAAGTGGTCTTTGATATGACCCCAAAGGAAGTTTTCCAAAGGGGAAGGGTCTGGTGATCGTGCTGGCCAATGAAAGGAACTCTTGTGCGAAATTAACCTTTGGGGAAATTGCTGATTTTATCACTACATGGATGAACCCGATGTGTGCGGTGGAGCTTCATTCTGATGAAACCACCGTTCTTCGGTCTCTTCATCTTCAAAAACTGAATTTTGTCCTTTCAGACGTTCTATGTTATAGTCTCCTATTTCATACACTTAAAAAGTTATACGACCCTGTAAAAGCAGCAATTTAATCAAAAAACGCCAATCGGCCATCGCTTTTTGATATACTGCAGATCAGTAATCTATTCGCTGACCAAAACAACTACCCGTGAACTCAGCCATCTTCGCACCCTAATTCTTTAAACACAATGGCTGGAATGTACCTACCAATAATCAAACACGTGATTTCTCTCAGTTTGTTGTTAACAATGAAAAACGAGCAATCTGTCATGCCTCTCAAATGATCTGTGTTCTGAATTTCAGTGCTACGTCGTCATGCGAAAATGACACGAGTCACTAAAAGCATGAGAAAAATTGCTTTATTTTTACCACATGTGGTGGAGAAATCGATGGGCTAGCTTACGTGGAGTTCGATTTGTGCTCAGGCGTATGCGATGAATTTGTTAGTCGTGTGTTGCCTTTCGAATATTTCAGCACGAGTTACTTCAGTAATGGTTGGATCTTCTGTGTGTCATTATGTGCTCGGTTGATATTCGGATTGAATTTCGTTGGATTGATTGCAGTATTGCACTCATAGCAAAAAAACGGGAAATGCGATATTCGACGTTCTTTAATGAAATAGAAATTGCTCCACACTTTGTTAGAAGGGCGATATTAATTAAATTATTGAATAAAAATGTCAGGGCAATCTGGTGACAAAATCGAAATTGTTTTCAAATCGAAAAAATCGATATTCTGTTCTCGTAGAGATTTGTTACTACAATAAATAACCCACGGGCCCATGCGATAAGTTATCTCCTCGGATTTAAATAAAACTAAAAAAATTATTAAATTGTCTCACAAAATTTTCAATGTATTTTTGTTCCATGACTGGAGCAGTGGTAATTCAGCCACCTGTTATTCAAAATAGATCTGACGGCGTCAGGTATTCTTCATGCCGTTATCTGTATTAAATAATTATGTCGAGAACTCAATAACCCTCGTCAGTAAAATAATTTTTGTTGATCCGAAAAAGTTGTAAAATAATTCAAGCGAGCGTAAATATAACAAAACTTCTGAAGACACCGATCGATCGTGATCAATTCGAGCACAATCTTGTTTCTTTCATACACCACAGTAGTGAGTATATAAGCACTTACGCTGTGGCACAGATTAAACTGACTTTCGGTCCTTAAACAGAGCTCATGAGTTCATGCTTACCTTTTGATAGTTAGTGCTCATTTCTTAACGACAATTTGAATTTCCTTTAAGCCCAGTGCAACACTGTGAGGAATTTTTTATCCTGAATGATACTCTAGTTCTAAAAATAGCTTAGCTTTTCAAATTGTGTCGACTATTTTCCATTTTGTAACTTTCTACCATTCTGTTCTTCATCTTAACGGTGTAGCTGAGGATTATGGCATGTCTTATTGTACTGTATATTTAATGTGTGTAAATGAAAGGAAGAACTTTCTATTACATGTATTACTTTCGCTGATGCTCCCCAGAAAACTTCATTAAAATAAATCTAGATCAGTGAAACTAAAATCTGGAATTTTGTAACATTTTCCCGTTGCATTTGTTCGTAAATCCATTGTTTTGAATCGCTGTTTTATTTTCCTTTGTTAATTTAAAAAGAGCACAATGAGTGCCTTCACTTTTGAGAAATGAATACAAATGTTGAAAAAGTTGTGCGCGGCAATAAATGTATCTACACACATTATACGTACAGAAGAAGGTTAGTGGCCCATGCCATCAGGCCGTTAAAACTCTGCTTATCACAACCCCATACATCATGCTAATCAAATAAGAAACTTCAGAATTTCATTGAAAGATTTAACACAAACATGATGTGAAATATAAGCGGTCGTAAGACTTGAGCGTATAATTTTGGAGTTGCCTAAATGTTCAAGAGTATCACGATATTCGAAATAAAAATCCCGTTTCAATGACGTCAAAAAGCTTGCGATATTTGAATTCCTTAGGCATTTGTCTTTGACATTTTACAGATTTAAAGTCAAATCAGTGGAACGTAAATTTTTTACAGGTCTGTCTATTTTTCCTCATTCCTTGACAAGTGCGCGATCAGTTTTTAACGGTAGTAAAGGCGGCGTTGCGACGCCGTGGAAGGAGCCTCGCAATAACGGCGCGCCCTGGAAGTGCTCAGTGCAATATCGAGCATATCGCACGCCAGGTGTGAAATTCTTCAAACAGCCACCATGACTTGAATCCCATTGATGATGAATCTCCAGGATTTATTGCTTTCTCCAAGGCAGAAATTGCGTGCTTCCAGAATTCATTAAGCGGAATGTGAATTTTTCAAGTTATGGTGGTTTCATGAAACGCGCGAGACGATAAAATACCTCCTGATATTTTATGAGAGAGCTGAATATTACCTGCGTACTCTTCTCACGTGCTAGCGTGAAGGTAAGAAATCACGTGAGAGTAAAAAGTTGTGTAGGTGTAGTTTTTTGTGAAGAACTGCTTACTACACTCAATGAAATTTATTTATGAGTGAAGAGTTGTTCAAAGACCGCACGGCTTTACTTCTTTTACCGTTAGAAGCTGCTGTCTGTAGATTGATACAGCATCCTAACGTTTACCTAATACACTGCGTGTCAAATTATGAACAAGAAAACGTTTTCTCAATTATGTCAAAAACTAAGTGATGAGGTTGAAGGAAATTTGCGGGGAATGTTGGAACTCAGGGAATGTGCACACCAAGAATAAATTAATTCAAATGCAAAGCTTGTTGTGAACAATAACATTCATTCAACAGCTGGAGATCTCAGGGCACCAAATCATTAGCCAGGGTTTTTGAAACTCATTAACGCGAAAAATAATCACCTGAATTATTGTTTATTTTATTGGACAATGGACTTAAGCGTCGAAAAAAATAGAAAAAATAATTTGTGTGATATAATTGGAATTTGAATGAACAGTAATGGGGCCAGGGGCATTTATATGAAATGTGTATTTCTATTTTCGATATAACTTGAATGAGTCGTTGATCCACAGAATTTGTTAATTTCAGGATCTCACTTCCCGAGATCCTGATATTTCACCAAGTTTTTAATTTCTGTAAATATACCAAGAAAGGCATCAACAACTGATCGTTTATTCTTGGATTGACATTTCATTTACGTTGTGTGGAGATATTGTGTCAGAATCTTCCACAGGTCTTCCATGAGTGTAACTCGTGAATTTTCTAGCCAGCTCATTTTTCACAGCCTACTTAAACCCCATTCTTGAAATACTCCGTAGTTGCATGACGTGTGCGAGAGGGCAATATCTCGCTTGGAAATAATGTTTGATCTGAACACTGCTCTCCGTCCCTTCAACCATGGTTCAAGGATCTCCAACAGGAAAACTGTGCATGCATTTGAAATCACTGAAATGCCATTTCGGACTTTCCAAGGGTCAACTAAAGTTCCTCTGATAACGCAAGCCCAAATCATAATCCTTCCAACACCTTGTTGGCGCCTTACACTATGATGGCGATTCCATCCATTTAAAACCCATCCTGTGATCCGTCATTTACTACGGTCAAGAGTAGCTCATGTATCGTCGGTGAACAAAGCTTTTGAAAAGTCGACTCTAATGTTGTTCTCTGCCCAATTCAGTCAGTTTTGCCCATGACTCTTTGTCAATGGAGGCTTTGACACAGGCTGTACTGATTAAGCAACATCCTTCAGATATCGATATCGAATACTTTTCGATACATTTGTCAAAGCAATGCGTTTAAAAATTCTCCACTCGTCAATTCAGCATTCGTCGCTGTTCAATATTTTATTTATGGCATAGAACAGCGTGAAAAAACTTTTAAGTGACTTTTATCAGCCCTCTGACGTACCTTCGTAGGATCACCGGTAAAATTCTGTACGTGAGAAGCGCCTTGAATCTACTTCACCTAACGAATACGAAGATCATTTCTTACTCAGATGTGAAATTTTTCATTAAAAAATGAGTGATATTTCCACTATGTGTGTTTTAGGTACTGACTGATGAACTCCCTGTGATGACAACGATTTCGATCGAGGAGCTGTTTCGCCCAAAGATGCATGAGTTACACTCGGCTCATTGCCACGAAGATCGAGTGGCCAATTTTTGCCTGTTGCACGACGTTGATAAAGGATCCTTGAGCTGCTGAATCAAATTAATCTCTTATTTTTAAATCACAGATTTCCAACGTCAAATATACTTCGTTCCAAGTGAATTTTTAAATCACGTTTTGATAATCATTGCAGTTTCTTTGAAGATTTAAACCAAAAGAAATTGTTGGTTGAATTGGGTTATCTTGACCTTTAAATGGCAGACTTTATAATCCTTCTTTAGTATTTCTTTTGATGGTTTTGAAATGTGCGCGATGCCAGTGTTGTAACACTGCAGTAACTTCTAGACGCAAATGTTCATTAGCGAAGGAGGTCTCTTGTGGTTTAGATAATTCATACTTTGAAGAATTGTTCTCTTCGAAAATTAAGTGACGACAAAATTTGATGTATTTTCAGACGCAAAATTCTATCATGGATGCTGAACAATTAGTTATCTTTTTCAGGTAAAGTGATTCAAATGTAAACATGCTAATAATACAATCGCTCATGTCAGAATACTCTTACATAACTTTACTACAAGTTAGCGCTATTTTTATCTTCAAAATCGAGATAGAAGTGACGGAAGAGAATTTGAGTTAAAGTCAAGTTATGAATCGTTATCTTTCATGAATTTAAAGCAGTAATTAAGTTAAACTCAATTCCAAAGGACATAATCTTGGATTCTTTAATTTCGTATTGGAGTTGGAATACGTTCCTTGTGCATGAGCAATGTGCATTAAGGTACCGATCTGAACAAAACAACAATGAACTACACAAACACTTCCGTATGAATTGATTGCCAAACTCATACGCTGCAGTGCGTAGTTTGCAATAAACACAAGGGTAAATTTTAGACAATTCATCTCTGCTTGAAAGGTTCCATGGAATGTTCTGTGAGCATTGTACAATAGTGATTTCAGTCGATACCTGCAATGTGTAGCGGAAAAATATAACTTAGAAAGGTCCCAATTTTAAATGTTCTATTATTCCAAATTAATGGTTGATTTAATAAGAAACAAAAAAATTCATGTAACTGAATTTAATACACATACGTGTTTAAAGCAACTATGAAAGTTTTCAATAAAATGAAGGTGAAAGTTTTCCTTGAAAAAATTAAAAAATTTAAGAATCATTTCCCTGATAACGCAGTTCAACCTTGAAAAAAATAATTAAAATTATTGTATTCAGTAATGAATATTGCAAACGCCTTGAGCATTTTGCCTCCTCAACGAAAATCAAGATACTTGTGAGCAAAACGAATTTTTTTGATAATTTTAAGAATGGGACAATAAGACCCAGTGAAGACATTCATAAAACTGGGCAAAAAGATAATTATCATTCAAATCATTACAGAGGGTGTGTTTGGTTAACATGTGTTCCATAATGAAAATTATGAATAGATGACACAAAATTTAATTTGTTCAGGATTTTTTTGCCTGGTGTCTGACCTACTAGGTTTCTTTTTTAACTCACTACTAAAAACACTGAGTGGTCAATGGTTGACCACTCTATTTGCTTCCGGAAATTCCAACTTCGTTGACGGTGAACTCGAGCTTTAAACTTTTAATTTCACGTTTAGGATTTCTTAAGTGCATTATCTTTTTATTACAGAAGTGCCTTAATGCGCCCAGGTAGAAACAATTCTTTTGTAACAATTTAGTAACACCATATGACATTAGACACGCGGACTGGCACGATTTAATACCAACATTTCACCAACCGCATAGGTGGCGTCAATGCAAACAACTCACCCTACACAACAGCTCTGATGTCGCGAAGAACAAGCCATCCACAGTGAAGGCTGCTCGAAAAATTACGAGGATAAGAAATTTTGTAAAAATAGAAATCATTCTGTCTCATTTTCTGAGAATACAAGGAATTGATGAGAGGCAATTTTTACTGGTTAGAAACATTGTTGAGCTAAGCGATTATTCAAATATTCTTCAAATGAAAAAGTTTTTCGCTGAGTTATGAGGCGATAACGTCTTCTAACTGAAAGGACGTGGAAATTTTTTAAGGTTTTGAGACTATTTTGTTGAAACGGGACTTTAGAATTTTCCCACTTATACCTAACCCACAGAATGATTTTGTTCATAAATAAGAACAAATAATTTAGGTAAAGTAAGACTCTGCCTTCAGTGAATATGAAATGAGTTCGTTTTGTGTGAAACCAACCGAATGATAACTAGAGATGGTCTTCACCTGAATTATCTACATGCTCATGTCCTCTTCTGCATGGCATTTTGTTACTTTAGATCGAACGTTTCTTATGTTAATTATTTTATCACGCATAATTTTCTCCTACTTCTACGAATGGAGCTATGTGTCCCATGAAAAAAATCTCTATATATGTTTTTCATGTTGTATGGACAATTTTTTATGAGCGAGCTTAAAAACAGGCTGGTTCTTGCGCTTCCTTAATTAAGGGATTGACATAGTGAGCCAGCTGGCACTGGTTTCGACAGCTCACTTTTCAGCACTTCTGTTGGGACCTTGTAGCTTCTACATAGACAGTAAAGACCTTCTGTCGCCGCCATTAAAGCTATCACGGTCTCTTCCAGCTGTAGTAAACGTGATAGCGTACTCGTAGACACTCTTGTCTTGAAGATTTCAAAGATTAGATTGCGTTTAACACACACCACTTATTCTGTTGAAGTCTTTTTCAAAATAAAATTGTTTAAAATTAGTACCAGCTAATCACAGCACCGTAATTATTGCAAACGTTTATTGAAAACCAAGAAAGAAAGGTTAAATTAGAAAAAAATTCTTGTCCAGAGTTGCCATCAATCTGTATAAGGACAAAATTACTACACTGTTAACAAAGGATAATAAATTGTACGGGCTTGATCTTCCAACACCAGATGCTCAATGCTAAGGTGAACAAAAGATCCTAGCTCTGTGAAAGGTGTTCAAAAGGTCTTTTCCTTAAGCTTAAGTTATGCATGAAGTTTTGCCTGAAAACTTTGAATCCAATTCTAATTAGTTCGTTCTTGAGGACGTCGTTGCTTAGTATTACGCGGCTCCACTTAGTGGCCAGCTATTGCCGAGGGGTTTTCTTTGCGGTGAATCTTTCATTTCTGACTGCAAACCTAAGTGCAATTTAACTGCGTGTTGAGTACTCAGAGCAAGATCAAACCGTTTTCTTATTCCGGTGAAAGATGTACATCGTGGAAGCACTTTCATCTGACATTCTTTTCGTTGTTTATGTAATAAAATTAAAAAAAGGGAAAATTTCCAGTCTCCGCCTCCATAAAATGTTTGAAATTTATATTCTATTTGAAAATGCGATGTGCGAAATATATTACTTGGCAACTTAAAAATTATCAACAGAGCATCCAAAATTCACACTGAGAACTCTAAATGAATAATCATGGTGTTAAAAAAACCATCGTATAATTGCTTCGTAACATTCAATTGAATCAAGCTCAGTTAACTCAGAGTTTATCAAATGGAATCGTGTTAGCCAAAAACATTTCTACGCGAGAAAGTACACCATTTTTATCTGGAAACATTTCAAAATTCATCTTCGATAGTTCAAGGATAAAATATCATTAAATGTTTTTAAAAACACAACTAATATTTTCAAGTTGAAAGCATTCTGGTAAAATCAACAGACCACACAACCCAACTATATGTTTGCAATTTGCCGCTCATGTAAGCTTACTGGTTCAACTCGGGTTTTCCAAGAGAAGTGCAAAGACTCTGACATTCTCAGATCCCTGTCACCGGTGGGTAAGCTCATAACTTTGGAGTCAGTCTCAAGTGTAGGAAAATAATTCTCTTTAGTGTGAAGATGAATGAACGCTTATGGTGGATGTGCTAAGCTTGTTCCTGAACGAAAACTCCCGGGTAGATATTGCGCAATCCTGGCGCATAGGTTATGTGACGTCATTCTGACTTACAAAATTAAGAACTGCACACGACAATATTTGTAAGCCAGTGGCGAGAGCTTATGTAAAGACCGAAGGCATTTGTATAGGAAAACGGATCCAACTTTTGGCAGGTTATCAATATGATTTTACAGCAACAAAACTCGATGGTAAGAAATCAAACCTATTATTTGATTCAACAACTAATTTTAATTTCTTTACAGCGTCTACATCCTGAAATTTTTCTGCACTGAATATAGTTAGAAAATGATTGCTCAATTTTCTGGTACAAGCAAGAATAATTTTGCTCATAGTTATGTTTTATAAGAAACGATCATCCTCGATAAGAACTGATCACTATTAAAACATTTAGTTACACTATTACCTTTATTCAAAGAATTATAGCAATACTTCAATTTAAACAAATACCTCAAAAATACGCTTAAGCTACAGTATATCATGCCACTCACACTTATGATGAATTATAATCAATAGAGATTCTTTAAATTTGAATGAAGTCTACATTGCACAAGTGACAAGGAGACGCTGACTATTTCACCACACGACACGTGAAAGGTCGGTGAAGCAGTGAACATCAACTTCAGATGAAGCGTAGAGAAAAAATATTAGGTTAATCATTCATATGAAGAACGTTCAGCAATGAATAAAATTTACATTCATTTGTAAGTTTAGGCTAAGGTTCTATGTAAAGCTCTACGTTGTGAGTGTAACCCCTAAATTGTAACTGTCTCGCACCCTGATATCAACCGCAGCAACAATTTTTGTAATCTCAGCTAAAAGCAATCGAAAAATGTCCCTCTATTTCCATAGCCATTACTTTCATGCTTCTCTTGGGATCCAATCGCGCACGTCTTTCGAAGTGTTCATTAGAAAATAGGTTGATTAGGGTTGGCCGCGTCACAATACCATGCCATTCACACACCCCTTACTTCATTTCGATACTTTCATTTTCGTAGGTATTTAATCTCAACGAAACACTGACTTGAGTTTGTAGTGTCAAAATGCTACATCACCCATCAAAGCCTTATTTATATTGCATTTCTTTCCTTCCCATATCACTGTTAACGAAGCAGCGTTTTTCGTTGATTTTATCACTTGTACCTTGAACACCTTATGGTATTGCGCACCGTGGAGTATTTCACCTCTCACGAATAGGTCCCTTGTTCGACGAACGCCAACGCTGCTGTCCTGCTCACGTGTGTTTCTCTATCTTAATAAACGTTTCACGGAAAGAAAGAATACCTTATTTCTCAAAAACTTGTTTTCCAAAACATTAATTTATGGCTTTGGAATCGAAGAATGGAAGCACTGGCTACCTTTACTTGATGTAAATGTTTGAAGTACTCTTGCTGAAATATTCTGTGCTTGACCGAAGTCCAGAAAGAGAAAATAGTGCACCAACAAGATTCTCCAATGATGACTAGTCTTCCAGGTGATGGCGGTCTCTGTGAGTAATAATTGTATAGGAGGAAAGCCATTTTGGGCTTAAATCCATGTAGAAAAGAAACACTAGGATATTTACTTTATACTTTTAGTGTAGAATGGTATGGTAAAAATATTACAGTAAGTGCCGCTCTATAAGTTCTTCCTATAGAGCTTGTTTTAAAATTTTTCTCAGTTATTTTCATTCATTAAATCGTCCTCAATTTCCCTGCTTAACATCAAGCTTGAATCTCGATAGAAATAAGTCGTTCCGATCGCACGTCAATTGAATGAGCAATAATTTACACTCAGCATTTTATATTTACCTAATTTATATCTTCAGAGATCAGGAGAATGTCTCGTTGCGTTTCGGAGATTAAATAATACATACTTTTGTTGAAGTTCCCGAATTATCCAGGGAGGCCATATCAATTGCAAATTTAATTTTCTTTTAAGTATCCATTTAATAAATTATAATGCTATTTTGCACCTTACAACGGCTAAAATGCGGAAATGCATTAATCAGAGAATATGTTGATAATAATCAATAACTGAAATTAGGACATCGAGGCAAATAAATTGAACGTGTAAAATATTTATTCTCAAGGTCGTGAAGGGAAAAACTTGTAACGAAACTTCTCTCCTTCGCTAAGCTAAGAGTATATTCATATTATACCAATGTTATCATCAGAATTTTCTGTCAAAAAAATTGTCAAAATGTCAGAATTTTCTGTCAAAAAGAATTGTCAGAATGTCAGAATTTTCTGTCTGAATGGCAATTGGTGATTGGCCGGCCACACGTGTACAAAGACACTCAAATGTCCATGTATAAATATCGAATTTGAAAAAAGTGAACATTTTGTGGCCCACCCCCTCTCTCTATATATAAATATACGAGTACATACACATGAGTATGAGTATTCATTTATATACTCATGTAAATGTACAGGAGTACAGAAATGTATACTATTTGTAAACATCAGTATATATATGTAGGGTGTTTTCTGTGCTGACAAATTTCATCCATAGGTAGAAAAATTCAAAATAAATCGATTTTACGAAAGATAAACTGCCCAAAACTCCTTAGTTTTTGAGTTATAAGGACTTAGAGAAGCTTTAAAACTCGAAGTAGGGTATTACGTACGCGTCAATGTTAGTCTTGCCAGTGCCGACCTCTCTAAAGCAGGTTTTTGTTATTTTACAATAAAATCTGCAAGCCTTTCACGGTTAAGCAATTTGTTAAGTTGAAATAGAGTATTTGGATCACTTTTTAAAAATACGCTGATAATTGAAGCGAATCGGTCGAACATTTTTCGTCCAGTAATCTGTCTAAGAAAATGAGGGCCATGAAAATTGCTCCTATTCTAACCCCTCCCTCTATGTTGCAATATACCGACCAAGAAGCCCTCATGAGTTGATTTTCCACAAGTATGTGTTTGCACGTAAGCACGCGTAAACACGTTTTTCTTTTAAATGTGTACGTTCTTTTTTGCTATGCATATCAAGTTGAACTGTTAAATCAATTCGGTTGTGTTCAAAACTACGAGGAAGGTTTTCTCGAACTTGATAAATCTTCTCTGTCTCAAACAGTACCGTTTAAACATATTAATCATTCAATCCTCTCCTTCGTTCATTTGTTTCGTTCCCAGACCTCTCACTTCGCCTTGCATCCGTCTCCTCGGTAACCAGAAGCATTTATTTAAACCAAACTATTTTATCGCGATGCGAGTACGGACTTGATTGCCACAGTTCCCTTTAACCTTCGCTCGTAAAGATTTGCATGCGCTATTCTACTGACGGGATCAGAGGTGCTGATCACAAGCAGGTTCAATTAGAGGTCCTCACAGCCAAGTGCCCTCAGGAGGTACTCGTATTGGAGAGCGGCAGATAATCCTGAGTATCTTGCGAAATTCCGAGCGCACAACGTCTACCTCGTTCACGGTACAGATGTACTCGCAGGCAAAAGTCCCGTCTCAATTGCAATGAAGGAGGGGAGACCACTTCGTAAACTCCGAGCATTCGCTGCTCCCAGCCACTAGTTGTGTCAGAACCACAGAGCTTAATCTATCTGACCAACGATACCAATTTCAATTATATATATTGTGACAAAATTCATCCAATTATGTAGTTTTGGAAGTACTTTAAGTCTTAGTTTGAACCTCAAGTAATGGAATTTGAAGTGTCATTCTAACCTCCAATGTATTATACCTGGAGAACGTATCTGTCAAATGCACTCAAACGTGTGTAATATTACTGTAAAATGGGTGGGCCATTGCTTGCTTCTCACATGTAATGCTAGATTAGCACCCTAAAAACTACATGAGACAATTTTTTAAATGCTTGATCATTAATTTCAATGCACAGGAATTTCTCAAGGCAAAAACGCGCTCGTACTGCATACCACATAACTAAATAATAATGATAACATTAATAATATGATAACGGAAACACTTTCTAGTCATATTCTTTCCCGGACAAGTTTTGTGGCTACAAACTGGGTTTATTCCAGGGTCTCCAGTCACTGCAGGCTCGTAACAAATAGCCACCCCAGACCAAGGAGGTTGGTGATGCATTTTAACCTCCTTGCCCCACACCAAGAACTCTTTCCCCACTCTCTTCACCAACAGCTCAATTTAAAGTCTAAAATCGGGCTTACCCACAAAACAATCCAATACTTTATTGGAAATAAAATGTTTTTTTTTCTTATAACCCAGCGTCGGTGAGTGAATATCTTCTTCTGGTGCTACAGCAACACTTCTATTCTGTTCAGTGTACGCCAGGCACAGGCATGGGGAGCAATCTCGGTGAGATTCGGTAATGATCACTGAACTCATCAAGTGCAAGCTGCCACTCAGTTTATGGTTGTGAATATTTCTTGTTGAATGCATTTAAATATCGTTATTATACTGCTGAGCTCTAACTCATGCACTTTTCTCAACAGAATCTCATTCCAGGTCCAATACTAAAGCACTCTGTCAGTCTTGAGTAAAGAACGCATTCGAGCCTAGCCGGAGTTCAAAACAGTCTGAAAATCGGACAATCGTCTCCGACTGAGGAAAATTAAGCCATGCAATGGATCAAAAAAGTGACCATAGCTACGTAATACGTTCTAGGCAGCGTCGGGCTAGGATTTTATGGATATATTATTATGGTCTGACGCTAGAGCCCAACAATTCAAGCCGTGAAAGTTAGAATCTTTGTGGCTTTTTTCGTCCTTTTTCGGGCTTGTTTGTTGAGATTGGGGTTTTTATGGATGGTTTTGCAGAGATCTTTTCGTTGTTCATTAGATTCATGTGTATCGCTCAATATATTTCCAAAACATTCCTTGTCAAACTCAATATGAGTGATTGAACATTCGTTTAACTTGAAGTTTGTTGGTTAAATTTTAGTAAATTGTAGTATTTTTTATTTTGCTGGAACACTTACTTCGTTTCTTTCAATAACGATCTGTGACTAAGTCTTGAGTCTCTACTAGCTAGCGTCCAGTTGCTAAAGAGCCCATGAACGAAATGTTCGTTCAGAAGTACCAGCTTCATAATCAGTTTTTTTAAATCGAGAATATTTACCATCGTTTTCGACACACATCTTTCGAGGAGCATTTTCTTAATATTAATTTGTATATTCACTGAGGACGAAGTTTATGACTTTCGTACTGTCGTCAATTCGGCTGACTTCGCCGTCATGAAGCATCGTGGGACAATAACGATTCTTCATGAACACATGACAGCTGTGGATCCACACAAAGTCTTATTTTGGTTGGCGTCTTGCAATTTGGACTTCGAGCTGTTTTTTCATTATTTTGTTCGGAAGACCAACGTCTGGTTAAGAAGGCACTGTCTTCAGATACTTGTTTTTCTTTTATAATAATAGGACTGGTATTCAGTTGTTTCCAATTCTAAAATATGTTTGAAATTCCTTAGTGCCGTAGAAATCATTTGCTAAAAGTCAAGTGCAAGCCTTAACATTAACACTCATAACTCAAACTTTTGTTTAGTTCGGAATAAATAGTTCGTTGTTCCTGAAAGGATAGCCCTTCATTTTGTCGCGAAGGCATTAACTGTTTGATTTCAAACCATTCATGAAAATTTTGAAGCCCTTTCAACACTGAACAATGATGCATTTAAGAATATTTTTCCCGTTCTTGAAATGAAATAACCATTTTATCAACTTGAACTCGTGTCTGATGAATTTCCTTTTTATACCAGTGAGTAATTTTGAGCGAAATGTTAAGTGAAATGAAAGAATTTTAAGGAAAATCATGAATCAAATTCAAATTCCCAGCCTAATCAAATGATGAAAGGGATTTCAAAGGCGAACTCAATGCCAACTTTGATTAATTGCCATTTTGAAGAACGAATTTCACAGATTGAGGCCAATGGATTCCAAACTTTATCAAATCCATCATCTCTGAGAATTCTGGCTTGAAGCCGTCGCTCTTCTGGAGCTCATTTGAAGCTTCAAAGTCTGGCATGAGAGCAGCCACCCTGCCAGGCCTCAGGGTCTCCTGCTGCTCTTCATAATTGTGATTAATGTTCCGCAGCAGCGGCCTCACGTCCCGGCCTCTTCTGCTCCGCCAATAGAGGTCCTTCCTTACACCAACATGTTAAAAATCTACCCACTGCGTCGATGTGGACTGCAGATACTTATACCTATAGGAAGAAGGCCTTTGTAATACATATCTAGAAGACCTGCTAGCCAAATATAAAGCGTATTTGCAAGGAATGTTATTCATAAAACCTGGCCTGCGTCAGTATGTGCAGAATTTATTCGCTTCATGTGGACCGTGCACCACTTTACGAGAGATCCTGCTCTGCACTCAAGTTCACAAGATCTGCTCACGTGTTATTGAGCATGCTGAACTTTGCTCTTCTGTGTGGGCGTGTTAAGTTTATACAGTATTAATCCGCTTGAGTCACTTTCCATTTCTATTTTATTTATATCGGACTTGACCTATAGTTATTAAACTGGCTGTTCAGGTAATGAACATTTTTGCCTTCCAACGCCACAGGTCCACGGTTATCTCATCCGAAAGCTCGACGTTAGCTGTGTCTCATCTCCAGGGGTAACTCTCGATAAGTCCGAGCCACTGAGCTGATATTATTGAGTACTCTGAATTTATTTGCACACCTCCATCGTACACCACTTCTTTTAGATCTCCAAATGCTAAACTAGCCTCCTCGGACAGAATTGCTAGTTAATTTAAGCCCGGCATATCTAAGCATATAGATGCGAGAATTTTTACAAAATTTAAGCAATTTATTTACCACAAGTGATCCAGCAATAGATTGTATCTTAAGTCTAGTACAATGGACATATATGAGTATCGCTAATTGTGGGCCACAATAAGTTCATCGACTTTTAGGGCATCCTATCATCAAAAGATATTTTTAAAGTGTAGATTTCTGTTTAGCCAAATTTACCTAACCTAGGGGCATACATGACTGGTCATGTTTCTATGCTTACTTTTTTTTACAAGAAAAAAAAGGTAATATGAGCTAGATGGGAACAGTATATTCAAGGAAAACGATTAGGAGCATAAGCTCTATATTATTATTCATGGCAGATTACCTTATCAAAATAATTCGTACAACAAAAGAAAAAAAATTGACTTGAATTACCTTATTTGATTTATATTTCGATGGGAAGAGCGATTCAAGATTTGTTTTGAAAGCTTTGTAAGAACTTTTCCCCGGATCTCAGCAGAGATTACATTCCAATTCTTGGTTCCAATGAGGAGGCTATGTACTGTGAGGTGACCGAGATTTTGAATAATGATGAAGTATGAAGTTACTTCTGTTTTGTGTTAAATGACCAAGATGGCCAGTTTGTGCAGTTAAAAATTGTTTGAGTTCTTTGTCGCCATCATCAGTTAGTCTATTATTCATGAAATTACATATGGAGTGCTTGAGTGTTTTTTAGCTTTTGAATGAATCATTTGTGTGAGCATTATATTCTAATTTCATTACCGCTCAAATGGTTCTTTTTTGCAATCCAAAGAGCAGATTGGTTTTATTTTTATCAGTTCCATGCCCAGCTTCTATCCCGTATTGTAGATGTGGTGAAATGATCGTTCGGTAAAGTGTTTTTAAAGCTTCTTCAGGCAATACATTTTTTACATTATGAAGGATTCCAACGGATTTTGATGATTTAGTACTGATATGTGCAATATGGTCTTTGAATGTCAGATGTTTATCTAATATAATCCCCAGAAATTTACAGGAGTTGGTTTCTTCAATTTCACCATCACCAATTTTAATGTGAGGAAGAGACACATTTCTCTTGTATGAGAATATAATGCATTTGGTCTTATCGATATTGTGGCATACTTGATTAGCTTAAAGGAATAAAGGTAGTGAAAATGATTTAATGCAGTCTGCGTCATCGATTTTTTAGAACGAAATCCGTGCTGTTTATCGTAGAGAAAAGATTTTTGTTAAAAATAAGAATACACTTTTTGTACACAATTTTCTCGAATATTATGCTGATAATTGGTAGTACAGAGATAATTCTTTAATCAATAATGCAATTTTTATCACCATTTTTAAAAATGGGGGTCCCTCTGGCAATTTTGAGAGAGTTTGCAAAGATACCCAAGAAAAGTGATTGGTTGCTAATATTAGATTTGCACGGTGCTATTTTATCAGCCATAGCTTTAAGAACTTTAGCCAAGAACGTTTCTAATCCACTTGCTTTATTTGTCAAGTTGTTTATGCAAGTTATTACATCGGAGAGATTAGTCGGCGTGAAAAAAAAAGTTGTGTTGACGTACATGGTCCATGTATTGCAATTAAGTGGTCTGTAGGTTTACTAGAATCATAGCCTCTTCTAATCATAGCCCACAACTTCCAGTGAACTCGTAAATTGTTATGCTCTGCTAAGTAACAACGGGGAAACCGAATAATCAATCGCTCAATGAGTCGAACCAATTGTACAAGACCATTGCATCTCCGTTTTTAAGTCCTTTGAAAATTTAATTACCTGCATTAAATTCATCTAACTTTTAAGATCATGCAGTAGAACCGTACTTTGAATTCAAATATCATTTAATATATTTAAACACTAATTTGTTAGAGTGACCCAATACCTAGAATATACCTTTGGTCCCCCTCCTTCACGAGTGTCCGTGGAACTTTGTGATATTCCCTTGCTCATCCGAAACCCATGCTTCACATTCTTCCGTAGAGTGACTACTGAGTGTCTCATCAAGTTCTAAAGCTTCATGTCCAACAGCAAACATTCATTCATATAAATGAATCCATCATTACAGTTGAACGACCTTAGCTGACTTTGAAGACTTGAGCCGAATGAATATTCGTTGGACATTCGATTCGCGTTCGTGGTAATGTTTTCATGCTCTCATACATCAGAAAAATTTTAAGAAATAAATCTAAGGTGTAGCTAATGCCAATGACTGTTCTTTTGGCTGTGAAATCAGTCTCATGAATGACATCGCTAGTTTAGCGCTCGGAGTCGAGACCCAAATGCCAGATTTCAGAGTCGTGTTCTGTGCCTCGTGAACACGAGCGTGCCATCACAGCGATTCTTCGAATTTTGCTATCACTTGGCTGCTCTCATCTCGTGTTTTCGCGTTAAGGCCCCCCACACCAGACTAATGTGTTACTTGGCGGGCCCATTACCTGCGCTAATGGAGCCCTGGATCTGGATTAAGCAGGCCTCCCTGCTCGACTACCAAGCTGAGTTATTTTCTTGCCTATAGAAAATCAAAATACTTTCTTTCTTGAAAGTCTGCTATTCTAACGAAGAGGTCCGATAATTCATCAATTAAGTTATACATTTTTTCGTGAAAAGAGCTCTACATTCTGTGAACACACCGTTTGATAAATATATCGATTCCAATATTATCCCATAAATAAGTGATTTTCTAACATACAAATCCCATTTCGTTGTAAGAATCATAGTTTTTATTTCAAAGTTGTGCATTTTGTTAGATTATAAAATACCTGAAACTTCTACGATGATATTTAAAGTTCAGGTTGGAATTTTACTCGTATAACAATACAGCCGATCAGTATACTAGGCTTGACAGTATTTCAGCAGTACATCTGCTCCTTGCAGCCAGACGGACGTAAACAAACACAATGCAGACGTCCCTTCACTTGTGAGACGACCGACCAAGTCAAGCCGTTCCGCTCTCGCAACTCACTCAGCTCGATCTGGTCAATGAGGGCTAAAATTGCTCAAATATGTGAAATAAAACATGAAAAAGTGATCTAAAATTATGATTTATCAGAATAATACCCCCAGTCTCGTAAATTGTGTTTTCAAAATTTGTCAGTGAAAATGTGTTTCGTAACATACGCATCACAACAATAATTTATGATAAGTTTTGATGACAGATTCTATGCCAAGGTATTTATCAAAGTAATGCTTATTTTAATGTGAGACCACTGTCTTTCTTTGGTAGATACTTGAGAATCTAACCGAAAACAGTTTTTCTCAGATCAAACCAGATTTTATCTCGTCAAATTTACACGACAGAGTTTTACAAATAATCACACAATTCAGTTGTGTAACGCTTGCACTCCAATGCCTATGCCAGTTTTTCTCAAATTTGGCGGAGTTTCAGCAATAGCTTCCTTTATAGATCACCTAGTCCAGGGGCTCCCAACCTGGGGTGCGAGACGATGTTCCAGGGGCTGCGAAAAAAGTCCAGGTAAATAATGGAATATTGACTATATATTGTTTTCTTTTATTTCAGGAGGCACGAGGTTCGAATGAAATTTCTTTAGGGATGAGGGGCGGAAAAAAATTGGGAAACCCTTCCCTTGTCAGTGGTCACTGGCCTTTGATCGAGTTAGTATGTGAATGAATTAGTATCATATTTCAATCAAGATATATTATTAAGTAAAGTAACTCCGAAGTTAGACGCACTGGAATTCACAGCAATATATGTAACCGTCTTTGCCCCTACGAAGCTGAAAACTCTGTACCCAAGCCATTTGTGTTGCTCAAAACCGGTCTAATGCTCCGAGTGGTTTTATCTGAAATGTCTGTCGCGAACTTACTTGGCTCGAATATCAGTACAGCTATTTAGATCACGTAGTCACAGATATCGTGAAACCAATGAACACCAAACCTCGACGAACCACTAGGCCAGGTCATCAGTGAAGTAATTGTTTCCAGCCATGAGTGGCTCCATCGCTGTTAAATTCGAATTCACCTGGTTCTTCGTTGATCACTTCCGCATCTGTAAGACGTCATCGTCAATACAAATGCAAAGTGGAAACTAGCTTTGAATGCTTAGCTTTGCAGTTGAGATGTAGAAGCCAATTGAATACAATGATACATACTATGAGGTAATTAATTTTACTGTGGTAAATTTTCACTCGAATATGAATGATTTCACACATCTTGGTGAGATGTTTATTTACTTCATGCAAATTTTTGTTTATTTGCTCATCAAATATCTGTAAAATTTTCTAAAAACTTCTTCTGGTCCATCACAGAATCTTTCATCAGTGCTGAAATTCTCGGAAAATATCCATCAGTCACGAGCATAGAATAATGAAATTAAAATTTGTGTAGTCGTGTTCTGGACGTGGTGTGACTTTGCATTGGTGTCTCTTTAATTCAAGCGTTAAAACTTTTTTATTACCCAATAGAATTAGTGTCGACACCAAACGAAGAAACTTTCTAGTAAAAGTAACTTTGGGAAATCATTTCTGAAATGTTAAAAAAGTCTTTCCTAGCGAGCAATCAACGTCACATTTGCCAAGAGCTAACGGAAATCTATCGGAACCCCTGCTGAACTGACTGACTGCAATTTAATCTTCGACCGCGTCTTAATCAGTTCAGCTGAGCCAGATCGAGTGTCTTTAATTGCGCAATTTCTTGCCGCGCTTCTTGCAATTTCACGCTCGCCTGCAGCTCTGCATCCATGGAGCGGCGGCTGCAGATTTCTTGCAGTATTTACGCAGGCCCTCTGCGAGATTTTAAACACTTGCGTTACCTGGTTTATTTTGAGCGCAAAATTTCATGCGGAACTCTAAAAAGTAGAATTTTATGCTCAAGTTTTTTGACGTAAATTGAGGAACTCAAGAACCCAGTCATTTGAGTTTAAGAATCATTATCATTAAATACTAGAAATAAATCTCAATAAAGATATGCATTATCAATTACTCAGTAGACAATTTTCATGTCTTCATAAGTCTCGAATTGGAATTTATTTTGAATCTACCACAGTGCCATAAAATAATAATAAAAATAACTTTTAAAAGAAGCGAAACAGCATTTTAGCAGTAACTGTAGTAGAAAAACTTAGACAATGAAGCATGTGATCTCAAATAAAAAATCGGAGAATTATACATTAATTTGTGAACTTTAACGTAATTTATGTTCTTTAATCTGGTAAATTATATTTTCAGTGCCTGTGTTGCGGGCGAACTGTACATCCTTGTGCACTATCAATACTCGACTCACGCGTCACAGAGTTCTAGAGTATCAGTCACTAAATGGCCCCACTAGAATGGAACAAGTGGTACTCCACAAGTGCAACTCTGCCAACTCTAACTCTAACTGTCGACGACAAAGATGGCGAACATTCTGCTCCTGGTGCCACAGTCTGAAGACTGTCAGTCGTATTGTGAATGCTCGTCTTTGTCAGCTCGATGAATTTTTACCCCGTGGTAGCTAACAGAAGTAGGTGCTGTCAACTGCGAAGAATACTACGGACAAAAAGCTGAAATCCATGGTGCTGGTTTTTAACAGTGAATCGCTTTCTAACAAACTTTTTAGATATACTAAGGTATTATGCTATGTATTTGACTCAAGCTGGAAAAGGACCCGAAGTCATTGCTCGGGTTGCGTATTAAGCATTAAATTTTGACTAAACCACTACATGAGAATGGCAATCTACTTCCATAATTTAATAGTTTACTAGTTGCCAACACTTGAAAAAGCTAGAGTGCTAACAACAGAAGTCTAAATTCGTGAGAATTAATAGGTCATTTACTATTTATTGAAGTGTTCTTATGTTCATTTGTTTGTCGGGAACAATTGTTCCCTGAGTCGATGCAGATGACATTTTCGAAACAAAAGAATATCCATATTTTCTGCATTGATTTATAACCAGTCCTATTAACTGAAGCATTGAAATTCCTTTAAACGTATGATGTTTTCTGTTTCGAAAAGAAAGACACCAGTTTTTCCCCCCACCTCGTCTAAAACACTGCTTGTTCACGTCGATGCATCCACTCGCATTACAGTTAATAAGTGCGTGTTATCAACGATTCGCACATTCTTAATATTCGTAGAATTTTTGGGGGATGAACATGCTGAGTAAGAATTAAAATTGTCAATGTTTGCCTGTTGAGCTCTGGTCCAGGAGAGTTTTCGCTGCGGGATCAGTTGAGCGATGCTGCGAAATTCTGTGATAAGTGCATCAGATGACGAGGAAGATCCTTGCTCAATTATGCTGGTCATAAATTCTCTGTATTAAATACCAGGGCATTAATAAGCTTTGACCTGATTGCTGAATAATGATATGCCACATAAGGGTTACACTCAAACAAAATTGTAAATAAAGATTTTTCATTCTAGTCACACGGTTAGATGAGTATTAAGTCTGGTATTAGAGATAAATGGGATAGGAAAATAAAACTGGTGTTATTGGAAAAAAGAAGAGTCAGTTTTTCACTTTTATTTTACCATTACTAATATACTTCATCTTGGATTTGAGTTCTCAGTCTTTCAACATTTTCCGATGTGCGTTCAGAAACGTTTTTCCAGAACTTCTTTAATGTTTCTCACAATAAACTGGGATTGCCACTTTTGGAAGTTCCAATGAATCGTTATTTTGTTACGTTCGGATCGGTATTCCAAACAATTTCCTCTGACTCCTGATGATGGATTCAATTTTCGTCATTTCTTCGATGATGAACCTGCGTTGTTGAAGAGTCAGTTATGCCATGTTTGCTGATTACAATAATCTTCTCTCCTGCACTCTTCATGTTTATGCTTATTTGGAGGGTATACCCGATACTTGAGAAAACAATGAATTCAGTTCCTTCGGATGTTCTACGTATAGTCTCCTATTTCATATATTTAAAAAGTTCTTGTAATTTTAAAAGTTAAATAATTTTAGCAACCACCCTGCACATAAATGAATTTCAAATTAAAGTTATAGTTCAAAATTCTTATTATCGTTGAGCGCAAAAATCAATCATTTGATAGTTCATTACCAATAAAGGAATATCATGAATATTGAACAGAAAAACTACAGGTTCTATTGAGGTAATTAGACATCAAATGATTGAAGAAGCTATACGTTTCTTTGCTTTTATTCCTCGTTCGTTTTCGACCATAGCATAGGATGCACTGCTTCAATAACCCAAACCGATACTAGGAATTTGTTCCTGTGAAGCCCGCAGTGCGCCTCGCTCTTGCAGGGCTGCCGCTTGCATGGATGCTTTCTAATCTATCTTAGTTGTACAGCCAGTTCTGTGTTCGCACCGCGGCTTTGCACTGCCATACGCGTACTTCAAAAGTTTATGAGTCAACATTTTGTATTTTAACTGTATAGTGTATAGTGGATTACTTTGTCGACTCTTATGAAATTACATCGCTTGAATTAAACAAAACAAAATTTTCACTGTTTATGAGTCGTGTATTTCAATCAAATTGATCAGTGTCTCAAAAACATCAAGGGTTCGTGAGTTTTTTCTGCATCTAATGCGGCTGTTGTTCTAACATGAGGTAAAACAACTGTTAGAATTTAAAATTTTCTTAATATTCACATTATGAAAGGCATAAAATTTTCAAATTTTATTAGCAGCCGTCAATCTCAACGCCTCAATCGCTAACAAGTAACAAGCTAACATATGGTGCCCAACCAATATATTGGTCGCTGTGTGTCGACAACGACCTTCCGGCACAAGCTCCTCTCTGCGATAAACAACGCAGTTAATACGTCTTAGAATTTGACCAATTTCCGGCGGGGCTTAGCAGCTGACGCCCGATCCTGGGCCGGAAGGTTTGCTTCATAAGCTTTCTTTTGCTCCCAGACGAGGCAACTTCATTTCGCTGTCAAGCAGTCTCCGTAAGCTTAATGCGCTCTCTCGAAATTGTTTAAAGCTCTCACTTTTGAATGGCCTTTTCGATTAGCTTCTTGAGTTGAAAATTTTTGACATTCAGTAGAAGCAGTGGGTTAACGAATATGAACAATATTTCCACAGCGAACTGAGGCCAGACATGAAGAGCGCGAGCAGTGTTTGAGAACTTTCCCTTTTTAGTTTATTGCGATTTCGAATGAATTAATGTACCGTAATTTTTATAGATAATTTCTGATGAACCGTATTCTTTGAAATAATTTTAAAAATATCCTAACTAACATAATAAAATGGAAAACCTTGCAAACAGAACTCAAAATCCAAAATCCAAGGGAAAATGACATGCTGCTATATTCAAATCCGTATAATGTACCCTGGGTGATGTAGGCCAAATTTCAACTACTGCGATGGTTTTAGGAGACGAAAGCAGCAAAGGCTATTTGATGCTCACACGTTTTCCCTCTCAGTCGTCAAATAAATTCACGTGATTGCATTGAGGTGCTGGAAACAGTTCTTAGGTTCTTTGATTGATTAAGTAAGCAATGGATGATGATACATATTTCATCGAGGTTCAGTGCTTTCTCACAAAGCTCTAGTAGCCCAAAATTTGTTACCAGGCGATCTTTACAATAATGCCAAACCCAATATGTGGCATTCAAACTCGCCAGATTTGAATCTCATGGACCACTGCTCGTGTGTATAGAATGTTGTTCAAAGAGAGGCTGTTCGATAACCCTTAACACAGATGCTTCTCTGAAAGCCTCCATTGTCCTGGTGATTTCCGAAATGAATGATGATCATTCAATGTTAATGAATTAGCGGTTTCGGTCCCGCTATGTGGCGGTTTTCAAATCAGAATTCGAAATAAAATTTATCTACATCAGTATAACTATGTAAATGTTTTTTCGAGCATTTGTAATCATCTCAATAGTTATGTTCTTATTAGTCAACCCCTAAATTTTCCTCAAATAACCTTTGTACCCTATTTTTTATGACGATTCGTTTGAAAAGGGCATGTCATCCATCTAAGGGCATGAATTTGAAATGGCGTCGCTAAACACTAAAGCTTCAAAACACAGCATACGAACATCGGTATACAAGCCCATGATAGGAGATAATCTGCTATCACATCGATGTCACACTTGGTGATGGGTATCTGGGCCTCAAAAGTGTGAGACCTGAGTCGCCTCTACTTTTTCAAAGCCTCTCATATTTGAATAAATCGAGCTTCAAAAATATAAGATAACAAATTATATTTGAGAGATCTTTGGTGGATGGATAACAAAAAATATTCTTTTCCTGTGCATAACTAAAGTTCAACATTGATAAACTTACTCGCAATTTTGCTCTTTTTATTTCTTCTTAAGGTTGAATTACTATCTTGATCCCCAGGAACATCTTTTCGCCCCATTTTAGTAGAAAGTAATTGGTTTGTTAAAGGGAAAAGCATTGAGGCGCTAATAAGCGGGCACAAAAGTGCACAGCAGGGCAGGCGCAGCAACGAAACATTTCGGACAGGAGCTCAAGTTTGCGTCTGCAGGTTTTTCATCAAGTGAACTCGACGTTGTTTCATTAACTTTGGCGAGTTGTAATTAAGAAAGTTGGCCGCGGCAACACAATGGTTGGCCGGCACTGGTGCAAATGAGATAGGCCTAATCTAGGTCTAATCTGTCAGTAGGCTCAATGTTCGTCTGTATCTTGGAAGCTCGCGTTAGTGCAGAAGGATGATCTCTTCTGTCGTCAACCTGATGGCCACCTGCACGCATATGAGATCATTCGTGTGCGTATACCCCAGTCCGTGAGGTTAAATAATCTTCCTTAATGAGCAACTTTTACGGCAGAAATGTATCGGAGTGCAGTGAGTGGCGAAGTTAGTAGCAAATTTGCAATGTTGCTAACACTATATTGACTGAGTGTTCAACTCTACTTCACCTGTAAAGCCCCGAACTCTTTCAAACTATGTACGCGGAGCTAAATACTCGATTTTATTCTGAAATAACTTTTCGGCTGTTAAGCATTCGTACGCATAACTCGAAAAACAACTTCGGCTACCTTTGCTCTTTCATGTCTCCTACGCAGTTATCATTCATGCTAAGGTTTCTTGTTAAAACATAGCTTGTTGGTTACATAAATTTTCTTCGGTTAAATGTCATTTCTTGGAACGCTGGGTTGGGGAAGAATATTTTAACACATGCTAAGTTCTAATTAATCATTAAAAACTTATTACCTGTTGTATGTAAACTTTGTGCCAACGCCCTCAGCAATTTGTACGCACCGATGTTGTGATATTGAACTCCAATATTATTCGCTCATGAAGTGAGTATGTGTGTACTCACGAAATCGCGCTTGATTTTTTTACTTTTTTCTCTCATTCCTGCTAAGCTAGTTTTTAGACAGGAAAATCCTTTTAATTTCGACTCTGCATTTCGTTTTTTAAGTTAAATATTACTTACTGCTTACTAATTTTAAATGACTGATCACACTGATGTATTCGAAGATTTTGACCCAGATCTCAATCATTTGAACAGAATATATCCAAACCTAAAAGACACTCAAGAGTGTAGGTATACTAATTTATCAAAATTAAATGAAACTGTACGAATAACTCGCCAGGATTTCTCACTCCTGTGTTGGAACCGTAGGTCACTCTATCCAAAAATGGAAGCGATACAATGTACTATTACTGAACTTAAGTACAACCTAGACGTGATTGGCTTCACCGAAAGCTGGCTAGATGACTCAACCAAAGACATGATTAGATTTGAAAATTCTCATTGTTACCATTCGCTACGAAAAAACAAGCGAGGCGGAGGCATCAGTACATATATATATCTAACCACATAGACTCGAGAACCATAGCAAATGCAACAATGCATCGGGATCATATAGAATCACTCTTCGTAGAACTGTCTAGAGATGGTAAACGAATTGTGCTTGTAACGGTGTATAGGCCTCCTACAGCCTGTCCTAGACCCTTCCTGGATGAGCTAAATCGTATTATTTCTCAGTTCAACAGGTCCTTATACAATGACATAATAATATGCGGTGACTTCAATTATGATTTACTGAAACATGAAAGCTATGATCCAATCTCTAATTTCCTAAATGCCTTTCAGTCTAAATCCCTCCTTCCGATCATCACAAAGCCTACTCGAATATCCTCAGAATGTGCAACGCTGCTTGACAATATCTTTATGACAGACCCAACTGATTTTCTTGCTGGAATAATTACTTCTGACTTATCGGATCATTTCCAGTTTTTCTTATTAGGAAAAATGTATATATTACTTGCACCGAACCACGGGCTGAAACTTACTCATATCGTAAAGTAAACGCATCAAATTTAGAA
>JACJUY010000001.1:190023-202313 GCA_014220935.1 Platorchestia sp. MABIK | reverse complement strand
CTTGAGTCTCACATCCTATCAGAATACTAGTCGTGTAAGATCACCAAGTCAAATCTTGCCTCCCTCAAGTCAGATCCTGAAGATGTACTTTGCCACGGGTAATATCGCCGATCTTCAGTCTGCTCTTAAATCGTTTATTAAATATACTGTTGAATATAGTCCATATGACCTATATCGTAAAATGAAGCATCAAATATCGAATTAATTATCTCATTGGTCAGTCAAATGCGAAACTAGGTTAAGTGAATTAGGATAAACTTTATTGTACACCTTAGAATAATGTAACGATAGGATGCCCTAGAAGTCGCTGAACTTGTTCGGGCCCACAGGTAGCTATACGTAAATTTGATCATTGTACTAGACTTAAGTAACATTCTACCTCTGTAACACCTGTGGTAAATAAATTGTTTAAAATTGTTTAAATTGTTTAAATTCCTAATAATTTAATTCCCCACTGATTCAATTCCAAGAGTATTCAATTAGCCTGTCGTTTTTTAGGTTTTGGAAATATGCTGCCGCAGCTTTATGCATTTTTCAAAATTTTAGCTTGTTTCATTTTTCACGTGTTGAATGTTAATACGTGAAGAACTGGAACAATTTCGTAGGGTTGTGAATAAGGAAAATGAATTTCAGTTTATGAAATTCTTACACTTCAACGAGAGTCAAGTTGCTAGTTTTGTTGCACACGAAACATCATATAAAGCTAAGGCTTCAATATTCTTTTTGTCTGCCAATGTCAATCTCCTTACGTCGAAAATGGTTTCCCATGAACCTTCAGATGCACTGAAAATTGTCAGGAAGCAAGTAGGAAATTATTCAAATAATCTGTGAACTTCCAACCAAAAAGAAGAAAATCGCACCACAAAGGCTGGAGCGGCTCATTAGAACACGTCGAAAATACATGAGATTCAGAAGTAAAGAATCCCTGAAACACACATTGCAGGGGGCTCATCTGACCGTCTCTTTACCGCGGCATACCGTTCGCCAGTCAACTCTGGTGAGCATATTGCTCTCAAACTTCCCTCGCTAGGAGAGTACATTTAACAATGACAAGCGATTTTGGAAAAGGATTAAATATTTTACATAAGTGGCAATAATTTCTGAAAAACTCATTTTCATTAGCATTTCTCAAAAGTTGAAACTTGAAAAATTCAAAAAATCCCTAGATACAAATTTCTCAGGAAAGAGACTAAGTTGACGCTGAATTTTTAGGCCCCACTGCTACCAACCCTTGCAGCCAACTGGATTTCTGAGAAAAGAAAACGTATCGCGACAAAACCACGTGTTTTGTATTGAAATATGCATCACGTGTTTTAATAAGAGCTGATAGTCGATAACAATATAATACCAGTTGAACAATTCAGAAAACTCCCGCCAGGAAAAGATAGGCTTGCAAAACGTACGCCTCAGGCATCGGAAATCTCACCTATTGGATATGCAGGAGCTCTTGAATGTCCAAATACACCGCATTCTGCCGTCAGCCCCTTGCTCCTCTCACTCATCCTGCGAGAAAGTTAAGCACAAGATCAAGCTTCATGAAGGCTGCATCAAAAATGTACCATCTCGTATTCTCCCTCGAAAGCGATCTCTAGCATCCACTGAATCAAAATCTACAACCACGCGAGCAGCAAGACAGAATTTGGTCAAAAATCGTGAGGACATAGAAGCAGGAGCTATTCCTGAGACTGATTACCAGTGCAGTATTACAAGAGAGATGATTAGGCCCTGCAATCTCAAGTCTGAAAGACGTTCTGAAGCTGTCGGACGCAGTGAATGCTCACCAATGTTTTGTTCGAGATTATTGTTACTTCTGAGGGCGACTGTGATAATTGTACTTTTAAGAATCATGGACCTGAATCCACCTGGCACAACTGCTGTCAGTATAATGTACTCTTGAATTAATGTTTTTTTTATGAATGGTTTCCATAATTTTAAATAACTAAACCTTTCCCCAGCAATGGTCATGGAATTTGCTCAAGATGAACAATTATGTGATATTTAACTGGCTTATTACTGGTGCAGTTGTTATGTTATTACTACGTTCCCATAAACCAATTACAAATTCGGAACAAAAACCAAATTCAATGTTCACGAATTTCTATCGAAACTCTGAACTGATTAAGCAGCATAATATCTTTCACACTAGCTGCATGAATTTCACTCGAGTGTCGCGCAATGCAGCAATGTCCATCACACTCCTAAAGCCCTAAAACTTATCTCAATTTGCGATTGCAAATTAGATTGCATATTGCAACACTCAATAGCCTACCTTTAAAGATGTCTTACGTCAGCTGCACTGCCGCGCTCACAGCAGCAAGAGACGCAGGACATGTATGACTCGTGGGTCGGTAGGATGCAGCGAGCCCGAATGTTTTACCCCTGAATTAATAAAATTCTAGCTTGTTCATGAAAAATGCTCTCACGTACTGTGTTCATGCGCTGGTGTGCTCAGGGTTTATTCAGACACCTGAAACTTAATTAAAGTCAAGCAATTGAAGTTAAAATATGAAGAAGTATTAAGACAAGGTATTTTGATTTCATGATCATATCTACATACAAGGGTTTAAGAAAACGTGTGTTCATGAGGTCGTTAATACGAACAACATTTTCCATGAAAGGCCAAATACAAGGTGTCAAATCACATAGAGTGCGATACGATGATCATTTAAAGAACAGTAAAGCTAGGTCTATGATTGGGGAACATCTAATTTCTCGAAAAAGAGTCAACTCTCTGTGAAATATAAACTGATGCATAGGTAAATATGTGTAATCCTATTTATTTTCTTGTAAAATCCTTAGAAAATTAGAACTTACATGGGGAAAGCGTAGAGTGAGGGACCCCCTTCTTCTTATTGAAGTATATAGCGTAAGTTTCCGTTTTGTGAGACATCATCTTTTTTTTTTGTTTACTGCTGCCCTGTTTTTCAGCACATCTAACTTTCTTGATCAAGATTTATCTTGTTTCATTACCTTCCTTCTCAACTTATTTTTTCTCTGCGCAGGGGATCTTGTGTGTGGGAACACACCTTGTACCTAGATTCCGCTTAATCTTAAATCCATTTTGCTCCATTCTAAATGGTGCTTTCATTTTTCCTCACTTTAGAACACCTTTGTTGTGGTTAAGGAGGCTGAAACTAACTTAAAACCTAATCTAATATGTAACACTCTAATAATTTGTAAGTATCCTAGCTTGGTTGTCACAGTCCCCTCTTCACATTCAGTAATGATATGGGCACTGTTCAACAAAATAAGGTGAGGAAAATTGACTTCGCTTTCGCAATGCAGATTTTTCGAATTCTTCACGATTACAAAATGAGATATTTCTGGAATTTTTGGTCAACTTGTCATGTAACTCTTGCACGCTGTTTTGTGGCTGCTGTATGCAACACGGTTCAGTTTGCGAGCGACATTTTCCACTATTTTGCTTGCAAGTAGTCTACAAAAATGCTTCCAATGTTACTAAATTAATACACTTTCGTAGAAAGCGTGATTAGCAAGAAATTTAGTGATTGAAAATTAGTTTTAAGAACAGTTCAACCCAAAGTGGCCCTGGAAGTCAATCAATGTACTGATAAATTTCTCAGAGTCTTGTTGGTGTGTTTGTATGTCACCATCCATGCTCTGCTTTCAGTAGTAACATAAGGTAATTTGTACTACTGAAATAAGATAGAAGAAAGTTCTACCTAGTCACAGTGATAACATTAAAGAGATTCTTGCTGTGGTAAGATGGCAAAAAATTAAACTCAATTTTTATATTGCAGTTTATTCAAGAGTGCTGCTATTTGAATTTGTGACCTTCTTGGTCCTATTTGTGACCTTCTTGGAAGATGTTTGTGACCTTCTTGGTCCAATTTATTTTAATTCAAAACTCTGCAGTGTCTGGAATGCAACAAACGTCCAATTTATGGAAAAATTTTCCTTTCACTCATCAGTGAGTTTATAAAAATGTTCTGTATTATTATAAGATTATTTTTTTCTCATGAAAAGTACGATAATTATCAATTAATTTCTAAATTAGAAAATTATTTCATTCAACAACCTAATCTAATGGTAACTAATAATATCAAAAGCATTTTCTCATTGCACACTGTCTACACATGTAGGTGTCCCACTAATTCGTTGAGAAGAATTCCCGCATTTCTTGATCCGATTTGTAATAATTTCACGCACTGTATTCTAGATGCGTTTTTTACCAATAATCATGTTATGAAGGATATTTCCCATTGACATTCAGACAAGTTTTTTAAAATATAATTAACTGTTATGGAGTTGTTTTAATTTTAAGGCATGATACTCAATAAATTCTTATGCTGGAAAATTAGTTCTATAAACTACCCGATCCAACGGGGCACCGGGGGTCAGTAGCATACGAACATAACTTTGACATTCATGTTGACTTGTTTGCTTGGTTGCTGGCTTTTACTGTCCACGTTCTACTCCCTACAATAACATCGGGCAAAATTGAGAGCTCCATCTTCCATAAATATAATTCAAACCTTAACAACATTTAATGTTTCTCCTTACAATGTGGGAACAATATGTTACGAAAATGTTTTTTCGAGGCGTATTTCCTAAAGATTAGATGTGTAAACAATCTATTCCATCTGGGCAGAGGTGGTCGTCGATGCTAAAGTGAATCTGGCTTCTAATAACAACACTAGGCAGCATTTAGCCACTTTTTGAATCTGCTGATAGTACAAGATTTCCAGTGTAGTGATAAATTCCCGTCATTCTTGGTTGAACTTACATGTATTCAACACGTTGTACTGTGGAGACGATCTGTTGCTTGTGTTCATTTTAGAGAAATATTTCCATTTTTTCAATTTTGAATTTCTAACTAAACGTTTTTAATTGAGATTGATCTACTTCACTATCGTGAAAAGAGTGATTTTCAACCACTTTTATGGTGCAAAATGAATTACATTGATAACCTGACCCCAAAATCACGCTTGGTTTAATATAATATTGAAATCAGAAGAAGTATTAAAAGAAGAAATTTTTAATTCATGGTCGCGTCTGAATAAATCCATGCTGAAATCCATCAATCCATACTGAAATGAAGTTTTAACAATTACTTGATGAGACGCACCATAAGATAACGTCTGAACTTAGTTTTTCAATTTTTTGTAGAAAATCCCTTTCCAACTAACAACCAAATGTGTCAAATCGCTGCTCCACCCACCCCACCGAGCTGATGCTAACGCTAGGTGCTGCACACAGCAGTCCTCCGGCTTGCTACGCAGGCTAGTCTCCATCATGCGCCGCCCAGGAGCTATACGCCTGAATGTAGCCGACTTGAAAGCCTGTGCACACCGTATTTTACTTCACTCTGGCGATATCTCCGCAAATTTTCTTGGCATATTTTCTTGGTATGAAATCTATGTGAAATAAAAAGCATTTGTCCTGTATTGATGTTTTCCGTGCATAAGTCGTTATCTCAGGACATTCGCATAGTTTTCCAATTGAAATCATACATGTTATTACACTAGTTTTAAATCTCATGTTCACACCCATGCTTCTTTTCTGTCTGATTTTTCATCATAAAAGACACTTAATTTAAAATCGTGTCAGATAGGTATGATTATTTAAAATAATACATTTAGCAAAAAAAATGCATCTAGCAAAGTAGTAGTTATTAGAACTGAAATATTGAAAGTGAGATGGTCCTCTTTGGCTCGATTATTACTTATAACTAGTAGGACCCGTGGAAATTCCACGGACAATGTCATCGTTAATTAAGCTAGGTGGACCCGTGAAAAAATTCCGTCAACATTACCAAACCCATGCTAACCTAACCTATGCTAACCTAACAAATCCTAACATAACATATCCTAACCTGACCTACCCTAACATATCCAAACATAACATATACTAACCTATCCTATCCTAACCTATCCTATCCTAACCTATCCTATCCTAACCTATCCGATCCTAACCTATCCTATCCTATCCAAACCTATCCTATCCTAACCTATTCTATCCTAACCTATCCTATCCTAACCTATCCTATCCTAACCTATCCTATCCTAAATTCTCCTATCCTATCCTATCCTATCCTAACCTATCCTATCCTAACCTATCCTATCCTAACCAATCCTATCCTAACCTATCCCATCCTAACATTATCTTAACCTATCCTAACCTATCCTAACCTAACCAAACCTATCCTAACCGAACCTATCCTGGTAAAATATCAATCAAATCAATGCATGTAAAGGCCATCTTTTAATGTTACACTGAGGAATTCGGTATCCATGATACCGCAAACTCGGACGAAAGCGTAACTGACGGACAAACTAAGGAACTAAGTAACTAAGGAACTAAGTAACTAAGTAACTAAGGAACTAAGTAACTAAGTAACTAAGGAACTGAGGGAATAAGTACATCAGCAAATAATGAACTAAGGAAGGAATAAGCAGAATATAATAGAGATTATAATACTTTTTGCACACTGTACTTATCATTCTCGAGCTAATCACTCATTCGCTTCTGTCTTCAGTCAAGCATTCTTCCATGACGACAGAAGGTTTTATTACAGAAAGCACCACTCTTTTCTCGAGTTCGTCTTTCAGTTCCCATCTCGGAAACAGGTTTGAGCTTGGCTGAACTTATGTTTGCAGTCCAACTTACCCCGTAGAACTTGTCTAACTTAAGCCTGATTTTGCCCAACTGACGCCTGGGAGCTTCATGCCTCACTGGCGCTAGCTCGACATCCCTCAGGCCGCCGGTCGGTGACTGATCTGCCTCCGTGATGAACCCGCTGAAAATATCCTCAGAGTGATTTGCGAATGAGCTTAAAGTCCTTGGGAGAGAATTTTCCCATCTTAGTATTCATGCCATCGTATACTTGAGCAGTAATTGTTAACAAGCAGTTTCATTTTATTTTGCATAATTTTGTTTACCAGAATATTGAAGCTGTTATTATTTTATGTCAAATTAACCACTGCAAATTTTTTGGACCTTGTTCAACCCTAGAAAACAAACCTTGCTAGCATGTGGTGCTAAGTACCCATAAGATTGGATCGAAATAGGAAGGAAATCCCCCAATTTTTATGTTTTAGCGTCAAGAAATACGAAGTCCACGATACGATGCTCATTCCCTCACTTATAACTGCACTCAAAGCGACGTTCAGCTCCTTACATCACTCTAAGCACTTTAGAAGCCCTTGTACTGGGAGCAGGTCACCTTAATCTTTCAATGCAAAGCCCTAACTCACAACATTGATGTCTCGAAAAAATCAATCTAGCACAAGAGAATTGAAGTCAATGGCCTTTCATGGCCGCATAATCTCACACCTACCATGTTAGATCAACACAAAAGATATAATTACAGCATCTCTGGAAAACCGTGCTCTGATTTGATCGTCCTTGAGTTGTTTTGTACTGAAATTACTGGAAGTTTGGAGCAGCACCTTTTAATGTTCTAATGGGCTTGCGCCCTTTCTCTTTGAACTATGAGATTTGATAATTTTATATATCACCTTCATTCGATTCTTTCCAGTTTTGAATCTACTTGAAAAACTTGAATTTTTTCTTCTACAAGAGTCGTTGAGATACTAATTAGTTTTGTCGTTCTCCGCCTCATAATTGTGCTGTGGTCTCTGGTTTTAAGTAAATACAATACTTCTAATTCAGTTGGAAGACTTACAACGAAAGTCCCATCATTTTGCAGATACATAACCCATGTAATTTTAACTACTATTATCTTGTATCAATGTCACAATTGCAGATTGTCCGAAAAGAGCATAAGTTAAAAGTTTCACGGTCAGCTTAACTCCTAGCTGTATGGCTAAGGTTTTGAGTTTCAAGTTTTTGTTTTCATTTGACCTAATTACTCCGAATGATATGCAATACGTCTTGTTTCATACTACTCCTTTGAAGATGGCGGTTATAATCGCAAAAAGTTTCCTTCAAGAGCTTAGGTTGGGATCGAATAAATCGCTGTATAGCGTATCACAAAGAAAATTACATTAAAATAATTCAAATTGAAAACTGATATTTTTTGAGTAGAAGGAACAACTGCGGTCTAAGGAAACGAATAAACGAATAAGTAAAAACTCCCTATGAAAAATTCGATTAAACAGAAGTTTTTGAACTACTGATACACAGCTAACTGTGCATTCTTCCATGTCTTCGTAATAACTATAACTGTTTTCACTAAGAAACTTTAGACTCGCAGGAGTTCCCGTAAGCAATTTGAAGTCTGGGAGCTCTCCAGAATCTCTGGGATTTTCAGGCCAAGTGTCAAGCGCAACAAAAATGTCAGTTTGACTTGGCGAGCTCGCAAAAGATTGAAACAAAAAGTGCCCAATTTGCATCGGCATTGGGCCTTCGACGGGCAATCTGAGAGGCTAACTGGAGCGACACGCGTCTTCCAGCGGGCCGTAAGGAATTTTGTGCTGCGGCGGATCCGTGACGCAGAATTTCAACTTGGTTTTCGGAGTAACAAGCCAGTGGTCCACACCGAGCGGTCTATACACACTTCTTCACTTTAGAGATAATTTGAAATGAGTTACAAGCACTGAAGAGTTCATCACCGGAAGTATTATGCCCAAGGAACTGTATTCTTCAGAGAAGAATCGAAGTTAGCCTGGAGTCTAACTTATTATCGCTGAGTAATTTATTAGCGCATTTGCTATGACCTTACTCGAACTTCAAGCATTAAAACACATGATAAAACTAATCTAAGAATAGATAATCATTTTCACCATTGATTTTTCGATTTTAAAAACTGGCTACTCCAGAAGTTGTTGTACATACCCATAGCCTACGATATTACAATACAATCTCCACACGTTCTGTTTTATTTACCTTGAAACACTCACCTTTGAGTTGCAGTCATTTCAATTTGCTCTTTCAGTTTCTACGTTATCTGCTGCTCTACAGCAGATATAAGCCCTACCCTAAGTACATATAAGCCCTACATTATGATACACAGTTAACTTGGAGAGTCTGTTCATCCCTACTCCAATTCCGGAAAAGGGATAGCTCAAAACTGAATAGTGATTAAAAATTCCTAATACAGAATTCAAATCTATCCATGTTGAAATTCACTCAGAAGTTATGTTGATGTTGACACAAAAAATGGAAACCGAAACATAAAACGCCTTGGAATTAAAAACTTTATTTCAATTCCTTTTCACATGTGAGTTGCAATTTTAATATAAAATAAAGAATTATAAATAAACTGCAACATACTTAATTTCATTTTACTTCTGTTGCAAAATAAATTACGTATTTATTTCAGACCCCACGCAACTCAGAACTACAATGACGCTTCCCCATATTGCACAGCTACGAGTTCCAATAAACTCGCATGCCCAAAAAACTTACATTAATTTCTTCAACTAAAAAAGGATTTGAGTTTTGAATAATTCCGGTACGTTTTTCAAAGAACAATTTATCTATTTCGGCAGTCTATCAAAAATGATTGCTGATTTTTGAATGCTCTTCGCTTCGATTCGGTATTCGGACATTTGATTGCCATTCAATGTAGCTGGGAAGCACAAAACAATTTTTGGCTCTCCCTTGCATGCGTAGAAAACTTTTGCTGTCCAGCAAATAACTAAGGTTCCAGCAGCGCCATTCTAGCGCTGGAAGTATAATGTAACTTTTTCCTCGATTTTAACTAGCCAGACTAGATACATATTTTCAAATGGTACAAATTTTGGAAGTTAGCAATATTTTATATTTTTCATTTAATGTTTTAATTGTGTTTAATCCCATTCACCGCGGTTTGAATTTTATTTCGCGTATTTATTTTAAATCTAATACTAAAATTAAAAATGAGTTCACTTCCCAAGTTAAAATGGATAAATTTGATAAGATGAAATGAATGGACATCATGCACTGGGTATAGCAGAGCACAACTATGAAGCGAAATCGAAATTTTCTCAAGTGCGATGAGCTTTCCCGAGGATTCTCAAAATTTTAGCATGATTGAGAGAACGAACACAGTCTTTGAATTACTCTAACCCAAGTAGAATATTCTCAGATGGAACGCAATAAAAGTTCAGAGAAGGCAAGTTGCCCGAAAGACGGTGGTGTAGGCAGGAACTGCTTTAGATTTTTTTCTCGAAATGCTCGAAGTGTCCTCAAACAAACACCAAACGTTGACTACGACCAGATGTCAGGCCTCCCGCAACCAACTTCAATTTGACGGCGTCAAATCTTATTTTCGGTGTCGAATGGAAATTTGACTTTCGGGATCATTTTAATCACCAGAACGACGGCATTTGATCTTGTGGAGGGAGCTGGAATGTGACATGAGACTAAGGAACGGCAGCTGTGATGGTGAGGGAATCAGAGAAGAAAGTTGGAAGGAGTCTTCACGATTTTTGAGGAATTGAAATCTAGCTTATTATACAAGGTTTTCATTGAAATTACCGTGAAAAAACTTGGTAACTTTGATGCAAGGTTGAGAAGATTTTCAAAAACTCAGCAGTCCTTGCAGATCGTGTTTGAACGTTACCATGTAAAAATCAGCTCGTGTTCTTCACTTGGTGACAACCGTCTTCACTAGACCTACACTACCGTACACAGTGCAGTTCCTCAAAGTATACGTAGTTACACTTAAACGAATTCGCAGAGCAATGCTTTAACTCTACTTTCATATGTTTACTTGCTTCTGGGATCATAACTCACGATGGAAATGATCAAAACGAAGAAACCGATACTTGTGTTGCCTACACGCTGTAACAGCCAATTTCACATTGAGCACTATCTCGATAACTGGTCAATACTCAATGTACTCGTGCCGTAAATTTTTGTATTGATTCCCACCAGTATTATTTCACAGTCAATAATTTTACTTGTATAATGCCCATCATGAACGTAATAACAAGATAATGAGTGAACATCCCATCTAAATTCATAGTGAATTTAAATTAATTTGCAGAGTTCAATCACAGTGAATTAGAAACGTTGAGCTTAAGATCAATCACAATGAATTAGAAGCGTTGAGATCATCATCAATCACAGTGAATTAGCAGCGCTGAGCTTATGATCTTTCTGGCACACATGACATTCCTCCGCACAAGAATCGAATACTAGATTGTCAATCTAACACATCCTAGCTGCATCTACTACGTGAAGTGAGATAAGTGAAAATGAAGAGCATACGTTTTCAGCAAACCAACTCCAGTGTGCCCAACCAACCCGTTGGTGCGACTATATTTAAACAATTTAAACAATTTAAACAATTTATTTACCACAGGTGATACAGAGGTAGAATGTTTCTAAAGGCTAGTAAAATGGTCAAACTAAAGTATAGCTACCTGTGGGCCCGAACAAGTTCAGCGACTTCTAGGGCATCCTACCATCACATTGTTCTAAGGTGTACAATAATGTTTAACCTAATTCACTTAACCTAGTTTCGCAATAGACTGATCACTGTGATAATTGACATTTAATGCTGTACTTTACAATATAGGTCAAATCGGCTTTATTTAACAAGCAATATATTTGATCAAACGGTTATGAACAGACTGAAGATCGGTTGTGTTACCTATGGTAAATCACATTATTTGGACCAGACATGTGTGAGGCATGATGTGACTTGATGGTCTCACACGACTAGTATTTTGATAGGAAGTGAGTTTCAAGATGTCTTTTGAATACTTTGTAAGAATTACTTTCACGGATCTCCGCAGGTATTGAGTTCCAAGTTTTAGTTCCAACGAAGAGGATACTGTGTTGCGATCGGGCCTTTGAATAAAAAGGAAGTAAGAATTTACCTCTATTTCGCGTTAAATGGTAGTGATGAGCGGTTTACGCAGTTAATAATTGTTGTAGGCTATTGTCGCCATCATTTCTTAGTGTTTTGTAAATGAAATTGCAAACGGAGATATTGTAGAGATCCGTAAGTTTGAGTATTTGTAAATTTTTGAATGAATCATTTGTGTGAGCGTTATATTCTAGGTTCTTTACCGCTCTGATAGCTCTTTTTTTGCAGAGTAAAAATTTTATTGGTTTTATTTTCATCAGTTCCGTGCCAAGCTTCTATTCCGTATTGCAAGTATGGAGAAATGAGCGTTCGGTAGGTCATTTTCAAAGCTTCTTCAGGCAGGAAATTTTTAACTTTATTTAGGATTCCGATAGATTTTGATAATTTAGAACTAATATGAGCGATGTGCTCTTTGAAAGAAAGAAAAAAAAGAAAAAACATTTATTTCCAATAAAGTACAAACATGAAACATCGATACATTGGATTTTAAAACACCTTAACCTAAAAGCATCCTTAATTGAGAATGACACATTGGTATTGGGATACCCGTGTAAAATGTTGAATC
>JACJUY010000001.1:164042-189203 GCA_014220935.1 Platorchestia sp. MABIK | reverse complement strand
GAATAGGAGCCCAGCCGAGCTTATTCAGGAGAGGTGTTACGTGATCATTCTTTTTGAATTTGCCTTTGCATACAACCTTAGCTGCAAAATTCATGCATTTTTGTAGATATTTTTGGAGATGTTTCGGTATATGTCCCCATACCAGGCTGCAATGGTCAATACGTGATAAGGCCAGGGATTGGATGGCCAATAGTCTAGATTCTTCATCAAGCATACTTTTTATACGATTAAAAAACATTTAAGTCCCGTGAATTGAGTTGCAGGTTTTATCAACGTGGGATTTGAATTACATGTCTCTATCGAACCAAATACCTAAATTTTTAACTTTTTCTGATGGGTGAATTTTATCATTTCCAACAGTAAGAGTTAGATCCAGATTTCTAAAATTTTTCATTGTCTCTTTTGACCCAAAAACAATGAATTGTGTTTTACTTGCGTTTAGCTTGAGACCATTTTGATCGTCAGATGTTTATCTATTATGATGCCTAGAAATCTACATGAGTTGGTTTCTTCTATTTCACCTTCGCCAATTTTAATTCGTGGGAGAAATACATTTTTCTTGTATGAGAATGTAATATATTTTGTTTTATCGATATTAAGGCTAATTTTGTTAGCTTTAAGCCACAATGAAACCTTATGAAGTTCATTATTTATACTCTCCGCAATCATAGCGGGATTTTGGTTCGGAAGGACCGCAGAAAGCGAACTGTCATCGGCAAAAAGTATGAATTTGAAGAATGATGTAGATTTACTGATTTCATTTATAAAAATCAGAAATAGGAGAGGCCCAATAACAGATCCTTGTGCAACTCCATGGCTAATTTTCAATGGGTCCGATTTTGCGTCGTCAATGACAACGTATTGCTTCCGATTTGTTAGGTATGATCTGAACCAATCATGGGCAACCCCTCGAATACCATAACAGTGAACAGTGTAGTATGACCATAGTCAGCGAGCGCTAACTTGGGGATGCTTTGGTCAGCATGGACTTCTAAGTTCTTTTTCTTCTGCTCTCTTGTTTTTCATTGCAAATATTTACAGGGGCGTAGGCGTGAAATGTACTGTCCATTTCTTCTCAATTAGGGCTCGCTCCATTTCTCAAGTAGTCCTAATTGATAATAATCATAGAGAAAACAATGAGAAAAATTCATGACAAATAAAAAAGTGTTAAATAGGGACCGTTATTTTGCTGTTCATTTAAACTCATGAACACATTCGTATGCGAGTTTTCAACTGGGCAGCTGCATGTCACATCGTCGAAAAAGTAATTTTCAAAACTAAAATTATAGTGTTTTAATAGTTTTTAAATCATTTGAAATTGACTTCTCCACTGCACTTCTTCAGTAGATCTGCTCCTCTCTGGTAAAAGAGAGAAATAACTACATCCAACGACGGCCTCTATGTCTCTGTCCTCCATCAGTCGTAAGTTGCACTTCAATTGATCCTGGGAATAAGAAGTTACCTCAATGATACACTCTCTGAACTGACGGTGTTTGCCGGCTTTAATGGAGTGGCTTCAGTACAATTGCGAAACTTTGTTATGAAGAGCAGAGTTTGGGCTCAGAGACAACTGCCGCGCCTGAAGCGGGGCTTGTCAAGACCAGATCTCCGCTAGGCGCTCTCAAGCGCTCGGACACTCAGCAAACACCGCGTCGCTCACAGCGCTGCCTCTCACCGCAAAAAAATGCGCCACATGTCAATTTTTGTGCATAACAGCTGTGAACACGAGTTTGCAAGAACCTCAGGTTCTTGACTAAAGATACTCAGCACGTTACACGTAGACACTGATCTTTGAAAAGGATGTCAGTAATTCGGTGTACTTGACCACAACTTTGACACCATAACTTTTGCCTCCCGCGCTAAAAAAAACGTAGTAGTCTAGATATCGCTGAATCAAATTTCAGTGGCATTTTGTTTTAACTTTACTCTCATAATATTTCATTTCAAACTGCTTTTGAAAAATTGTAATTGAATTCATCTCAAAAATGTTAAGGTTACATTTCAGACTCCTCTGTTTTTAAATAACATCAAATTACGCTACATGAAGTACGTCTGGCCTACTCACCTCTCTTTGATTCCTCTAAATGATCAGCAATAACTCGCCAGAAATAGATGTGTCCTCGTCAAACATCAAAGCATCTGAACAATCTATTCCACAAATCTTCCCACACATCTTCACATCTCGAATGTTCTCTCTGCGAAATCGCCAACATCGTAGCAACGTAAAGAACGCGTTAATAACGGTTGTCGAACGCACCCATGCACGTCATCCTCGTACGACGTTGCAGGAATACTTCCCCACCTAGATGCCAGACGCCTCATGTCTTCAACGTTTTTCTTCGCATTGTACTTTGATCATTTAGAATTTTATTCATTTTACAGAGAATTGGCAGGAGATTCTTCTTCTCATTGATTTAATCAGGGTTGTAGATATTTCCAGCTGTTGATTGGAAAATTTTACTCCATTCCTCGACAGCACGTCATGACGCGTTTGTCCTCAGCCACATGGACGCCAGATTGCTTGAACGCTTACCCTTGAGAAATCCGAAAACGGAGCTTTACGTTCACGCAGGATTTCACCTGTAGGTGGTATGTTCGTACTGTGTGTGTGGTGATAAATGAACAGGAACGAGCACGTTTGGTTCACATATTCTATGTTGTAACATACTTCATTTTATCGAAGATTGGATCAAAGCATGAGAAAACGACCCTCCATGTAATTTGTCATTAACCGGCCTCACTTCGTCCTTGCATTGGAGATGCCACTTTGAGCCAAGAAGAGACGTATTTTCCAGGTCTTATTCTCATCTAATCATACTTCTTTCTCAACCGCATCGTGATACGTTTCTGTATCCTTGGTCGTCAATTTCAATGGTAAATATGTGCTCTTTCATGTCATTAATTTCCGTTGTAAGATAGGAAGAGAGAGGCGCTGGTGAGATAGAAAAAAGAGACGGTAATCATTGAATATTACTGATAAAATTGTACATCTACGAATAAATGATTGCCTAGAAATACGCTTATATTGAATGTATTCAACACAATTCTCAAAATGACTTTTTGATCATGTCCTTCATTAAATGATTTTCATTATAACACTAATGAAAATTGTATCGACTTTGAGGTTTGTGGGTAGCTTGTACTAAATATCTCATTGAAATGAATCATAAGAACGTAGTTTGTGTCATAGAACAAGAGAAATGCGACATCTTATGTTGGATCAGTGGGATGAAAATCACTTAAAAGTGAGTCTAAAACCAATTGATGCCTCAGCGGTCGATGTTATACGCCTCACTTGGAGTACAACACCCGGAGCCACATCTACGGAAAAAATGGAGGGAAACCAAGTAATATTGACAAAATCCTCTTTTTATATCTCTATAATAGCATTCGGTTTTTGATTTTCATAATCACAAAAAAGAATGTGCATGACGCCCAGGGCTCGTGGAATTAATGAAGCACCCAATAACGTAACAAAATTTGGTCTCCAGAGTCTCATGAATTAGCTGACGAACAAATGACTCTTCGCATAACTTTATCATGATAATTTGGCAGGGCGCCAGAAATCATTCATGCAGGAATATCTCAATAAAACAATTTTAAAAGCGGCAAGATTGATTTGGCATTTTCACACAAATCTTCATAATATTAGTGTGTCTATGAAATGATACTCGAAAGGAACCCATAAGTTCCTGAAACCGCAGATAATTTTGACTGCAATGGAGAAATACTACTGAACTTTTTGTAACACTATTGAAATACCATGAAACCAATCTTCAGACCGTCTACAACTCGCCATTCTGAGAACATTTTTATCTTAGAATCCAAAAGTGAAAAATTTACTCATCTATTGTTTTATGTTGAACTCGGAGCAGACTGAGCATTTCGCTTCGCTCTGTGATAACTTTGTTTCGACGAGATCGCCTTGGAATAGACATCGGCCGGCAATCATTAAAATATGAGCCAGTCGAGTCTTTTGAAACTCCGAGCAAATGCTTGAAGCTCGAGGCAATTATGAACTAAAATGAGATATGTCTTCGATGACCGCTGGTTCGTTGAACAAACAGTTGCTCATGCATGTTAAATGCGCTCCCTCGTTTCGACGCTTTCATGCTTGTCTGCCTCGAACAGAGATGTCGATGCTTTTCAATATTGAAGCGTCATTCAACAGCTAATGAAAATCGACAGATAATCATGGCAAAGAGAAAATTTTTCCATTTACTTTTGCGACAAGGTAATGTAAATGTTTTAGATGTGATGAGATTATTATTCCTTCACAGTAGGTATATGACAAAATTATAGGAATACTAATTTCATATTGTGTCCAACTTCGACCATCCGATACAGGTCCGTCACGCGATGCTCCAACACACTTTCTGGCGACGACGATTGAGAGTATCAGTCGATATAGAAGGTATTGTTTAGAAAAATATTTTTTTAAATAATCCTGTTCCCGGTACTCTACTATTATGCCCGATTAGTCCGACTGCAGAAAAGCAGGATCGCTGGTGTTCGCCTCCCGGGAGCGTACGTGTCTGGAACAGCCCACCTCGCTGGCGTATCAAGAACTGATGTGTGAAGGTTTTTCAGGCGTCATTGCTGAGTTGACATCACACTGATGGTTAAAAGATGGCATCAGTTTTGAGAAAAAAATTCTGAAGCAGGAAATATGTTTTTCCGTATAATTTCCATCACAACTTCAGTAATATGATATTGTGCATGAGTAATAGTAAAATACATAGCGTGCAAAGAAATACATATTTGTAACAAATACTATATTCAGGTTCTCAAATTTTCAGATTTTTGATTTATTTACGATTAAATGAGGGAATCGCAGCCATCACGCTGAACATTGTAGCGTTTGAACGGTAGAAATTGCAGCTAAGACAGTTTAAGGTCGAGTTTTGTGTTTTTTCTGCTTCTTTGTTGAACTTTTCCGGACAACTTTTGCTGGAACTGATTGTTTTTTATTATCTGTTGTTATATAATTAAAACAAAAAGCCCAAAATTGCTCGAAGTAGCCTTACCCTATTTCACCTACATGCTGATATTGTAAGAAAATACGTGAGAAAATTATTTCCTTGTGCTGATATTGTGAAAAAATGTTTGAGTAAAGCATGTCCTTTGTTCAAACTTTTGAAAAGATGGCTCGGGCCTACGTCGGGCCCATGCCACACGTGACTATGCTCTTAATTTTCGTTTTATCAGAGAAAATTATGCCAAACTGTTATTTTTATACATATAAAGCACCACTGCTTATCTCGTAAGATATTTCACAACCTCTTTAGCTCCATTCTATGGAAAATCAACAATAGATTGGAGCTAACTTAATTTCATCCCTTTTATTTATAACAAATAACCGACCAATGAAGCTGCATCACGGTTTCTATGAGCAGCCTCGAGATACAGTAAGTATTCGCCCTACCTCCTGTTGAGATAAAAAATTCTATTCTTTCATCGGTATTCTTATTATTTGGTCTTATACCTGTATTATCTCTTAAATATTAAGAATTACGTCTAACTGAAAAAATACATTTTCCTGTCTCTCCATAAAGGAATTCATCACAATCAAATATGATGAATTCGATGAAAAGGTAAATTACCGGCCCAGATTATGCCTCAACTCCCAGCTTGATTGAAAAGCGCTACACGTTAGTCAGACGTCGCATTCGTAACACACTACACTACTCTGTACCAGCCTGCAGCTGCTGTGTACGCTGCACCGGCCTGCAGCTGCTGTGTGCGCTGCACCGGCCTGCAGCTGCTGTGTGCGCTGCACCGGCCTGCAGCTGCTGTGTGCGCTGCACCGGGGTGCAGCTGCTGTGTACGCTGCACCGGACTACAGCTGTTGTGTACGCTGCACCGGCCTGCAGCTGCTGTGTGCGCTGCACCGGCCTGCAGCTGTTGTGTACGCTGCACCGGCCTGCAGCTGCTGTGTGCGCTGCACCGGACTGCAGCTGCTGTGTACGCTGCACCGGCCTGCAGCTACTGTGTGCGCTGCACTGGCCTGCAGCTGTTGTGTACGCTGCACCGGCCGGCAGCTGCTGTGTACGCTGCACCGGCCTGCAGCTGCGGTGTACGCTGCACCAGATACTCTTCACAAGGCACTTGCTGGCACTTTAATTAGAGCAGCTGGCATTCGTATAATTACTTTTTACATCCTGTCGTTGTTCCAATAATCGGCCAATTGGAGCTGTTCTATTTCACTCGTGATAACAAATCTCCACATTGGATTTCGGGTGCTCAAAGCATCCAGATCATTCAGGATTATAATTAATTCTACTAGCCGCGGGCTTCCAGGAATACTTGGAATTCGAGAACACGAGTTGGGATTATTATGGACGGCGAGCAGAAATCGGTTTTCCAAGACGAGGAGATGACGATGACAACTCAAGAGGGGACAGAATTCCAAGCGTTCATTAATGGAGCTCAATATTAATTTAGAGCCCACCGAGTCGGTGTTTTCGGTCCCTAAATTGAACGCTTGAGAATTAATATTACATGAGTGATCAATATTTTAGCCTGAATACAACCGTTAATAATTGATTTTGTGAAATGTATGAACGTTCCCACACAACGCTCACATGAAGTTGAAAAGAGTTTTCGTCGTAAAAGAGATTTAGCCATGTTAGCTCTCGCAACAATGACAAGACACTGCATTTCGAAAAGTAATTTGTGCTTTAAAAATCGTGAAAGATTCGCAGTCCTTAAGGAAAGCATCATAAAGCACAATACTCAGCAAAGGAAGTTAACAGTTGGTCAGTCAAAGAACGGTCAAAAGTAAATTAAATAATCCTCAGTTTGTGTCAAGTAAAAAAAAGGCAATAAAATAGGAGCTCATCAACGCCTTTCATAATTCTATTATTTAGCCGTGCTCTCGAGCTATATACGTTAGTCAATACCGCTAGCTTTTGGTCGCGTCGTTACTGTCCATACTTCTTTTATTCACACAAGAAGTGTTGCGTCAAAAAAAAATAAGATTTCCATTGATATTGACCATCGGATACAATAATTCATGAGGGGGCGGGTCAGGGGAGCTGAAGGACCATCCAAACTGTCAATGGAATCTAAAAAATTCAGTTGCATCCGTTGCGACTTCCTTTAACTCTGTGAGCAGCCGATAGGTTTTTGAGGGATAGTATGCCTGGTCTCCATGTTTGTGTTAAGTGCTGAAAAATGCTAACGTCTAAAATACTTGCCTAGTGGGTTCTCAATTCCGACTCCAGGACGTCACTGACCCGTAAACGTCTTGCAGTCCAGTCTCTTATTTCTCGCCAAATCAGAAATCATGGCGCCGTGGAACCCAACTGAGCGAGGGTTCGATGTTTTTTGATAAATAGTTTTTTTGGAGACTAGAAACTTGATCGTATCATATCCATGATCTTTGCTCGCTTCATTATTAATCAGTGAATTTATTCTTGTCAGGAAAATAATACTCTCGCAAAGTCGCCAACAATGTTTATGATCGAATAAAGATTGCACCACAGAGCGGTGCGACCTTTAATCAAAAATTTGGAATTCTCTTTGGGCGGTTTGAAACTTCATACAGTTGTGTTTGTCTTGCGTACCCTACAGTAAGTAGTCATTTGCTAGCCTTTGCGAATAATTATTCAGGACTTATTTTGTGAACATAAGAAATTTTATTTTTGAGATCTGAGATTATAGAAACGTTGTAATTGGTAACTTTCAGAAAGTTCTGTCAAGTTTTTTCTTCTTTGCTTCAGGTTGGATAATTAGGTTTGGCCTGCCTAGTACCACACTGTTTTTCTTTTTTGCTAGGAATTTAATGCAAATTGTTAAACTTAAAATCCCAATAATATCCTCAATGACCTGTTTCTCCTACTTCTTAAGTTTTCTGAGTACCTCCGATTAGCTAATGTTTATTTATTTCTGAATTGTAGAGCTATTTCTACTTTTTTCTCCTTCATAATTATATTAAAGAAATCTTCTGTTTCTTTTACCTTGATCCCCAATAAATAGAGAACCTGGTATCCTGACATCCTTTGCTTGAATTCGTTCTAAGACTTAATTATTGCCTTGTATTAAAATCCTTTACGCAACTTACGCATTTTAATATGACGTACATTTTAATACGACAGGATGTTAAGGTTCTGCTTCAGAAAAACTTGTATGCTGCAAGCTGCTCACATATCTACGTTAAAAAATGTATTAAACACTTCATTTTAACTCGCGGTTAATCACTTCAAAATGCCATCTGAGAACATCACAGTTGTTTTTTAGGAAGGCAACTCTCTTAAATGGTTTTCCTCGCCGGAGAAGTCAGAATTATTCACGTTAACACGACCTCGGCCGAAGAAACATGTGCTGCGGTACAGCGTGCATGCTGATTATTTTGCTCATGCTTGGCTTTCTTAAGAGACTTTGAATTGCTCTTATTAAGAAAATAACAGAGGAGAGGAAGTTCTTGCTCGGCTGACAGCTAATTTCAGTAGATCACGGCTGCCGCGTGCCAGCCGTGACTCACTGCGCACTTTTGTCCTCGCAGGAATTTTATTGAAATTAGGCCACTTCAGCAGCAGCTTTAGTGAATCTCTCTTGCCTCTAAGTTTTGTACTTGATGATACCAATCTCAAGGGCTCTCCACTTTAATAAAGGAAAGCTGGCAGCAGGCTTCTATTGTTTGGATGTGTCATGCTGAACCTCATTTGTTGTGTTCATTTTCCTGCAATATGTGAGTGACTAAGCAGCCGCTAGCTCGATTTACTGAAATGCTAGGGTTCAGATATTATACGGAAACAGCCAGATATTAACTTCGTGTGAAATTGTTCCCTCGGTACGCCAGAATTCTCGTCTGACATTTAGGAAACTTTTGTTTTTCCTGATTTGACGTGAATGCAGTACTTGCCCACCGCTATGTTTTAATTTCAGTGGGTAAGATTCTCGATGCCCGCTGCCCTCCGAGGATCAGATCTCGCTAACTCGAAGGCAAAATTTCTGCTAATGCCGCTAACTGCGTGATCTTGTATCGCAACATGGATTCTAGAAGGACCGAAGATGAGGAGGCTAAAAATGACTATCATGAAGACGCTTCTTCAAAAATGAACCATCATCTTCATCAAGTATGAATAGTAGAAAAATATTCTGCGCTAGCCAGTGTACCGAATTTCATCACCATTCTAACGTTTATTAAATGCTAACACTGAGTATATGCAGTAAATTCAGATAAATGTATTTCATTATAAAACCTGAAATTACTTCCAAACTTTAGGGTAAAAGTGACTAAAAATAAATCAACGACTACTGTTCAGTCACAAACACTTTCAATTACTTTCAGAGAGAAAAAATAAAGGAGTTATAATTCAAACGGCACAAAAATTGTTCGAATTTTGTAGTTTGATAAACCCCAGTTTTGGGAGAGTTTTTTTGGGAGACTAGAAAGCAGGTCTCATCATATCCATGATCACTACCCCAGTGATCACGGATCACAAGTGTCCTCAGTTTTCAGCCTACAGTTTCCTCGGAGCCATGAATGTGTAAGTGCAGCTTGGTAATCATTCAGAACGAGAATATATCCTTCGTTGCGTGGCATTCTAAACCAAGCATTTATACTCAGTATCAGCAAGCAAATTATGAAGTATTTTGCAAATAATTTCAACTTGTTTTCCGGGTCATAGGAGTTTCCGCCAAAGGTTTTTACTGTAGAGTTAGGGTATGACGGTGTATCCAAAAATGCTGAATGGTCATGTTAACTTCGGAAACATTAAAATCAAGCTCATTGATGAGGAAGACGTCTAGAAAACATAAATAATGGTAAGACTGCTGTCGAATTTTTTCCGAAAACTTTCCTCTGCCCCTTACGACTAAATTAACTTTACGTTAGAGAAACCGCTCACACGCAATTAATAGCTGCACAACTGCTAAAACCTGCTTATTAACATTTGAACTCATTAATTCGGTTTTTTTAAGCTTCTCTACAAGTATCAAATTTTTATTGAAGGCTTTTCAGCAATTTTTTAGTAGGAACGATAGGAAAGCTTAGATAAAATCCAAAAGAAAACTATCAGTTCCTACGCAATGCAATGGTGAAAATCTGATTCAGTTAATACTCATGTATGCTTGGATGCGTTCATATTGGCAATTACGTCAGCCATTTGGCTTGTCCTCGTCAGCGGTAATTCTCTGTACTTCAAAAAGGATTCTGAAGTTAGCTGCATCTACGGCATCTCAAGAGCACAGCGAGGACTTGCACCAAAATGAATGGGAAAAATCGGGCAAGATTTCGAGATCCTCTATAAGGCCTTTTCTAGAGCGCGCGAAACTTGGAGAATAGAAGGAATAATACTTTTTACATGTATTCATTATACGAGTATAGAAAAACACCATCAGCAAATGCGAGTTGGCCATCTAAAGCAGTATGAAAGCGCTACACACTACTGGCAGCCAAGCTCTGTAGACTTACTGGATGGCTGGTTTTGTTTAGAATCTAGGAGAGTGATAGGTCTTTTGTAAGGACAAGTTTTTAGCTGGGAAAATGGTTTCTAAAACGTACTTCGCGTTTGGCATTTCTCTCGTATCCGTAATACTAGTAAGAATAACTTACAGTGGGGGTTAAATTATTCGAACAAACGAGATTTCATGTTTTTTTTATAAACTGTTAGTAAGCGTTAATAAGCCAACATACATGAAACTCACAGATAATTGTTTCTTATGAATAAACTCAGAGGCAAAATATATAACCAGATTATTCACGATTGCGGATTCATATCCAACAGACAAAAACAAGCTTGGTTTATGACAAGAGTATTCGGGCAAAAAACTCTTACGTTATATTCAGTTGCAAATCCATTATATCTTATTACTGCTTGGAGACGGATTCCATTAGTTGAACTTAGGCATTCGCAGCTTTGTGGTGGCGATTCTTTAAAGCCCATTTTCTTTCTTTGCAAAATTCTTTCGACTTCACTGTCTGGTGTGACTCTTGAGTGCACTCCAAAGTTTTCCTTCGGGTTGAAGCCCGGTGACTGGCTTTGCATTGATTCTGTTTATTTAATCAATCACTAGTGAACTTTGCCGTCCGTTTAGCGTCGTTGCCCTGTTTGAATATCAATTTGCGATTATTGGATAAACTCCTTACACTCAGGATGAGATCACTTTACATAATGTGACGACACGTGGCACCTTTGCTGGCACGACGTGCGGTGCGCCGCTGCCCCGCACCGTCCAGCGGCCCGCTACATAAGGATACAAAATTTTTGGGAGAGCCTTTTTGATTTGATAAATGTGCATAAGGCCCTCTCCGCGTGTTGCTGTTGGTGTGATATTTCTAGCTCCATGCTCTTTTCCTTCCTTTTTAAAAAATAATATCTGTTTGAAAAAATATCTTTCTCACATCCAGTCAGTATAATTTTGACTTCATTAGACGAAAGGATAACAGTCCAGAACTCATTTTCAATTGTCTAAATGTTCTAGTGCAGATTTTATACGACTTGCAACATTCTTTCTCGGTAACAGGAGAGTTTTGCAAATTCTATAACTGTTGATGTAGTTCCTGTGTAGTTTTCAACTGATGGTTCTTTCCTTTAATTAATTTTGTACGGGGGGCTGTAGAAACGATTTCATTTCTCTTCGAGAAATTATCACTTCGTTTCCTACCTTTTTAAGTATGTTCCGACGTGCACGAACATTGATCATCCGTAGAGTTTATTCGCTACATGATGGATGTGTTATGTTTCTTAAATTTACGAATATTTAAAACTAAGATTGAACATGGTGCATTTAATTGGGCAGAAAATTCATGAATGAAATTCTAGTTTATTGAAGTTGAGTGATTTGCTCTCGGTAAAACACTGGAACCTCTTTCGACCTCAGGCGTGATTTGTTTTAGACTACCTTCTGCGACGGTGGCGTGTTTGTGACTGACCAAGTGATTTTAACGAACCACGTAGATTTTTCTTTTACAAACCTCGAGAATTCAAACAGATTTGTTCGTATACAAGAGTTCTTCAATAAATTATTGATTACTATTTTGAAATCATTCTACTGAAACGGTTGAACACTTTTGTCACGTACCATACATGTTTTTTTCAAATAAAAATCCGGATGTCCGAAAAAATACCATTTTATCTTTCATAAATATCCAGTTTAATGATAAGAACAGAGATGGAAGTAAGCTGGTTTTTTTAAAGTCTCTGAAACATACAATATCGTGTGTGTAAAAATACTTTGTTCCCTCCCCCCTGTGTACTTAGTACATACCGCAGTACGGTCCTACGTACGTATGTCCGTACTTGCTCCTGTGTGTCACGCTTCCACAAACTTCATGGGGAAATTCATCGGAAGCGGGCGAGAAAGTCCGTATCATAGATACGACTAGCGTGCACGACCCGTCAAAATTGATGGGATTTAATATTTTCTTAAAATAAATCTTCCAGACGTGAATGACAAGCATATATTTCTATCCTAATATTGCTCACGATTAAAATATTCGTGTACTTGTGTGCTGGTAAAACTGGTATCACAGATACAGTCCTTTAAGCATCCTTTAAGAGCGTGACAGAGAGACGGACCAACCAAGCACGCAACAACTGTGTATTATCTATAACTTGTGCATACGGCCAGTCAAAAATAGCGGAGTTCTATATTTTGCTTAAACAAATTTACAGATGTGGATGACAAACAAATATATCCATCCTAATCGTACCCTGAATTAAAATATGCTTGTACTTGTGCACTGGTGAAACTCGTATCACAGATACGGTCATTCAGCATCCTTGAACGTCACAGACACAATTGAGCGCCAACCAAGCAACCAATAACTGTGTGTTATTATTTTATTATTATTAGCCAAGAAAATTTTGAAAGAATTGGCTATGTATTTTTCATCGCGATAAGCTACATTTTTTTAACGATATCGCTTTTCGCGCAATGTTTATGAATTAGAAACAAAAGTGAGCGGATGCCAGATTTTTCCTATCATTTGAATGGTTTGATACCAACCAAGCAAGTAGATCCCCATTGTAATAACGTAAGAAAAATTACACATAAAAAACATTTAAATAAATTTATGGAGACACCTGGCTTTTAATTATATAGTGTTGATAAATGTAAGGAGACACCTGGTGTTTTATCATACAGTATTGATGGATGATATCTACTAGAATGAAAACCGCGTTTGTCCGTCAGTACGTTCTACCGTTGAACTAGGAAAACGATAAGATTAAATATCAAGCAAAAATTCCCGATTCATTTCTGTATCCAGGCACGAGTGTACTAAGATACGCCATCCGAGATACTTTACTCTTTTCATTTGAAAAGACTTGATTATTTACATGTTTCATAGAATATTACATAGGAGTACCGAACGCCGGCATGTGTGACGGGTCATGTACAGTGGCTCATATGTATATGGATTTGTTTCATCAGTCACTGTGAATGCATTCAGATTGAGTCTGGAGCACAGGAACACGAGGGAGCTATTTTGCGACAAGAAAAAAGAACAAGGTAGCAAAAATTTACGGGGGCATAGGTAAAACTAAATATGCAGGGTGGTTGCTAAAAATGTATACCTTTTAAAATTGGTACAACTTTTTTCACAGACAGGATAGGGAAATAAAACTGGTATTATTGGAAAAAAGAAGAGTTAGTTTTTTTGCTGGACCTACTATTCAAAATCATCTTGGATTTAAAGTTCTTAGTCTTACAACATTTTTCGCAGTACGTTCAGAAACTTTTTTCCAGATCTTCCTTAACGTTTCTCATAATGAACTGAGATTACCGTTTTTGGAAGTTCCTATGAATCGTTATTTTGTTGGGTTTTAATCGGTATTCCAAGAAGAATTTCTTCTTAGTCTCGCGATGGATTCAATTTTCGTCATTTCTTCGATTGTGAACCTGCGTTGTTGAAGAGTCAGTTGTGCCATGTTTGCTGGTTACAATAATCTTCTCTCCTGCACCCTTGATGTTTATGCTTATTTGGAGGGTATACCAGAAATGAAGAAAACATTGAATTCTGGCTTTTCGGATGCTCTATGTAAGTCTCCAATTTCATATTTTTAAAAAGTTATTGGAATTTTAAAAGGTGTACATTTTTAGCAACAATCCTGTTTATTTCCTTGGTGTCGAGGGTCCCCATTCGATCTATTAACAATTTCGTCACCTGCGATGGGTTGAATGATTTTCCTCGTTTTGTAAATAGCTATGAAAAGAAACAGTTCAACTTCCTAGTTGCAAAGTGGTTACTCTTCATGAGACACGTAGAAAATTGATAGTTATCCGTAGCTTAGTCTAGTTTAAGATTGGATAGGTTTAGTTTGGATATGTAGGGTTAGATTAGTATTGAATGTACTAAGTAAAGCTATTTAAGTTTAAAATAGAATCGTGAATTTTTTGCGGGTTAAAGAAATGACATTTGAACTGCATTAGCGCACTACTCATTCAAAATGAGTGACCAAGAATGATTTCTGTAGTTTTCCAGATCGCAATAATCATACAGTGTAATGTAAAAGAAGGCATCTGATATTAGATTTTTCAAGATTCGGCCTCTTCGCAACTGAGGTTAGGTTAGGAAGATTAGGATCCGTTGGGTTAGCGTACGATAGGTGAGCTAGATTAGGTTAGTTAGGTCAGCCTAGCCTAGAATAGGCTAGGTAATCTTGGATACGTAAAGTTAGGATTCGATAGATTACGATGGATCAGCTTAGGTTAGGACATGCAGGTTAGGGTATAAGATAGGTTTTAATAGTTTGTTTTTTTCAAGAATAAAATATCACCGTGAATTTATTCACGGATCCCGGTAGTCTTTTATTAACTTTATCACGCATGTTGTGGCTTACCTTTCTTTTTCAAGGCTAAATAAAATTATGCATAATGCTTCACATAATGTCCCAATTACCGTTGACATATTTTTATTTAAGGAACAAAAATGTATTTTCTACGTCAGGTGCTAACATTTGTCGAAGTCTCGTAACTCAATCAAACTGCAAAGGCATTTTAACCTGAACAACTTGCTTTCAAGCACCTAACCGGAGATCGTGTTGTTGTGAACTTATTTGGTGACCGTATTTTGAACCTGACAGTTGATTTCTTAAAGTCACGTTCGTAGATCGAAGGATAAAAATGACTTGTGGAAACTTAACTTCTTATGGTTTATTGAACAAGATTACTCATAAAAATATTGGTCTGAGCTTATGGGGACACAAAGCAATGTTTTCATACTCTAACTAATTTTGAGCTTAGATTTGAACGAGCAGATTTGAAGGAAATAGCTGCAGGTAATGTAAGTTTAGTGTTTCAACATACAAGTAGAAGATGCATAAACTGCAGATTTTAATAACCATTTCTAACCCATTTGACTGTCATAGAAATGTAAGAATGCATGCTGAACAACAGTATGATCTTGATTCGATTTCAAAAAGTCCACCAACGTAAAATCAACCTACGTACGTCTACTTCAATTCTAGGAGTGATTGTAAGAGTTGACATAATTAAGAACCTTCTTCCAGCGGCGAAAAAACCATCAATCAATCTTCAGCAGCAGTTCCTATTTAAATCATTATTTTAATACTATATCCGCAGTGTTCGCTTAAAAAATCGAATAAACTATGCTCGTCACTGGTTTTTATTACGCTCTTATTATGGCGAATCGACATACAGTACAAAAAAATCTTGTGAGCTTAAATCTCTTCAGAGTTCTCAGTATGCGACATTGAAGAAAGAAGTTCTATCCCAGTTAAAAATAGACTACGGCATCTGCGCAGATTGGCGTGATGAGGCTGCGAAGCAAAGTTGAGCACGAGAATGTTAGCGTCAGGGCAGGTCACCGCAGCAGCTCAAATAGCGGTCGAGGCTACCGCTAAGCTCTGCAAACTGCGCCGCTACATGTGGGAAACGTACACCGCAGACACCTACTGAAGCCTTTTTTACACAGGGTCGAAGCCATCAACCTCAACAATGATACACCATGGCAAGTCACAGTGGCCTACCTCAATCACAACTTCAATTTTAAATCAATCATTAATTGGGGTTGATTAGTAGACAATTTTCAAAGTTGAAATCGGGTTCTGTCTTTTTCTATTCATACCTGTGTCAGTATCACTAGATATAGTCCACTAAAAGTGATTGTAAGTCCATTATTGATCATCCGTGACAAGATATCCGTAAGTTAAATAATACAATAGATCGATGGTGTAAATGGTGGGTGGAGCAACGAATGATGTCCCGTGTGTCGTTTTAATTCGATTTCTGACCTAAGATTTTTTTACCTCGATATCAAGGTTTACCTACTGTCTCATGCGAAGCCTTGAACGCTACATCATGTTTTGTATCGCACAAAATTTCATCTATCGCGTACATTTATAATTATCGATAAGTTAACAAGATGAATAAGTGAGGCGTCAATTTCGTTCAAGAGAGAAAGGTTGAGCTGTGGTTTATACGGTGAATTTACCTACTCAGAACTTATGTTTTTTATTTTCCGCGCTGGTGAAAGGGAACATGACAGAATTATGTCAGATATATTTACATGCAGGCAAAAACATAAAGCTAGGAGTAACATCTGTAATCCTGAACTCAAATGTTTAGGTTCAGTTAATATCGCTATATCATTTGTCTTTTGACCAAATAAGTTTCACTGATTCCTAAACCTTTCAGCGAGAAAAGTTCTGAGTGCGAGCTAAATTTTTTCTCATTCAAGGCTTTCTGTACTCCCTTTGGGCTGAAAATAAAAACTCTAGCCGTGTTAATTACCAAAACATTTCGCTACATAATTCACCTTTCCAACGCTAAAGCTTATATCTTCTAGACCACAGGGGCTAATGGAGCTCCGTGGCAGAAAATACTCAACGATTTTTCGAGTGCATCGTCCCCCGAAACGAGGGTTTTGCCAACTAACGGGTTCTTCGAATCTTTATCATTCGCTCTCTAAAAGGATTTTTTAACTGATGCTCCAGCTAGTGTTGGCCCAAAAAATGTGAAGGATTTGATTACAGGTTTGCCTTTTGTGTTGCGCTCAAAAACGACTGGTTCGTCATTAACGAAATGGAGGGAAGCGTCCGTACTTTATCAGTAAAAAGTGCAGCAGCTGCAGGTGTGTTCGCCCGATATAGGAAGACCCACCGCACGCGTATTGAAATCGCATTCAAATGAAGCAGTGCTGCATTTCTGTTTGCATGTGTTTTGTTACAGCAGCAGGTTTGATATTAAAGGCAATGCTTGATTAGCCACAGTGGGCGAGTCTTATACACCATGTAAAGCTCAGAAATCTACGTTGACGAGTGTTCATACAGAAAAGCTTAGAATATTGAAGGTGTTTCAAGTATGAGTGTTATCAATCACAAGGATATCATGTTAGTCAGGTTTCACTAAGCTGGTGGGAATATATTATGCCTCACTTGAACGCCGCTGAGTGACAGCGCAAGGAGGTGTAAATCACTCACTCAATGACACAATTTCATTTCAAGCCGAGTATCCGCGAGTGAAGGGAAAAAGAAAAAAGAGAGGAGAATTACACAGTATAAAAAAGAAAGGCTAACATAGCCGATCCTTTTTTCCCCAGTTTTCTTTCAATAATTCATTATTGCTGCTTAATTTCCTCATAGAAATTTAGTTGTAATTCATGACTTATCCTCAGCTTTGGTTCAACTTTGGCATATTATACGCCGCTGCCTCTGATGCTCACCTCACCAATCCACTAATGTGGAAACAGCCGCTGAAATGCGGCTCACCAAAAGTAGATTTATGTTTGAATATTACGAATGAGTTACTGACTGATGTTAAACGGGTTAGCACACTTCTCACCATCGTATTGTTGTTTTCACGCGTGCAAGAAGAAAAGGAATTTTTTCTGGGCAGCCTTTCCACGAAAAATTTGCCGTGTAATTATCATTGAATTTCTAGAGAAATTTAATCAAGAACCTTACCTACGATGCACAAGGTAGGAACTTGACTCGTATTTTGAAAAAGGTGTATAACTGCTTAAGCAGCAATCGTTTGATCAATAAGAGCGCTTATTCATCGCTTGTTATGCGATAAAGATATTAACTGATCATCTGCCTCATTACGTATTGTTGGATACTTGACCTAACTTTCAGTGCAAGTTAGTCGCATTGCCTAATTATATCGTTTATTCAGTCATGATGCGTGACTCGTACTCAGCCTCACACGAAGGAAATGCAAGTCAAGTGGCACTAAATAAGTGGATGCTATAGAGTAAGATTTAAAGCAACGTTCCTCCATTGCAATGAATTAAAAGAATCCAACTCGATTGCCTTGCTTACACATAATTGCACGCTAACATTGAACCTTTACGCATGACTAAATAGTAGAAGAACTGCTAGAAGTAAATGGTAAATGGAAACTCTTCAAACATTCAAATGTTTTTCACCAAGCTTGGGCAGCTATTGCTGATATCCATAGTTCTTCCTCAGAATCTATCATCACTTCTTTTGTGCTAGTACTCATATCAGTGAACAATTAAACTATCATTTCACATATATAGTCTCCACTCACGTATGCACTTGCGCGCCTCAACCATGAACGTAAATCCAGAACTGCAAAAAACCACGATTTAACACAGCAATTATGGAATCGATACGTTAAATGAAAATCAAGATTAAACAGCCAATTTTTATTATTGAATCGCTGAAGCCATATTCATTTTTCATTTATAAAAACTCTCACCAATGAACTGTGAGCACATAAAATACAGAACATGAATTGTTCTGAACAACAGAATTTGATGAGTAAAATACTGACCAACATAAAGAAAGAAAAGTTAAGACAAACCGTTAAATTGTAAATGGAAATAATCGGGATATTTGTTATTAATCTAGCACAAAAGCAGGAACTCCTCATATTTCATCCCCTCATGTTGAGCGATATACAGGAGGTGCTTCAAAAAATGAATGCATACTTTTAACCGTCGTAGAAAATTTTTATTCCAGCCTTCAAAATAGATTTATGAAAAATATAAAAATAAAGAAATAAATGTTACGAATTAAAATACTTTCCGGTTCAACTAAATGTTCCAAAGAAACGTTAAATTAATTGTTCAAACTGGTGGTTTTCGGCTGTTGTGGTAGCACGCCTTCACCACACCACATTAACGCTCTCTGATGTTATTCTTGATGCAGTCTCTTCAGTTCGACTCTCCGAGGGAAACCTGCGCTCAGCGTCGTGCGTGAAGGTTGGGAACAAACATGTTCTGCGGGTGTTTTAAGAAACAAAGGTTTTCTGGAGGATGTTGACAATAATATTAAACACATGTAAATAGGCTTTTGGTTACATTTGTTTGTATTTGTTCTACAGGAAATTATGTTTCACCTTAGAGGATTTCCAAGAAGATAATGTTAAATGTGATACTATACGGAAATAGAAAACAATCTATATAATATTTTGCTTGTTCCTTCCTTAGTTAATTAGTTAGTTAGTTCGTCCGTTACGCTTTCGTCCGAGTTTGCTGTATCATGTATACTGAATTCCTCAGTGTAATATTAAAAGATGACCTTTACATGCACTGATATATTTAACATTTTATCAGGATAAGTTCGGTTAGGCGTGGTTAGGAGAGGTTAGGTTAGATTAGGTTAGGATAGGTTAGGAAATGGTAGATTAGAATAGGTTAGGTAATGTAGACAATATTTTTTCACAGGTCCACCTAGCTTAAAACGATTACATTATTCGTGGAATTTCTACGGGTCCTGCTAGTAAATTACCATTAAAGGAAGCCTCTGAGGAAAGTCACTGAGGAGAGGGTGTGCGAAGGAGGCAGGATGAGCAGCGCTGGCAACCGAGATCGAACGAGGTTGGTAAGAGTTTTTCAAAAGATTCTCGAATACTTTGGTATCGGTGTTATAAGCTTCGAGATGAGAATAAGTTCTTCTTGCAGAGATAACAGACATTTTATGGAAATGAAATTAACCAAACATAACTCCTCATTATAGCATTAGCGATACTTAAGTGGGCACATGATTGTCCCATTGATGAGAATCATGACGCAGCATCAACTCATTTCTGGGCAAGGGTCACAACTGAATCCATACTGCGCACTAAGATGTCTAATTGTATTTCTGTGCACACCACTTGACTTGTACTCAAGTCTCCACAGTCTCTAAGCTGCAGCGACTGCAGTAGTGCCGCTTAATGACCAGTTTCCGCTCAACGAGGCTCAAATGCATGTAGGTTATTTTGCACGCCTCTATAGACGATTCTATCACTTGTTGAGTTAACATTATTATAAATTTAAATAAAAATTCAACGCGTAAATGAGGAAATATGTTTTATACACCAGTGTAAAGTGTACAAAATATTTCTTGCAACACCCAGAAATCTAATTGGACACCATGATGCAAAGTACGGAATCAGTTATGAGGAGTACCCAGGAGTGTACCAAATCTGAAAGCCAACAGTTCGAACACTTGATCAAAACTTCATCTAGCCTCAACATAAGTCATATTAAACACGCGTGTCACTTTTCCCTAAAATCTACCATTTTAGGCTGGAAAATAAATTGTCTATGACGTTCCACAAGTGAGTTAATTATTTTGAAGCCCCGCATATTTTCCCTGAGGTAGCAAACAGACACTGAAATAAGCGAATTTAATAATGGTGCGTCCTCGATTGCGCGTACGATATTGGAAAAATATCTGAACACACATTAAAATCCCAAAGCAGTCCCAGAGGCACTTCACTCGCCTTGTTTTTATCATTTACTTGCTCAACAACATTCTCCGCCGAGGCTCCTAGGACCGAGTTCTTTTACTGCGTATTTAATTCAGTTAATGAGTATATGCACCTGATATTGGATTAAATTCATCTCCTTTATTTGAGGCTTTTATTATGCCGAGGTATTAATCGGATGAAAAATCAGTAATGATGATTCAAAGAGGATCGATACGAACAACTCATTTCGTCACTCAGTTACGGTGTTGTTTTACTTCTCTTTTCAACGCTCGAACTCAATGCTTATCGCCTGTCTCTTCAAAACCAAATTAGGATTGTTTTGTCTACAGGTTATCATTTGTCGATAAATTTTCATAAATCGAAATTTTTCAATGTACGAAGGTTATAGCAAAGAAGACCTTTAAAATCATCTTAATGAAACGTTTCAAGCCTCAGCTCATCATCAGTCATATCTGCAAGTACAAAATATACATGCATTGAATAAAACACGACAAAAAACATAAAATTGCTCATCCTTCATGCATTCAAACAAGAGTCTAAATAAAAATGACATGACATAAAATCTGATTAAATCTGAATATCCAAAATTCATTAACCAGAATCGTAAATGTGAGTTAAAACGGAAAATAAGAATACGAGAGTACAACTAAAATGCGGAACGGTCAGCTCACTAGCAAAAATACAACATAATTAAAAAGAGAGGCAGAGGGGGGGATTTTCAGGGGGAGAGGATTTTCAATGTAAGCAATACAAATACTTCAAACAAGAATAGTCACTTCATCCGTAAGATATTTAAACCTTGTTTTAAGTATCACCAAAACTAAGAAAAACCACACTTTAAATCTGAGAAGCAAATTTCAGTTTTAAACCCGCTCAAGGTTAGACCAATGGCATGCTGTAAAGCGAAATTTTATCCATAAAAGTCTAGTTTCTTGCAGGCGACATGGCCGGCTGAAGTAAGCGCCATGATTTACGTTGGTGACCTTGATGGAGGTTTGGAGGGCGTTTTAGCGTCAACATTGCAGAGGAGAACGCAGCAATCAAGGGGGCCTTCGCCAGGGGGCAAATGAAGTGGAAGGCGCCCCTAATGAAATCCGCGAGCAGCCTCTAGCCTCGATGGCAAATCTCCGGCCGAATGGGGATCTGGGAAGCTTTGTTCCTTCAACAGCGATATTAGTCTCCAATTTCTCGTGTGACCAGAAATTCGACGAAACAATAACCGAGCCACAAACTTGGTGCTATTATTGTAATATGGCTCAAATCGAACTACCTCTTCAGCGCTCCTCAGAGTTACGATGAAAAATTATCCCATGAAACTGAAACAGGATGCATATCAGGGGGATGATCATAGAATGAACAAATTAAATCTGATTGATTGGGAATTCAGTTGATTTTTCTAAGGATAACAGATTAGGGAAATTAAATGCTTAAAGAATGCTCGAACCACGTGTTCTTGTTGATAGAAAAGAAAACAAAAGATGGAAAAACTTGATATTACTGAAATCAAGGATGTCGTCATTTTCACAAGTTGCGTAATAAAGTTTATGGCTAAATAAACAGTTTCCAATAAAAATGTACTACTGAAAATTCTCAACCTTAAGAATTTTGGCAAACAAGTCGTGAGCAGCAGCTGCAGGATCTCTTTATTTGCCCATGAAAAATTTACAATTTTACAACCAACCCTGATATCCGCATTGTAAGAAACTGAATTTAAATCATTAATCTATTTTAACTTACAAAAATTTCAAGATTTTAAAACTTTTTAGTTTAAATTTTAACCCTAAATCTCGACTAAAATGACGTTTTCCAAGTTTTTTTTTCGATGCGATGCGCCGTCATCGCGCCTTCGATAGCTATCAATTGAGCCCCTGAATTGCAACAAACTGAAGGGTCCAGGTTGAAGAGGCTGCTCAGTGCTCGCAGTAAATATAAGAATACAAGGCGAAAACTAGTCAATTGAGTTTTTGGTACACATTTAGGAGCACGATAAACTACCTATGAACAGTGAAATACATTTGTGAGCTTGAAAATATCTTTGGCAATATCCTTAAAAGTCGTAACCAATTGCAAAAAAAATCAACCTATAAATATATATTTATCGTCGGTTGTAACATATTCGAATTCTTTACCAAACGAGCTGCTCGAGTGTGCGAAAAATTCTGAATTTTCATGTTTGTTTCATTCGTACCTTGTAAGATAGATGTGCTGTTATTGGAGCCATTTGCTCAATCTCTATGATAACTTGTGCTTTGTTAAGAAAAATTATGTAATTTACTTGCAAAGAAATAAAAAATTGAAACCTTGTTTTGCTGTCAAAGCTTTAAATTTTTTGATTAGCAAATTTTAGACTCGCTTTTAACGGCTCATTTTAGTTTTTAGACTAAGCAGGGTGGGAAAATTTTACAGATTTTACTCTACGTTTTGCGACCCTCAAAAGCATACATGTTGATTCTTTTGCTTACAGACTACTTCAACCACTTATTTCCCCTTCAGAAAAATGTTACTTATTGCAAAATCGTTTTTGTTTTGAAGCTTCTAAACATTTTGAAGTGACAAACCTAACTCATGTTTGCAAAAAAATCTGCCATCGTTCGTGTACCCTCATTTTATCAAAAATTTCACGAACAACTTCAGCGCACCTGACAAATTTTGAGTGTCAGAATTACTTTCGGAAAATTTTTCTCAATCGCTCGTCCCTAAATTAAGCCCAGCATCACTGCCATCTGACTACAACCGCAGTCACCAAAAATATTTCCCGATTTTCCCTGGTAAAATAATTTGACTTCAGGCAGCGACGCTGCAGAGCTCGCTTCGCAATTTTCCCATTGGTTGCCGATGCAGCTCTAATCAAAATTCCTCTCGCGTCAGATAATCGATTGGAATCGATGCTACCGATTATGGGGATTATTGGAAACTGTAAAAAAGTGGAGCACAAGAAAGCAATCAACCGTGCCCACTGTTTTGCTTTCGCTGCGAGTTCTTAATAAAATGAACATTGGAAATCAGGACACGGAATGCAGTCCGGCAGGTTTCCGGGAATTGCCTCAGTCTCAGGGCTGGAGTTGCGCTAATGAAAAACAAGTTAGCCAAAAATTTAATGATAGACAGGCATGATCCGATGGAAGCCATGAATTTGCATGGCTGTGCGGGAACGCAGGTCCAAGTGAAGAAGCTGTGAGTAGCTGAATCAATCCTTGTACTGAAGCTAACGCTGCATTCTTATCGAATTCTACCAGGTGGAAGTAGTTTCAAACTTTTTACGATTGAAAAGATACGCATTTAAAAAGTTATTACTAACGGGCTCCAATTCTAGGAGTTTTGATTTCGTGCTGCTTAATTAAGTAGCAAATCACATTTCCTAGTGCTATGTGACATTGAAACATCAGCTTCACCAAGCCGTCATAATTAAACTTATTGAAACAATGATAAAGAACAAGAAAAATTTGATCAAATCTGATATTCTGTGCGATTATTTTATTTGTAAAGTGCATGTTAGTATAGTTATCTGGTCGAACCAAATCAATTTCTTGAGTGGAAGAGATTTAGAATACAGAATACTGTGTTTGTTTGGCGCACCCTAATGGAAGAGCTGTTAACAAGAAGATATTGATAAACTTACTTCAAATCTGAGCCGATACTAATAACGTCAAATTAAACATTTTTTGAAAAATGAATGCTTTAAAAATGGATGTTAAAAACGGTGGTTTTAAATCGTATATTAAAACAATGTATAAAGATTACTCTATCTGACTGGTAATTTGTGAAACATCATAGTATTTCACGGGTTTTTGAATAACAAATAAGAATACATGCTCAGTCGGCTGAAAAACTCTTAATTCCTGATGTGTTTTCTTTATAATCGTGCTGCACAAACTGGAAGATAAAAAAATAGGTAAGACGTTCTGAGCGACTTTTTTACATTTAACGTTGTTAAATGTATCGAACGAACATTTCCTGATAACAAAAGCATGAACATCGCTCTGAATTTCAGTTTAATTTAAAAAAACTGATATTCAAAAGAATATTATCGATTGATTAATACTATGCATGCCAACTCCATTTTCAATGTAAAGCAAAAAAAGTAGAATCGCGTTTCTCGATATTCTCACCGTGAGAAAGGAAATGGATTTGCGGAAAATTCGCCTAACAACGAATGATCTATGCTCATCAGTTTTAGGTTTTAATCCAACCTTTAAAAAATACTTTCATAACCTTCTTTAAACGAGCTCATTCAGAATGTTTGGATATAACGTCTGAACTAGATGAACTAAAGATTGTTGAGTGAGAATGAAATAAAAATGGATACCCGATGAAATGGACGAAAAAACAAAATATCATCATTCATGCTTGGCAACGATGATAAAATATGAAAAATTAATGTTAATTTTTAAATTTTTGAACACATTACTCAGTAATAACTCGATGCATGCATAAGTAAATCAGTAAAACTAAAAAATAGATACCGAAAAGGAGATGTGGTGTGAAAAATTTTGTTTCTTGAATGCCTAGTAATTTACATCAGAG
>JACJUY010000001.1:138224-148992 GCA_014220935.1 Platorchestia sp. MABIK | reverse complement strand
AATAAAGCGTTTTACGTGCTCTGAGGCGGGAAGTCGCGTTATGAGCGTTTTATATGAGATGTTTCTCATTTTGACAGCCAGTATTTGTGTGTTTTTGACAGAACTTGAACTTAATGATAAGTATATATGGACATGGTGAGAAATTTTTACGCACAATGTTGAAGGTTAAAAAGAATCATGCATATTTTTGTGAGGAAATGCACTGTGATGTTAATAAAGGAATTACGTCTTTAAGCCTAACAATTTAGCAACGGGTCTTTAAAGTCACGACTTGATTTTTTACCAGTTAAATTTCCTACGCGTATGAAGAGAAATTTATACTTGTTATAGCTGATTTCCGATATTAGTATTTTGTGTGTTGTTTTATCCATTATGCCGTCATAATAGAACAACTCACATCATTTTATCTGTGCAGGTTACTTCATCAATGACTTGGTGGAAGTACCACTTTTTTTTTGTTTCGCAGCGGCATCCAACTTTGAATAAACAACTAATTTTAGTCATTGTTCGCTAAGCTGAACAGTCATTCTCCTGCAAAAACCTAAGTTCAGCTGCGTCTCGTGGTGAAATAAATTATACCTGAATTGCATGTGTAAAGAAAACAGCCTCTGCTTTAGGATGAAAATCCAGGTTTTCAACTGAAATAAAACATAATTACCCATCCCATTTATCAAGCCATCCACAAGTCAACGGGATTTTAAGGCGCTTTGTGTGAAAATAATTAGAAGTCTTATTCTTGAGTGCTCGCCAAAATAAATTCTCATTAAAACTTGCAGTAATTAATCAAGTCTAACGGACGCCGTCGAGAGCGCCCTGGACGCCTTCAGAACAATTTCAGCAGCAGCCCTGCTCGCAAAAATACCCCATTTAAACAGTGAACCCAAAATCCAATTATTACTCGCACTCAAAACTGACACAACTTGATGCAACCGTGCACGGGAGGAAAATGAATTGTACTTAAATTAGGAATTAACCTGCACTTACCAAAATATTGAATACAGAATTTAGAGCTTTCATGCTGTTGGAATTAAGAAGTCCTGTTGACTGATGTGCCACAGTACAAACATGGAAAAAATACGCTCTCCAATTTTCTCTGGTAGAATATCACACGAGATAAAGGTAGTTCTTAACCGTTTGCTTCTGAACGAAGCCGTCATAATGGGATAATCAAATGAAAGCATCGCTCCCTCGTGACTTATTAAATTCAACCAACTGTGACATGTTATCTTTCTAATAAGTGTTTTCTAGGGATTTATTCTTAATGCGACTAGTGTATTTAATCTTACTATTACCTTTTCATGCTTCATTTTTTACTGTACATCCTGTCACCGCTTTATATTAATCTCTACGAAAATACGAATTACGAAATAATTGAATGAAAAACCAAAATGACAACAGCCAACCAATAATGACCAAACGGACGACCACCATATGGGCCAGGTGCGGGTTATCGTGTCTCGTCTGTTCGGATGAAAAATTCAAGTAGAATGTTGAGAATGGTTCATTACGCTTGAATTCAGGTAACTTAAGTTCAGGCTCGAGTACCCTTAGGGAATCAAACTTTCTAAGCTGAGGGCGGACTCGTGGATCGTGAAGTGGCAATCTCTTTAGCATCGCTTCTAAATAAGCTTTTTTTATGCTTCACAGAGACGTATGGCATTTCAGGTAAATCCTGAGTTTTTTTGGCGCTGAACAATCTCTTGATTCAAAGCACTCAGATCTTCTTGAACTGGTGAAAAGTAGAGATCAAAAGAGATTGTTTATATCTCATATGAATTGATGCGTGATCAAGTCCATAGAAAAAGGCGATGGTTCCAAACACGCTACAAACGTAAGATTTGTTCTCCCGCCAGGTTTCGGCCTACTGTATTTCTTTGCCTATGTTGTGAGTTAGGTTGTTGCTAAACTAATGTTATTTAGACAATACATAGCAATTAAGAATTAGATTAAGAGGGATAATGGTGAAAACCAATTCTTTTCCCTAATCCTTTTACAGCATTTGTGTATTGGGGCGTCGTTAATCTCTGCAGAGGTGGCGTGGCTGCACTGTCTGTCTGTCTGTCTGTCTGTCCAGCGTGATATTGGCATATTCGCTTGATAAGTATTAGAGCTGCTTTCGTATGTGTAATGCGTAATAAAATCATGTAAAATCATATCGCCAAACGTACACTCCTTAAACTCGTGTGAGTAGTGCTTTAGTTTCGGTATTTAAGACGCACGGTAGTTTACGCTTCAATTACTCAATTCAACGGGTACAATAATAATTATGCAATGTTTTTGTGCCACCGATGAATTTAACACACCAATATTTGAATGAACGATAGATCTATGAATATTATTTCTTTTCACATATTTTATCATGAATCTTTTTATAAATGTAGCTGTAGAGTTCTGTTCTTGTGCTGGAACTGAAATTCAAGTTCTTCTGTTCTTTCGTTCACTGAAAACCTAAAAATAAAACTTCCTCGTCAATTCAAACGAAACCTGAAACAATCATTACTGAAATCCGTTACAACAGTGTTTGCAAATATCCTCTTTTTTATCGACTAAGCCATTGTATTAATTATATTTAAAACGCTCATCATATCAACTCAATTTTTCATTTGTATTTCTGCAATGAGAGATGAAAAAACTTTTTCGAAAAAACATTTTCAGGTGTATCTGAGGGTAATATTCTGTTATTTACAATTAAATGTGCTTGTGGACATGAAAGTAAAAATTCAAAAGCAATAAATACGAGTAATTCAGGCACAAACACAGCATCAGGTATAATTTTCTGAGCAAAACCAAAAATTCAAAAGCACAAGCCCAGCTCTAGGTCAAATTTTCTGAGTAAAACCAAAAATTCAAAATCTTCTCATAAATTTCCCCTATTAGACATATTTATGCGAACACAAAAGCCGACCCACGCACTGTAAGATAAACATTCCGCAAGTCAGTCAATTATTTCCTTGCATAGCAAATGAATGTATCTTTCTTGAAAGAAATGTTTCGAAATTATTGTTTGAAGTAAAATGTTTCAGACTTTTCGATGTCGTGATAGTCCCCTTTAATAAATAGCAAGCACAAAGAACAATGCCTCAAATGTAGAGAAATGAAAAGATCGTGAAGCAATTAAGTCAGCTGAAGGAAAAGATTCTATTTTACATTACGGTGAGCAGCTTTCACATTTCCAAGTGAAAAATCCGGTGGTTGGCGTTAAAATAAGAAAAATCAATTAAGTAACAAGTTTAGCACGTTTCCTGCGAAGGAACCCACCAGTGGTAACTGAGGGGATTTTCACTATGCTACTGACTGACATGATGTCACTAACTCAATTTTTATAAATACTTAATGAAAGCTAAATGAAGGCGCGATCCAGTTAATGTTTGTTATTTTAAAAATAGGTAACTACGATTGGCTTTAAATTTGAATTGAATATTGAACTTCAGTAAAACCCAAGCAGTTAACGTGTTACTTCCAGCAAGATGTACAAAAAGAGGCAAGTTTAAATTTTAAAATAAATAATAGTTCATTTATATCCTGTACTCGATGTCGTGAAGTCATTTGAATTCTCTCTTAGTCCCCTTCTTCTTCTATGCCTATGAAATTTCCTATTGGCAATGATTTAAACGGGCCGTCGGTGCTCGCTCCATTTGAAGTTGCAAATCTTGTTTAATTTTTTGCAAGCTTACTTGCTCGTTTACTTGTCACCGCCATGTGGTGCTTCCTTGAAAAATTAAAGTACGGAAGCTAACAACAAAGGCAAAATTTTAATCCCTGTTTGCAGAAGAAGCATAAGCATAGCATAAAAATCACACTAAGTGGTCTATTAATATAGATAAATCCCTTTTCCTTCAAATTTCTTAAAACTTCTACGGCTATAAAGGGAAAAGGGATTTATTTCTCGAATGGTTAGTGTCATTGTCTACTCACTGCTATCAGGAATAATATGGCGTAAAATTCAACACGTTGCTTCGAGGGATATTGTAGGGTTTAGTTTTAATAATACACACGCTGTAACGCAGATAACCAGTGCTGCAAACACTGATTTTACGAAAAACATTTGCCGAAAATCATTGTAGTTCTGTACACTAATATAAACGTGACCCGTTGGGTCAGAATGCTTGTGAAACAAAATTTATCATCAAGATGTAAACTGACAATCATGATATTTACAAGCGCGAAATAACTCAGTTGCTCTTGAAAATATTCCAGTTGAAACCTGATCAAGGAAATTTCTCCATGAAATAGAAACTTAAAGTAGTCTGTATGAGCAATGATGGGTTTGGCATGAAGAAGAAAGGTTGTAAAGAAAAATAAAGAAGAACAGTATATTCCCAACAAAGATGGCACAAAAACATCACTGGCTTTTAAAATGTTTCAACATATGCATCCTTTGTTGTATTCATGTATTTCAATGCCCACGACAAATTATACATAAATTATTAGCGAAAAGCATGAAAATATATTCCTCACATTAAGTTATTCTAAGTTTTATTTTGCATTTAAATACAAGGGGTGATAAAAAAATGCCAGTGTAGCATCGATGAAAAGAGCTTTTGTTAGCGGCCACTTACATTGAGATATGAGCTTAGGCTTTCGCGATATGAGAGAATAATGTGGAAAGTGAAATGAGTAGATTTAAATAATTCTGTGTCTAAGACTAAAAGTTACACAAGGTATAAATTCGAAACTATCTCTTCGTGCTTACGTATCAACTAGTACAGCAAGTAACTAGCTGGGAAAAGCTGTTTTAAAACACCGCAAATTTATAATATTTCCTGCATAATTAATGCTGGCACAGAATAATTTACCGGAGTGAAAAACAAGAAAAGGAAAAACGTAGATTGCTTTCCGTATATCAGTGAAAGACGTGAATTGCCTGTAATTTGATAAAAAAGTTGAATTGAGCTGCGTTATTCTTCAAATAAGAGTCAATAATATTATCTTTTCTTAATATCGAAAGCAGGATGCTAAAAACATCTGAAGTTTTTACTGATAGCAGAGTGTGGTTGGTAACAACCAAAATCGCGACCAGGCAACCAAATAAGATTGAGTTTTATCGGTAGGCACATAATGCACCCCCAGTCATTATCAGTCATATCAGTCATTTTATATGAATACTGTGTGTAGGTTGTCAATTTAAATACAGGCTGCTCATGGATCTATGGTCTAAACTAGAAATTGGTTTATAATCATATTTTTTCTCAAAAGTAAAATAATTCTTTAAGAATACAAACAGTTTTACAAAAACTTTCAGAAAAGTCATTGCGAAGCATCATTCTTTGTAGAACATTTGTTACAAACCACTATCCACCGAGTGAGATTAATGGGATGATTTAAACCAAGAATTACGTGAATTTTTTTCCAGCACCCATTGGTGAACGACTTTAATTATCTGCTTCATAGAAAAGTAGGTGGAGGTGAAGCAGGTTCTCCATTTTCTAACATCTTATTAATGAGAAGGTGCAGAACGTTACTCTGTCTTACAATTCAGAGTAAATCGCAGATTTACTCTCATTTCCAAGCAAGCAAACAGCCCTAACAAATTATGAGCTCAAAACTATGCTAGACCTCCCGTAACCTCTTGGGTCAGAAAGTTAATAAAATAAATTCTGAACCTAAAATTGGTCACTAAGCATGCTTCTCAAGAAGGTAGGAATGATTTAATGTCAATTGAAAATACTTCTTGAAAATACTTGCGGAATGAAATAATTGAAAATACCATTCGTAAACTGCCCATGCAAAAAAGACCATGCCCAAACAGCGCGTGGGATTAATATGGAAAATTTTGACTAATAGAAAAGTAGTTTTTTCTCAGCAAAATAGTGCACTGTGAGAGAAAGTAAAAATTTCCTCATCGTGTTACTGGAAGCAAAGAGTTGAATTATGCGCAACGTTGCTTCTGAGAGCAGTGTGGACGGTGGAAAGCTAGCTAACAAGCCAGCATACAACGAACAAGACGTTTAGCAATTCAGTTACACTACTCCACTCGTGACCCGATGGGCAGAGTTATAGATATAAAACTTTTTGAATCCTGAAGATCACACTTCATATGGAAAACGGTTGATTTCAATTACACTCATTCTCATAAAAACCTAGTTGAAAAAGCCGTGTGAAACGTTTATCATAAACTGAACACTTTTTACAGGTTGATTGCACAATAGAGATTGTTTGATTAAATGATTAAATTTGATTAAATAAAATGATAAATTGGTCTTAAGAAGAACGTGGATTTATCTTTGGGTATTATAAATGATGTGTATTTGTATTCGTTTTTGGCAACATGAAATGGAACTTTAATACGTACATATCTAACTTTTGAAAGCAAAATGTTCGATTTTTCTAACGCTTTTGCTGAAAGTGTAGACAGATTACAGACGGTGGCCATCCATGTACCGTTTGGTTAGTTTATTCGTAAATTTCATTTTTAAGGAATATTCTTACAATTATTACAGGAGTGTACCTCTAAACTACTTAATTTTCCAGCCACTCAATTTCGAACTTCTGTCTTGAGTATAAATTTGTTGAAATGAACAAGTGCCCTTTAGATCTGCTAATCAATCTCATGAATGTCATCACAAGTTCATTAACCTCTTCGGTAGTTTCTTTAAGAAAAATGAATGCAAAGTTATGAATTGAATATCTAACCTGAGTTATGAAGTATATTAAATGAGGTAAATTCAGCTCCACTATAGCATTTCATTCGGCCTTCACCTTAAAAAAATCAGAAAATTATCCTTCGGTGGAGTCCTACTAAATTATGCATACTACAAAATTTCTCTTTGACTAGTACAACAGCCATTGGATGACTAAGTCTTCGGACAAGAAAAGCCATCATAGCATAGTCAGGATCGGTGAGTGCTTCATGTGCGCTAGAACGGCCAGCTTTTCTCTCATGGATGAATTATAACAGCGACGGGAGAATGTTCAGCCAACTCACCGACACCGGAACTGACTGAGCGGTCGCCAGGAAGATCAGATTCGTTAAGTGGTGGTTGCGCACTGGGAGCGAAGTCCCTCGCTAATGTTAAACACGAACTATGCGATGGTGAACATCGGCTGCCGGCACTGCCTGCAGTGCTGCACACGCCGCAAGGAAAGCAGCACGAGACACCTGGCGAGTCTAAAGCAGGTAAGGACTCGGCTCGCCAAAGCGCAATTAACTATGCAGGCAAGCACTTGTTCTCATGAATACGCATCGGGCAGTCTCGTCAACTGGAGTAAACATGTGAGCAACGGAAAAAATATTTACTCTGCTGTAGCAGAATAGAGTAGCAGAATAGAACTGAGTGAAGGTAGTCAGAACATGTTGATACTCGTATACAGGGGAGGCCATAAGTTTTCATGCATAGGTAAAATAAACATTCTATCTTGAACAAAGTTTTAAATACATGATGTACTTCGTTTAATGCCCAGTCACAGAATTCCATCCGTCTATCCGGGTCATCTTCACTCAAATGATGTGCCAAATGCAATTTGAACGGATGCCATTTGTTTGTTTTTAAAATACGCCTGATACTCGACCAACTAACACCACTTTCATAAAAAAAACGCTTTGCATTTTTTTCTGACTCCGTGTAATCGCTGCAAGTATTGTAGCTGTTGTGTCTTCATCGGTTGCCCTACATCTTGGACCACTTCGTGGTTGGTCTGTAACATTTTCAGTTTTCTGAAATTTGCAAATACATTTTGCCACAGTGTCGTGTGTGATACTCGTTCTATGTTTTCAGAGTAAAATTTCGTGCAAGTGTATGACTGCTTCCCGGTCCAGACGTCAGCCTAATTTCAATTCGTTGCTCTTTTATCAAACGTGTGATCTCGGGTGTTTGAAAAGTGAAAAAATATATATTATACAACGGCCTATGTATGGAAACTTTTGACCCACCCTATAGAACTACTGTGAAGGTAGGACTTCGCATAGAAATACATAAATACTTGGAGTAGCATCAAAACGACGTTCAAACAATCGTCGTAATTAACCCACACCTCCACGCATCTTCGTGCTTGTGTTGGAAATTGGGGGAAACACGAACTCGTGAGTTGTGTGACTTAGTCAGAATAATTGGAATGCATCAATGTCCATTTAAAAATAACTTAGTTACCAGTATGCCACACCAGTTACTTGTAAGTCATGAGTTATTCATGCTTCATGCTAATTTTCAGCAACTCTTCTCTCAAATATTTTTACCTTAACGCGGTATTTTCAATTTTTAATTATGGTATCTGTTGCTGAATATTATACGAAAAAACTAAAGCGTTCCACATACCACATAAGCAAACTTTATTAAATATAATTATCAATTTCAACAAAAAAAATTGCCACGTCTGAAAATCATGAATGAAAGTGTCTCTCGCACAGAAACCGACTTTCATCAAAATAATATCGCATGGTGGTACGTACCTATATTACGCGTTAAATTGGCTTCTTCAATCACTTCGATCAAACAAACCTTTAATGCTGCCAGGGGGGACTACAAATCATCGGAGGACAGACTTTCGTTCGTTAGTCATTCCATGAAACAGTTATTCACCATTCCTCAAAACCCTATCCAGAGTGTCACACAAAAATGTCCCTGACTTCTAATTGATTTCATATCCGCCTTAAATTAACATATTTAAATTTTTTCATAATGCAATAAATTCTGTTTCCTTGTCGAATGATTTGAGTTATTGAAAATCGTTCAATAACCACTTTACAGAGATCAATTTACTGAAAGAGGTAGAAAAACTAATTATTCAGAGAAAAAGTTAAAAAAAACACTGGTGTTCTTCTTCAATTCTCAATACCTACTGTTAAAAATAATTTTACAATGATGTATCCTACATACCACCAAGTATGTATCACCTGCATCATTAATAATTCTTCGACAACGAATTAAGAAGTGTTTCAAGAATTGAAAGAAAACTTTGAAATAATCCGCAAACTCTTCGTTTAATGGTGGCTAGAAGTCATACTTGCCTTAAGAGAAATGGAGGGTATGTCGAAGGATACTAAATAACTTTTTTATTTAAACGTGATTTAAGGTAATGATTTGTTACTCTTTTAAATTTTTGTTCGTTCGATTATTTGGAAAGTACAAAAAAAGGAAGAATATCAATATTGTTTTAAATACTTTTCCTTCGAACAATTGGTTTTTCTACCTCTTTCAGAAAATAGACCATTGTAAAATGGTTATTAAATAATTTTCATAGACTTTAATTGTTCGAAAAGAAAACAAAATATACTACATTGTGAACAAAAAATTAAATGATGTTAATTTAAAGCGGAAATATAAAAAGTTAAAAAGTCGGGGACACTTTTGTGGGACACTCGGTAGTGTTGTTACCACGGACTGTACGGTCGGTCGTAAAAAAGAATTGCTTCGATAGTTAAGACACAAACAACGATCGCGACAACAGAAATCATAGTTGTATTAACTATTAGCTAAATGAACTAAAATTGAACGCATAATGAACAAGCTTGATCGAACGATTTCTCCATGGGGTAATGAGCGGCAAATTAGCATCAGTTCGATGTATCAAAGTGAATTTTTGACTTGAACTGGCAAAATTTATAATTGTTCATCCGGAGCTCAAATTCTTCATCGCTTCTCAGTATTATTAACCAATCTTTAAACTGTTGGAGGCAACACGAAAGACGTCAAAATTCATCAAAAGCACCACAAAATTTCACGACGAGGTAAAGAAGACGATGAGAAAAACCTTTACCTCGGCATTATTTATGAGATGATTTTCAATAGCCTTTGCTCACGCTCATTTGAACGTACTTTAAACCAAAATAATCCCGTTTTCAGTACCTCATGAGTGCACAGTGGCATCTGCTCGACATCAACACGAGCACGGGAGAACATCGCGGAGAACAGCGCAGTGTTCACGACGGTCTCAACTGATGACGCCAGCGAGGTCGTCTCCCAGCTCGACGCGGACCTGCGGTGGAGCTCAATCTTCATCTGAGCGCAACTCCAAAACGAGGGAGATTTTTACGCACCTGCAAGACAAACAACCTGCCACCTCGCACGTCATGCGGGGAGTAAAAAACAACCCTCAGCACAGGGAATGTGAAAACCTTAGATTTGCATCTCATTCGGTGCATGTAATCTTGTTATTGTTTGAATTTTGGAAACATGTGGAAGAGATGCGGATGAAAATATTATGTTTAGTTGAAGAAATGCTCATGTGTCCGACTTATGAAGATGTTTTGTTATCATCTAAAAATTTTACTGTGTCATAAGCAGACTTTTATTAAAAAGTCTTGTATTCACATTTTATAGTCATTTACATCGTAAATTCTACTACGCGTTGAAAAAATTCATTTTCATTGGGGCTTTTCGGAATTCTAATATACATTCAAAAACATAGAAGGATTTTAAGATGCAGCTGTAATTCTTTAAGCGATCGTTTACTTACAATATGATCTATAAGGCTCAATTTGTTGAAACGGTAATTTAAAAACCTTCGTTGGCTTCAAATATGATTTCTATTAATATAAATTCATCAAAACAAATGCATTTTTTCCGTTTCAGTGAAATTTTTGGTGTCAGAGCAGACTAGTTGCTCCCAAAGTTAATGAAAAGTAAATTTGTAAGGAAAGATAATTACTCTCATTTACTTAGAGACAACCCTCCCACCTACCTCGAAAATTTACATATAGAGACATCCCTCCCACCTACCTCGAACGTTCACATAGAGACATCCCTCCCACCTACCTCGAACGTTCACATAGAGACATCCCTCCCACCTACCTCGAACGCTTACATAGACATCCCTCCCACCTACCTCGAAA
>JACJUY010000001.1:112005-130910 GCA_014220935.1 Platorchestia sp. MABIK | reverse complement strand
CAAATCAAATACAAGATGCGCTGGGTGTGTTCTCAACACTCATCTAATTTAGCCTTTCCAATTTTTCTTCTCCGCTTCCTGTCCTGTACTGAATGGTAGTAAAATGAGGCAGATCACGAAAAGTTTTACAAGATAAGAAAGAATGTAGGACTTTGATAAAACGCACGTATCCCTACAAAAATATGCCAACGGAGAAATCATCAGTTGGTGACCTTGTACAAACAGGAATACGATGGCTTGGAAAAAAGTATAGCTCGGCGAGTACATGAAATCTTAAAGTTTAAAGTTGTTCATAGTATTTAATGGATAGAAAAATTGATAACATTTTTCTCTACAGCAACCCACAATATTTTGAGATGCACAAAATAAAACACTAAACACAAATTACATCCATCCATTCAAATTATAAGCCCAGATCGATTGTAACCTGACTTACTGATGATGACGGGTCACATCCCAGAATTTCATAGAAGTCAGGCTCCTTGCTTTTGTCGTAGCCGAGGATGTCGTCCATGCTGGACAGGGGAGCTGGCACCGGACGCTACACCCCACACGACCTGCTGCACACAACTGGCCACTCTCTTCAAGAAGAGCAAGTCGCAGTCGATCTGAGACAGTTTCCTGGCCCCAGCATCCTTTATGGCTACGCTTGGGTGCCACATTTACGCTACGCACGATAAATGATTACCGAAATAAGGGTTCCTTCATAAAGTAACACTTGTTGTAAGCAAGCAAGATACACTGTAATATCCCTGAACACGTTGACTGCGATACAATTCATCGGTGGGAAGTGCTTGAGTTTTTCCTGCTGCGAAACGACCCATCGATGGGTCGTTTGAAAAAGTTTCACCATTCTTTTAAAATTAATGGAATATAATGGACCCAATTAATGTTTGGTATTTAAAAATTTATAACAAATTCAGAATTCATATTTTAGTTGAATACTGAACTTCAGCTTAACCCACCACAGTCACCGTGTTAAAGTAGGAGTACTGAACGTCAAACAGTTTATTAGTGTCGACGTACAGCGAGCACTGACGTGGCACAGCGGCAACTGCGTCACGACACGCCCCCTCCGCCGACGCGCCGCAGGAAACCAACGTTCCTGCGCCCAATTGCGGACGCCGGGAAATTCGAGGTACGCGAAGCGCCTGCTTATGGGACTGCGAATATTGTCTAGGTCTCATGTACGCGGAGGCCGTTGCAGAGACCTTTATATTAAGAAATTTTTATAAGCTAATGTGTTGTAATACATTCATGTCTCAACTTTTTTTGGAAATGAACAGACGTGTTCCACATTGCACAGACCTTTATGTGAAGAAATTTTTAAAAACGAATGTGACGTAATGCATTTCATGCACCAACTTTTTCGGAAACAAACTGTTTTTCTTTTTCTTTTCTTCTAGTTTTATTCAGGAAGATCCGTTTTATTGTCGCTGTGTAATATGTTAGTTTCAAGTTCGACGAAACAATTAGTAGACAGAGTCAACAGTTATTGAGCGGATAATGTTGTAGATTTGTACACCTATGTCGACTTGACAACATTTCAGGATGATGTTTAACTAGCTCGATACACTGTAGCTCATTGATAGCTCTACGGAAATCTTACAATAAATAAAAAAAACATGCTAAATAATGACAATTTTCTCAAAAGAATATAAAATAACAGACATTTCATATAGACATAAATAGACATAGATATAAAATAAGACAAAAAAATACATTTTAGGACTATTTAATCCAAGAACTTGGAGCAAAAAACATACGAATTGAATCTTCACGTTCAGTTCTTCAATCCTCAGGTCTACTCTGACACAAATTATTTGCTTCTACTTCAGCTACTAAAGAAAGCATCACATTTACTAGCCCTCCGCAATGGGATTTTTCTACAATTGTGAGTAAAACTACGAATCAGTATCGCTTGTAATTACCCTTGATTCTAGTCTCTGAATATTTCAGTATTCTCATAAATAGCAGTAGATACGACGGTAGCCAACTTTTGCTTACGATCTTGAAATTAGAATGGAAGTTAAGATGGAATTTATAAATGTTAACTGGACAAAATGCTGATCGGTTTTAAACAAAAGAATATTAAGGTCAGTGAACAAAGTTACAAAAGCAGCATAGAAGTTAAAAGTAATGAAATAGTTCAAGTTTTTCGAGTAACAATTAAAGTTGCGAGTTTAGGAAAAGCCGAACTAGACATTAAATATGGAGACATACTTCAAAATAGGCTCAGAAATATTAAAAACTGAAAACGAACCGAATGAAATTTATTTTGGAGAACTTTGAGCCGCACTGGTTAGCTTAGGCCCAAGTTTACTTGGTAGAAGATTGGATTAGATGTTATTTTAAGCCTCTCTAACCGCTAAAAAAACGTTCCCAAGAGAGGAAGGAGGAAGGCACCATTTAGTATGGAGATAATGGAATGAGGAATCTGTGCAGAAGGGGCATCGAAACAGTAAGTTAGGAAAGAAGTTCATGAAACAAGATGAAAGTTGAATAAGAAAGTAGTAAGTGCTGAATAACAGGACTGCAATGAACAAAAAACAGGCGGTCCTTGACAAAATAAAAATACATTTGATTTCAACAAAAAGAAGGGTCAAAATTGAATTTAATGTTGTCAATGCATTTCATAATTTCATAACAAAAAATAGGTAATTGGAGACATTTTAAGACGTTTTACATGAATGATATTGTGCTCGCAAATGCTCAGTTTTCGAGATATAGCATAAATAAGGTGAAGGTAAGAATAGCATTGCAGGCAGTTTCGAAATGGCTTTTGAGGTGAAAGGTGCATGCAAAGGGCGTTCTGCGACCGTACTTGAGTGCATTAAAAGATATTACAATGACGATAGTGCTAGTTTAAAATTGTTTATTTCTCATTCTGTTATTCATTCAGATGAAGAAATTGAAATGGCTCTCCCCGTGTATGGCGGATACGAAACATGCGCAGTTATTTTGGCGGAAAATACCATCGTTGTCTAAGTTGACGCATTTTAGGTTTACTTAGGTTAGTTTATTTAACTTATCTAACTTTACCTAACCTCTGCTATCGTTATGTCGATATCGTATTTCTGCTTACTTATGTCTCAGTTTGTTCAATTTGATAAACGACGTTCATTTAACTTTGAAGTTAAATGTCTCGAAAACTAAGCATTTGCGAGCACAAGGACATTTATATAAAACGTCTTCAATTTTACCATATTACCTATATCTGGCCACGAATTTATTGAAATCGTTTATAACGTTAAACTCAATATTGACCAAAAAAAAAAGACCCACCTAGCTTGCAGCTCGGGCCCTCACATTTTCCCCCTAGAAGCACTAATTCCCATAGACAATAGTTGTATCCCCCTGAGGGGATAGAAAGCAACAACAAGTAATAGAAAACAGTAACAGGTAATATAAAGTAATAACAGGTAATCGGAACAATAATAAGCTACTTGAAGCAATTACAGATAGTGTGGAGCAATAGCCCGCAGTTTGGCGAGATATTTCAGAATTGCCTGGAAGGTGAACTCGTCGAGTACAGCTTTCTTAAAACTAACGCTCTAATGGTTCTAAAATACAAACATTAATTGAGACTTAAGACACGAATTTTAGTGGGACAAATTTATCAATCAGTCGCTCTAATTTCACCGCATATATCAAAATGCACAAGTAACGCATCCACTGCCGTCACCGCCAATTGACATCCTCACACCCGTCGCAGAAGAACACGCTCATGAAACTCTGACATTTAACACGTTGCCTACGGAGTGGCACAAATGTGTACCACATGGTAAATTGTTCGTATACGCACCAATGTAAAGGTATAACATTTCAAACAATGTTGCAACCTCTTTTTGAAGGAATTTTCTCATCCGATGAAAATATTATTGAGCACTTATATGTGGACATTTCTCACAGAGGATGGAAACTTATTCGATCAGGTAAGTCGATTTTACCAGTCTGGTTTTACAACCTAACCAAATCAACTTTCCGATACGCGCAATCGTAGTCAACGTGTTAAGGGCGAAGGAAAGAACTAATTCATGTTGAGTTCAATGCGCTCACGGAAATGAAAAATTTGATTCCAAAGAATCCCTAAATGATTTTGCTCGCTGATGCGTAATTTTCAAGTCATTCGACTTTGAAATTATAGGAACGTCGTATGTAGAAGTGAAGGAACGAACACGTAAAAATGTTATAATACGGTATTGACGTAATGATGGTTGAGGTTAGGTTAGGTAACGTTAGGTTAGTTAAATAAACTAACCTAAATAAACCGAAAATAGTTTAATTTACTTAGCCAAACCGATGCGGTTTTCTGCCAAAAAGTGGGCTTGTTCCAACACTGCACAACCGACTTCATGATGTTATTCACACCTGAACGTAATTAATGTAATATCTCGAAAATAACGTACGAGTGAACAAAATGTCATTCATTTAAAACGTTTTTAAACGTGTTCTTCTACCGATTCTTGCAAACCAAATTTCTAAATCCCGTGGGCGCATTAAACTCAATATCGACCGAAAACAATAGTTCTTCTGTTTAGAGAACTCTTAAAAATTAACTTTTCGTGCCATATGAAATGTTTCGTGGAATTTTATTTTACATATTTCTTAGGAAGGATAAAAATGTATCCGAGCATTCCAATTGATCTCCCTATTCTGCTACGTACAACGCAACCAAACCAACTGTTTGGTTGCGCAACCAAATCAAAAACAAACCAAAAGCCAAACCGTAACGAAACAAACTTAAAATGGAAATCTTTCCTAAGCCTTACGGATGCTGGTAATGGCGTGTTGCCTGCAGCAATTCTCAGAAGACGCGTTCATATGCGTTGATTCTTGTTATACTTCACATCGTCTCCTGGACAATTTTACTTACTACACAGACTCCCTTCCTGTTCCTCATCTCTAGCGACCCCGTAAAAATTAACACTTTGACGGCGCGTAGGTAAAACTGAAGTTTAATATTCAACTCGATTGACTATAATTGATAAGAAAGTCTTAGCCCCCTTTTACCACAACAAAGATGTTCAATGAGAGGAAGGAGGAAGGCACCATTTAGTATGGAGATAATGGAATGCGGAATCTACGCACAAGGTGCATAAAAACGGTAAGCTACGAATGAAGTTCATGAAAAAAGATAAGAGTTGAAGAAGAAAGTAGTAGGTGCTGAAAAACAGGACAGCAGTGAACCGAAAAAAGCTGGTCCGTAAAAAAGCAAAGAAACCTATTTTATTTCAAGAAAAAGAAAGCCTACCTAACCTTTAGCTCGGGCCCTCACATAATCCCCCTGGGAGCTCCAATTCCCATAGATACAATAGTTGTATCTCCCTGAGGGATATTCAACTCGAATTCAAAGTCAATTTCAGCAAATAATGTTGAAAACAAACATTAATACGAACTGGCCTTTATTTAGTTTTCATTAAATATTTGTGAAAATTGAGTGGGGCTACTGGTCGATCAGCAGCATTATGAAAATCCCCTCCGTAGCCACCGGCGGCTCACGCTTCAGTCAAATAATAAGGCACAGCTGAGCACATCTGCCACTTCATGACTTGTCTGAGCAGCCAACTCGTCTGCCTGTAGACCGGGCGACAGTCTTACAACAAACAATGCAATGTTAACGACATGGTTACGAGATATCGCTGTAAAAATTCAAGAACATTTGTTAAAATAGTTTTTCTTCAAGTTCATTCTATCGTAGAATTCAAGGAGTATTTTATTCTCGCCAGCAATCGTCCGAAAGTTCATTTCCTTCACTAGCTAAAGCGACCTCGTGAAATTATAAGTCCATAATTTATCTTATGATTTTATAATCTTTACTTTCGTAATATCAGTCCCCTTTGCATTTCTCCGTGTTGTCTTTCCCGTAGTTTCCCTTGATCTTTGACACGCAAGCTGCTCATTTCCTGATGAAGTGTGAACATATTTTATCAACACTTTTATTAACTATTACCTTTGAGTGCGACGTGCCCACCGAGGATCATTTAGAGGATTTTCATTATGCTGCAGACTAACCAGCAGTCATTGACATAATTTTCATAAATACCTAATGAAACCTGAGCGGAGGCGCGATCTATTTCATGTTCATTTTTTTCGAAATTTATCTTTAAAAATAACTAATTTGAGTTGGATACTAAACTTCAATTTCACACGTGGCACTTCCAGTGTTAAAATACGCGGAGGTCACCGGAACATCGTAGAAAACACGCGAACTTCTAAAAAATTGTAACTCTGGCCTGAGCTGGAGAGGTTGAGCCCGTCCAGTATACCAAAAAAAACTGAAAATTAAGGAAGAAAACAAAGTGAAGTAGTGCAAAGGGGATCATTGTCCTAATTTAGTCGTTTATCTCACTAAGCTCGCATTTTAACTTTCAATGCTTTCTTGTCTCTATACCTATTAGCATCATTACAAGTACCATTTCATTTTTCTTTGTTGCTTCATATTGTTGCCTACAACGATACTAGCCGAAATGAAATATTCACAAATAATGCCTGCGTCGTAAGACTGTTTCCTCAGTACTGACCTAAGCGATTCTGAACACCGCCCACACCTAAGAGTTCTAAATTTTCACGATATTATTGTGTGACTGAGAAGGAAGAAGACACGTTTCTCCTATGATAGACTTACTGGTCACATGGCCCCGAAATTGAATGCAAAGTGTACGCTTACTGAACTGGATCGTAAGTTCAATGCACTCTGCTTTACTGAGAGCTAGTGGAATAGTATAACTATTAACAAGATTAGCTTGCAAAATTAAAGAGCACATGAATAGTACAACTATTAACTTGATAAACGAGCAAGTTTGGAGAGCATTCAAATCTCCGCGTAATTATGAAAACGCAGGGGTGGTAAGCATGCAGTCATTACTAACAGATTCAACACAAAAATCATTCTTGGAAGGCAATTGACCTCGACTCCATTGAAACCTTCACAGAAGCAAAAAAAGTAATACATTTTTCCTCACTGAAGTCATCGACAGACGTGCAGTCACTGGAAATCTAGAGGCCTTCATTTACGAAGTAACTCACTCAGCCTAATCTCTACACAAACCGGTCAATATGGATTTTAGGCCTTTCACGGAAATTAAAATTTCCATTCCAAAGAATCAATAAAGGAACACATTTAAAAACGTTTAACACGAATGACACTCTGCTCGCTGATGCGTTATTTTCGAGTTATTCAACTTTGAAGTTATATGAACGTCGTATATAAAAGTGAAGAAACGGACACGTAAATATGCTGTAATACGGTATTAACGTCACGATGGGTGAGGTAAGGGTAGGTTATGTTAGGTTAGTTAAATAAACTAACCTAAAAAACCATATATCAACCTAAAATAGATTAACCAAACCGAGCCGTGTTAATTTCCCGCCAAGAAGTGGGCGTGTCCCGCCAGAAAAGTGGGCGTGACCCAACAATGCTGCGACTAAGCAACCGACCATATAATGTTATTCCTATCTGAACGTAATTATTGTTATATCTCTAAAATAACGCATCAGCGAGCAGAATGTCATTCGTGTAAAACGTTTTTAAATGTGTTCCTTTAGTGATTGTTTGGAACCGAATTTTTTATTTCCGTGAAAGGCTTAAATTCAATATTGACCCACAAACCTTACTTTCACGATATAATCTACGAAGTTTTCAATCTAGACTTGTTTTACATGGAAAATTATGCATAAACATGACTCTACTTAATTAATTACAATGCAATTCAAAATCTTCTTCCCTCTAATAAGTAAATCGACAAGAATTTCTGTTGACTCCTCCCCGAAAATAGATAATGTAATAAATAAAGAACAAAAATTGTATTTTTAGTAAAATATTTAGACATTCGATATATCTGATTATTTCATTGCATTCCTAATCAAAGATAATTATTTCCAGACGAACATTCAAACTCGATCAAGAGCTTCTTGCACTGCGTCATAAATTCCCCGATCCTCATTGACATGCATGAAATTCTATCATAAACCGGCTTGAAACATGTTAAAAATGAAACTAACAATGACGCAGCCTTCACTGACCTGACAAATCAACGCAGATGCTGTGCAACCATCCCCAGTGCAGTCACTCCAAAGGACGCAAAAGCCATGAAATCCAGAAAAAAAATCTTATTCGAAGAGGCGACCAACTCACTTAATTTTGAACCATGAAGGATAAATTGCACAAGAAATGCACCGTAGATTTAAACATCATTTACCAGTCAAATTAGCGCCTCCAAAAAAGCTATTTCCAAAACTCCCTTAGTCAAAGACGATGTTAAAAATAGTAGTTTTCCTCAAATTTTGCATGCAGACCGAAAGACAATCCTCAAAACAAAACACCAACTACAGTACATGACACGGTATTCTACAACGATACGAAGGACGTCGCAAATGCATTCAAAAGTTACTTCGTCAATGGAAAACGTACGGACATGTAAAATATGCAAGAACTTATTCCCCCACCGTCTCATCCAACCTTGCAGATTCGAACTCAAGTCACTTTTTCTTCCTTGTTTCAGATAAGAGCTCAGAGGTCTCCTACTGCCTTAAAGCCCTACAAATATATCACACTGGCAAATACATTTTCAAACAGAGTTGTAACACGTGTTGCTCCTCTATTTTTGACTATTTATTTTGACATCATAAACAAATTTTCTTTTTACTCACCTCTCCTATATCATTGAAAGGTGTAAAGGGAACGATAATCTAACAGAGCGATAACATTCCCCGTATCAACAACCAACTTCAATATTGCTGATCTTTAGTAAGATTTTTCAATGAAAAATTTATAATTAAGTATACTTTTCCCTAGAGTGTAATCTTCTCTGTAGTCTAGTTCTTATGACGAGCAATTCGGCTTTTGGCCCCAAGAATCAATGGCTCAAGTTGTTCTAATCAGCTTCAATTTTTTTATGCAAATAGTGATGATGGAAACTTAGTATTCTTCATTTTTTATTGTGTGGATCACATTATACTTCTGTCTAAGCAATCCTGTTATGGCGCCAGAAATCTTGCTCATGAATCGATCAAATCTCTCAAACCATAAGCAAAGTGCAGTAATTGGCATTCCCATTACAAAGCTGCAGGAAATAACCCATGGAGTCCTTCGAAGATCTGCTCTCAGATCTCTTCTATTTCATTTATAAAGGATATGGCGAACCTAAAATCATTTTTATAATTTACTCTGTTTCCGGGTGACAGCAAATTACCCTCTGTTTCTTTCTCCATAACAGGGTAAGCCCTGCATCCCAAATAATTTAGGGTGAGCCCTGCATCCCAAATAATTTAGGGTGACCCCTGCATCCCAAATAATTTAGGGTGACCCCTGCATCCCAAATAATTTAGGGTGAGCCCCGCATCCCAAATAATTTAGGGTGACCCCTGCATCTCAAAAAATTTAGGGTGAGCCCCGCATCCCAAATAATTTAGGGTGAGCCCTGCATCCCAAATAATTTAGGGTGAGCCCTGCATCCCAAATAATTTAGGAACTGAACAGCGTTCAACTCTGGCCAGGAGCAAATAATTTCACACATCGAAAAGTGCACGAAAAATCGTAAGAAAATACACCACTCTCCAGCGTTATGATTAGTGTAAAAATAACTCATAAGGCTTCACAGCTGCAAATTTTTCCAAATATTGTACGAAATTTTGGCCTATAAAAATAGTATCAATCACATGTACATGCATCAATTTTGCCCATCTCACGGAGTTGTGCACAAAGTCAAGCCTGGTCTACAGAGAGAAATACTAAAATTCATCTACAGCCCACAAGTCTATCCTTGAATTCAATGCAGCATTGGCGCAAACGAAAATAAAACTGACAAAATATTCACATTGAAAAAAAGACTATTGGGGCTATTTCGTACGTACGATTAGCATACAGCGCCCACGCAAAGAGTTAAAAGTTTTGAAACTGCGAAACTGCCTGAGTTCTAATGTGGGGCACCCCGTGTCTCGTGTGCCATCAGTCCTCACATACGCTGCGACTCCTGCACAATTCTACGCATCGAATGTATTGAGAATTTTTCTTAATATTTTATTCATGACTGTCTGGTATACGAAGAAATTAGTTTCAGATCAAAATTTCTTCAAGTGAAATAGTCAAACTAGAAAAACCGGCTTCGTACTAAGTAGCTCCTAATTACTTAGCGTTAACTTACGATACGTTTGTTAACTTCATTGGAACCAGCGCTTCAGCTCGTGATGACCCTGAACGCCATCACTCTGCTCGCTGCTCAAGGCCGGCACTTGCCACTGCCAGTGTCACACAAGCGCTTAAGGAAGAAGGTGGTGTTAATTTAAGGTCCACATCACCGTCAGCATGGGAGTCATCAAGGAACTCTTCGGGAGCTTCACTGACCCGGAGACTGGAGAGACGCTTCCTGTCTATAGGTTCAAAATAACCACTAAAGATGGAATCGAAGTCCACGTGAGTACACACCTGATGAGAATATCTTTTATTTGTTTCCTTGTACACACAAATGCTCAATTCACGGGCCGCAATTTTGAATACAAATTTATTTCCATATATTTTGAAGTTATAATTTTGTCTCTGGTGGCTTTAGTGCATCATATGACATGCATTTGCTAGTATGGAGATGGTGTTCTTATTTAGGCTAATTTTTCTTACGAATTGTTCGTTAAGAACAAGCAAACGAGCTTCAAGCGTCCGTTATGAAATGATAAAGAGAGAACATCTAGAGAACTAAAAGTATCATGTCCTATGGTGTTCTGCTCTGAATTATGTATAACTAGAATGTTTGCTTTTGATTCCTGCTTAGATTCCAGCTTAACTGGTCGCGCTGCTCAAGTTTACGTTTCAAATAACTCATTCATATGAATGACATATGGAGGCAGGTGTCAGCGTTGAAATCAAGTGTGTCGTGTGAGAATTTCCTTCGATTTCCTAATCCGACCGAGACTCTCGATGTCAGGCTTCATTGAGGCCGCTCCGCAACTTGTGTGCCGCCACTCAACGCAATGTGTTGCTGGCTCAATGTGTTGCTGGCTCAATGTGTTGCCGGCTCAATGTGTTGCTGGCTCAATGTGTTGCTGGCTCAATGTGTTGCTGGCTCAATGTGTTGCCGGCTCAATGTGTTGCTGGCTCAATGTGTTGCTGGCTCAATGTGTTGCTGGCTCAATGTGTTGCTGGCTCAATGTGTTGCTGGCTCAATGTGTTGCCGGCTCAATGTGTTGCTGGCTCAATGTGTTACTGGCTTAAAATGTTACTCACTTGAATGTTATTCGCTCAAAATGTTACTGACGCAATGAATTACTGTTGCTGAGAATCAATGGTACCGGCGTAAAGAAGTCGATTAAGCAGGAGTAGAAGTAGACGGTTGTCGCCTGAAGACCTAATTAGCTAGGAGTATTTAAGCGATATGAAGTCATTTTTATTGGAAGTAGAAGAGAATTTGAGCACCTACTTCGGTGTTTGAGCTTCATTAATGGCTGGCGGGCGCTCATTGACTGGAAGACAATGGTTCTGGCCTCAGCTCTCTCAGAGCTTCGATGAAGAGGCCTCGCCGTTCTGAGGGCTGTGCTCCAGTCCCCCTGGTGCCTCACTGCGTCTCCAGGGATGTTGAACAGCGCCGGACTGTTCAGCATGTAACGCTGGACATGTGGGTGTGACTGTGCTGATAGTCTTTGTACCAACGTGTGTGTGTGTTTCGGATGGTGCCGGGTACGAGCACAACAAGGCCTCGAGACCCAGTCTAACTTTTTCGCTGCCTGCATGCATGTTTTTCGCCACCCGCCTAAGCAAATCGCTTAAGCCGCAAAAAACATGCATGCAGGCGACTAAAAAAGTCAGACTAGGGAGTGTTGCAACAGTGCACATGAGACGACATTGCCTGAGGGCAGCGGGGGGCGGGCGGTGCCATCTTATCTCCAGCGGTAGTTATCGGCCCTCATATCTACCTCTCCCGGGCTGGCCATTTCTGCCTGATAAGTTTATTGTAGATTTAACTCTTTTCTATTTCCGATTTCTAGCTCAAACGCTCTGAGATGAAACTTTCATCGAACTGTCCTGTAACACATAGTGTCCCCTCTCATTGAGGGGACACTATCGAAGGGACTATCAAATATAGTGTCCCCTCTCATTGAGGGGACACTATCGAAGGGACCATCAAATATAGTGTCCCCTCTCATAAATCGTCGAGGAGAAAATGCCCTCGAAGAAACACTCGACGAGGGTGAAATTGACTTTCATGTTTTTATCTCATAAACAGAAAGATAACAATCGCCAATACATGAGCTTGTAAGATATCTTTCAAACTCACTAAGCTGATTTAAAATAGTTTTCACTAAACATGATTCCTATCATCGATGGCATTTAACGAAAAAAGGCAAATTTCGAAAACGCATGAGAGATGCATGATTGAATGGGGGATTCAACGAAATTTTTTATTTTGCTTCGTGCGTATTCAGTTTAGCCAATAAGGCCTCACATTTGCGCAATGCCCACCACTTAGCGTCTTTTGAGCTGCACGCAACTCCGTGGTGGTGTGTCCTCCTCTTGGCAGCGCTGCGGCCTGCACGCAGGAATGGCCAGTCGCCGCTGCTCTAACGCACGCCTTCTGGTCGCCGTGGCCGAGTGGTTAAGAACGCGACTTTCGCGGAAAGGTTTTCGGCAATTCGAATGCCGGCAGTGCCGCCCGGTGTTTCTCTCCTTTGGGAAAAGGGAGAACTCAGCCACAATTCCCCACTCTACCCAGAGGTCGGAAATTGGTACCGGCTTGACCGGGGGTAACCGTCATGACATCCTGGTGCTAGTTTTAAGGCATTTGAAAAATTAATGTACAAGATGGTATGTATCTTATCAGGCTTGATTGATTAGAATAAAACATCCTACTAAGATGGCTTTCTTGGTTGGATTTCAAGAAGAGACTTCTGTATATTCGTTTGAAGCAGCCTTTAAATCCTTTGCTTCCTATATGAGAATGATCCTAGGTTTCGTTGACCCTCCCTACATGAGGCTGCAATTCACTAGCGTGAACTAAAATGTCCTCTGTCTCCCTCTGCGGCAGCTGCTGTCGTACGGGGCCGGCATCTGCGGGATCATCGCCCCCGACGCGGAGGGCAAGCGAGCTAACGTCGTGCTCGGATTTGACACGCTGCAAGGTGAGCGATCGCACCGAAATGGCGAGCAAAATCTTGTTCTAATACTGAGCTTCTAGGCGTTCGAATACGGCGTTGGCGGCCACGCTATCGTCTTATTGAGAGGAGTGAATTAGCTGCACCGTGCCATCGTTTGCGTACCATATCTGTCTCTCTCTCTCTCTCTTTCAATGTCTACGTAAGTGGTCTCGGCTGCATAAAAATGCAGTATATAGAAGAAAGATGTACATGATAATTGATTCTATGAGTTATAACTCAATATTTTCTTTAATTCTCTTTTCCACGTCGAAATAACTTTATCATTAATGAAATCTGTACTTTGTGCACGTTCCCTTGAAATACTTTCATACTCTGGCGAGAAATTTGTAGTCATAAAATTGAACGCAATAAATCAAAAAGAAAGAGAACTTAGTTGTAATCGTGAAACACTCAGAAGACTACAATGAGCAGAGACAACTTGAGCTCGAGACAAGTGTGTGAGGAGCAGACCAGACGCGCAGGTGCGGCGTGCAGGCCGCAGGGCAGACACTGCCGCGCAGCTGTGGCTTGTCTCTTCATGACACCGCCCGCACTCGTAATTTTATTTGAAAACAGCTTCACAATAAAGCAATTGGAATGAAATTAATGATTTCAGAGCCATGGTATGAACACAGATTGTTTCTTAAGCCTAGGACAATGGTCAAATTTAAGTATAGCTACCACTGGATATTTAACTTGAAAACAGTTTTACAATTAGACAATTGGAAAGAAGCTCATGTGAATATATTGATGTCTGAGCCATGATGGGCCTTACTTCGTTCAATTCAGACAATCCATATAATTTCAGTTTCTGGAAAGCTCATTATCTCAGCGATGATACCAACTTTTGTTGAGTTGCAAGGTTGTGAGCAACGCTAAAATATCCCTAAGGGGACGTTTATTCCTCGATTTATTTGGTTTAGAAAAAACTAATGAAAATTATCATGGTTTTAAAAGTTGCTTCTGAGAAATTGATGTCATTATCACGGTTTTGTTGTGCATTTCCAACTTGTATTCGTTACGACTGCCAGCAGGGCGGTCCCACACTGCGACTCTATCGTGAGCCGCTGCACGTACGGCGCGACCTCGCGTTATCGGGGAGCGTGATAGTGATAGTGGGTGCCTTCATTATCTTAGAATACTTGTTTTGCTCTCAAAACTTCCCTCTCCAACAAAGTTCCTCGAAATGAGCGAAATGTCAGATTTTAGTGCATCATTTTCAAGCTCTGGCATAGCACCGTCATTAGACAACAAATTTAATCCCCGTTGTCATCATCGACCATATTTGTTACTAATGTACTGTATTTAGTGGGTTAATACTTGTTTATCTCTCAAAGCCTCCCACTCCAGCAGATTTCCTTAAAATGAGAGAAAAATTCGACTTCCATACATAATTAAGCTCTATTATAGCACTGTCATTATACACCCACGGAATTTATAGCTCGTTGTCATCATCCCCCATATTTGTCACTAATATTCTGCCATACATAATTTACAAGCCAAATCATAGCACTGTCATTATGCACCCACGAAATTCAAACCTCATTGCCGTCATCGACCATTTTTACTCCTAATATGCTGTATTCAGTGGGTAGCGGAGAGTACAATGACGTGCCCTACCCACATTTGCTACTAACAAACTGTATACAGAGGGTAGCGGATAGTTTGTCACCATCGCCCATATTTGTAACTAATATATTGTACTCAGTGGGTAGCGGAGAAGAAAATGACATGCTCCGCCCATATTTGTTCCTAATATACTGTATTTAGAGAGTAGTGGATGGTTTGTCATCATCCCCCATTTTGCTACTAACATACTGCATTCAGAGGGTAGCAGAAAGTTTAATGCGATGCCTCACTACGCAGGCTACCTGGACAACGCATACCAGGGCAGTACGGTGGGGCGCGTGGCCAACCGCATCCAGGGCGGGCGCTTCCAGCTGGGGGAGAAGACGTACGAGCTGCCGCGTAACAACGGGCCTAACTGCCTCCATGGCGGCACCCGGGGCTGGGCCACGGTGAGGGGGAGGGTGAGGGAGCTCGCCAGAGCTGGATGACATGTTACAAGTAGCTACATGGACATGTTGCAAATAGCAAGATGAAGTAGTAGTATGAACATGTCACAAAGTAACCACGTGAATATATTCAACGAAACTTACGGTATGGCTGCGCCTGCAATAGGCAGTCCGTGATGTGCCTTCGTGTGCTCTTACGAGAGTACGTCACCTAAAACACTGTAGTGATGCGGGGTAGCCTTTTCACCAAGTTAAATAATATCATTTTCGATTGGACACTCATTTATTTATATAATTATGATGAAACGCACAATCCCTGAGTAAAAATTTACTTTTTATTGTGTATGCTGATGGGTTGAATCGTCCTTCTACTTGTGGGAACGAACCTACAGCGCAAAAGCAGAAAAAGTGGAATTGAACGAATGGCGGCAGACCAGTGAGTTCGGTGATCGCTTCCAGGTGCCTGAAGTGGAGCGCGTGGGTGTCTTAGTCGTGGGGAATTTTATTAAGTCTAATGATGCTGTTGAGAAAGACGACAAATGAATCTGCTCTTTGTGAGAGTTATTTTTCGTTAATCATGATCGGTTATTCAAGAATTGCCTTTCAGAGGTATTATTGAGATTCTAGGCCTTGGATAAGCTGGTCAACCCAGAGAATCTTGGATATGTTACAGTCGGTCGATCCGTGGGGCTGACAACCGTAGATAACTCACATGATTTAACCTAAGATATCCCTTCTCTGTTCTTATTGACTGATGACTTGAACATCAAACTATGTTCAAAAACACTATACCTGATGTCTTGCTGACGTTAACATTATCGGTCTCTCTTAGATCGCTGTAGAGCTGTCCGTAGCTTCTATTTTGTTTCTTCCATGGGACAGATTTCCCATATATGTCTAAAGCTGTCCGTTGTCTCTATTTTTTTCTTTCATGGGACGAATTTACCGTAGATGTAATTCGTTTTCGGATGGTTTGATAGTTTTTTCCTGCTTGCACAGTGCACAAATTTCCCTTAAGAGTAAGTCGATGATCCTGTTCACATCTGACGCACGTTGCTCTCTGCTCCCAGCGCGTGTGGCAAGATCACACTGGCGACGACAGCGTCGTGTTCTCCCTCGTGTCCCGTGATGGCGACCAAGGCTTCCCTGGCACCGTCATGGCGCAGGTCAGATGTGCGCTCTTACTCAAATGCGATCTTAACCAAACTGCTCGTGAAAATATTAAACGAATATGGGGTTTCACAAAATTAAATTCTTCATAATTTTGTTGCGGTCTTACCCTAACGCGTGCGGTTTGTAATCTTAATCAAACTGCTCGTGTAATTGGTAACCGAATTTGGTGTTCTGCAAAATTAAATTAGCTAAATCCAAAAATTCAAAGAATTTGAACATTCATGAGAATTTTACTTGGGCGTTCTTCGTCAATTTTTTTGGATGAGACAAGCTGTATTGTACGATTAAGCTTAGAGGGTGGAAAATAGCAACAAGCAGAAATTGGTGCATAGTTTGATAGAATTGAACAGTTCCCAGCCTCATAAGTAAGACGTAGTCCAGTGTTCCCAAGGGAAGGTTCACTAACCTGCCGTGTTGCCGCAGGTGCGCTACAGCATCACGCCGCCCGGCCGCCTCCAAATAGACTACACGGCGCAGACCAGCGCCCCCACGCCACTCAACATGACCAACCACGCTTACTTCAACCTCGCCGGACACGTGAGCCACCTGCGTCTCGTCCTTTCATAACAGTTATCCTACTCCAGCATATTTTTCTTTCAAAACAGTAATCCCACTCCAGCACCTCATTCTTTCAAAACAGTAGGCCGAGAGCTTGTACTTTCATCACAATGACCCGACTGTTATTTTGGGCAACGTCCAAAATCAACCACATCCGCAGGTGAACTCTATGCTATCCTTAACGTCGTGCTAGTTGTGACCGTGGCCGGGAGCTAGCAGGCATAAAGGAGTGATGCTCGTCGTAGGCGCCTGTGGGCAGAGAGGTAGGTGTATGCCTTCACTTCCTGACCATATGTCCGGTGCCCGAGTTTATTTCTTTACTCACGCAAAGAAACAGTTTACCAACAACCACCAATAGTTGCTACAAGGTACATGCCACAAATTACGAGGTATATATATGCATTTTGTAAGACCTTTTCACTTCGCTCTACACGAGCTTTCACATTGACACTTTGTTCCTCCACTGGTTAGTGAAGATCACGACTGCGGCCTGAAGTATAACTTTAGAATTTTTTTAAATTAACGCTCGCTCAGCAATTTCTCTATATTGATAAAAAAAATTTGATTGTAAGCGAAAGAGCACCTTCATGAACGGAAGGGCTTAGGCCAGTCTCAAGCTTATTGCAGATTTGTGAGGTAGTCAGCGAGGAGGATGGGAGGACGGACCACGCCAGTAGGTACACAACCAACACGAGGGGACGCTAGAGTCAGAAATATGGGCACGGATTAAATCTACTACATTTATAAATCTACAGCGTACAGGACTTCATAACCAGCACATGCACACTGGCGGCGTGGGTAGTCGCATGCATCTATGTTAAACAGCTGCGTGTTCCCAAACTTCTATAGTTTTCCTAATGTTTTGGCAGTACATGGTCTTTCTTATACGATGAAGAATATCCCTTGGGCTTAAATACAAATTTAAATATCGAGTTATCAACAAAAAGAAGGAATTTTAATAAGAGCGTTACAGAGTTCTCAAAGTGTGTCACACAATTGCTGAAATGCATGCATTGGTTCCTGGAGAGTGTTGCAGAGGAAGAAGACTTTAGTACCACTCGCGTGTCGTTCGCTGCGCATCTGTGACCATCCTAAAAACTTTAGATGATTTAAGGCCAACCTTCCTTCTCTTAATGATCTAACACAGTCGTTGTTTGCGTATATGAAGCATTTAGATATCAACTACTACGCTTGAGTGACCGTCTTGCCATTTATCGATTTCTGTTTCTGATTTGTGTCCGACTAATCCTGATTGATGACTGGTCTGCCATTACACATATGTATCTGCACACTCAGAGTAGTTTTGTTAGTACCTACAACAGCAGTCCAAGCCTTACAAGTGAGACATTAGATACGAGGTGATCTTCATTGTTTCAAATGCCAGAGTTAACATATTTATTCTCTGTCTCTCATCAGAATTATTAATATTATTGGAGCGGGTCACAAAAAATTAACTTATGGAATAGAACAAAAAGAATAAATATTGAATGACATCAAATTGAATTATGCCTTATTGCTCAATAAAATTCTCTTCCAATTCATGAACCTCCCTGAGGCCAGTCGAATGATAATTTCTGGAGTTCTGGATCATTTTGTGTCCATAGCAACGAACATCGTCAACGGCAGCCAATGTATTTCACGAGAGCAATCAACGACGGAGAAGGAAAGCATTTTTCTGTCAGAAGCCATAATGACATCAAACAAGTGTATGTAGTGTGTGTAGCAACTGAACTGAGAAGCCAACTCACGTAGCGTTAAGAGGTTGTTGTGACGGATCTGTTGGAATTGCAGGACGGCGGGAGAAATGCTCTGCTCCAACACACCTGTCAGGTGCATGCCAGCTCGTACCTGCCTGTGACTCCAGCCCTCATACCCACTGGTGGGTGTTGTTCTCCCGGTGTTGTTCCCCTGGTGTTGTTCCCCTGGTGTTGTTCCCCTGGTGTTGTTCCCCTGGTGTTGTTCTCCTGGAGTTGTTCCCCTGGTGTTGTTCCCCTGGCATTTTTCCCCTGGTATTTTTCCCCTGGTGTTGTTTCCCTG
>JACJUY010000001.1:55016-87746 GCA_014220935.1 Platorchestia sp. MABIK | reverse complement strand
TGCCACTCTCCCATAGTACCACTCACCCCTTAGTACCACTCACCCCAGTGTCACTCACCCCCAGTACCACTCCCCCAATGCCACTCCCACCTCTCCCCCCAGACACGCCGAAGGTGAAGGCGGCTCCCGTGCGGCTGGAGGAGCTCTGCAAGCAGACGCGCTTCACCAAACACGAGATCCGCGTCATGTATAGAGGCTTCAAGCAGGTGAGAGGGCAGATGTGAGGTCCTGCTGGTCACTGTCGGAACAGTAGTATGTAAGTCCCGTCCATGTCATAACAGGTTTTCGGGTCCGCACGCCTCAGAAAGCCCGCGCACGACAACCTACAGATAAGTTGTCTGGTGCCTGTACTTGAAGCAGGTGTGGGTTATTGAAACCAAAATCTAGTTTTAAGCTTCTTATTTGACATCGTCGTCACAGCAACACTGCACTGGACACACCACAGCACGCTGGGCGCTGCTGCAGCCTGTGACCAGCTCTCATTACTGCACTCCACCTCTGCCAACTGACGCTGATGTTCGCTGCTCCTCACCGCCTCATGTCCTGACATGACAGCACAGCTCATGTCCTGACATGACAGCACAGCTCATTTCCTGACGTGACAGCACAGCTCATGTCCTGACGTGACAGCACAGCTCATTTCCTGACGTGACAGCACAGCTCATGTCCTGACGTGACAGCACAGCTCATTTCCTGACGTGACAGCACAGCTCATGTCCTGACGTGACAGCACAGCACATGTCCTGACGTGACAGCACAGCTCATTTCCTGACGTGACAGCACAGCACATGTCCTGACGTGACAGCACAGCACATGCCCTGACGTGACAGCAAAGCACATGTCCTGACGTGACAGCACAGCACATGTCCTGACGTGACAGCACAGCACATGTCCTGACGTGACAGCACAGCACATGTCCTGACGGGACAGCACAGCTCATGTCCTGACGTGACAGCACAGCACATGTCCTGACGGGACAGCACAGCTCATGTCCTGACGTGACAGCACAGCACATGTCCTGACTTGACAGCACAGCACATGTCCTGACGGGACAGCACAGCACATGTCCTGACGGGACAGCACAGCTCATGTCCTGACGTGACAACTACACTGCGTTCGTCACGTTGCGCTGAGAAAAAATTAGCCATATAACCGACGTGCAAAAGTGTTTTATTGAGATACAACATCTATCAATGTAATGTGACACACTTGCGTACGTCATGAGCTTCTATGACACACATAAGTGTGTCAACCATGACACACTTAGCGTGAGAAGCGTTATTGCACGTAAATGTTCCTCTTCCTCAGACTGTCTAGTGATTGCACTAATAGGCAGACAAAATCTAAGAATCTTGATTTTGTGTTTATACATAAGAATATTGAAAATCATAACGTTTTTTGTGGCAAATTATAACTCATTAATAAATTCTAAGCAAACACAGCTCATTTTCTAAACGAATTTTTTTGCCCATTTGAAAAGTGATTATATTACTCAACTTAGTTCCCTGAATATCTAGTCAAAGATGACACATCAACACATTTCAACATTTTTATGAATAACTCCTCGACACACACGCGCGTCAAAAACTTCTCCCAATGTGCTTCTCTTCGAGTCTCATAGTTGCCCACCTGCTGTCGTCCAAAATTTTTTGCAGATTTCCCTAATGTGTTTTCGGGGAAAAGCAATTCCACTTTTCATGCGGACATCAAGGTAGGACAACTAAGAAGAGCCGTCACTCTGTGCGACCAGCTCGGAGTCGGTGCAGCCTCCGATTGTTTTTTACACCTGAACGGAGTGAGGCTGTATTATTGTTTCTGTTGCGGGTAATCGGCCGAGAATCGCAGCAGTTCAGACACTACACGCGTGCCACCGTGGCACCCACCTGCCATTATGGGCAGGTGGTGTGGTGCACTGTAAGTCGGCAGCGCTCAGTGGAGTTCACCGCTGGAATTACTGCAGCAGAACGCTCGGACTCGGCTCTTGGAAACTGCCCCGAACATGACGTCAGTGTCGTCCCACAGCTACTGCTCCGTCCCGCTATTGGTACTGCGCCGCTACTGCAGTAGTGCTGTACCGGTCAAATGGTGATCATCTCACCAGCTCCTACTGCGCATAATTCTTACGCAGAAAAAAGATTTCGTAACCGAGTTAGAAATTATGATAAAAAATTTTTGGAATCAAATGATCAATGAACTTCAACAAAAAACACAGCCCTGAGTATTGGTGATTTTACTTAGGACAATTTAATCGCCAACTCTGCGCACTGACGTGGTTAGCGCTCGGCTTAGGTAGTTGTGTCGCATCTCGGGGGTCTTCTTCTGGCAACTCTGGCTGCAGCCCACACTGTGTTGGTCGCTTGCTGCAGTGACTGCTGCTGCATGATGGTGTCATGTGTCTGCCGTATTCTGCAGTGACCAGAGGTAACGTGCAGAGGTAACGTGACCAGAGTGCACCAGAGGTAACGCACTTGTCGTGAGGAGTGGCCGCGTGTGGCGTGAGGCATGAAGGGCGCTGAGTCAGCAGCTGCAGCGGCATGCAGACCAGAGCATTTGTTGTTCTTTGCTCCTCTTCCTCATCAACTTCTCGTGCTGAGTAATTCATGGCGATCTCTTTTCGATGCTCTGATTAAGGCGTCCATCATCTCTGATTAAGGCCAATTCATTGGCTCGTATTCTGCTTGATTCATCGCCCGCATCTGCTGGCTGACTGAGAAATATCTCTTATTGATGTTTCATATGATGAAGTGAAGGGCGCAACATTCGGGCCACTTATCTTACATTCTAATAACTAAGATCATTGGCCGTGGCACCCAATGGACTCTTTCAACTCTACCCGCTCAATAATACCCGAGATAAAGCGATGCTCTTATTTGAGCACTGCTTTTAGTGCTGAGTTTTTTCATAGAAATAAAGTTTCACACGATACCTCGGCCTGCGCTCGCACAAATTCTTTTTAGAGAATGAAAAAGAGACATAAAAACCGAATAAAGCGTCACCAAATATTAATGTTCAATGCTAACTAAGCACACTCTGCTGTGCTGAGAAGTTTCCAGTAATATCCAACTCAGTGGCCATACGTTCACTTGTCTCACTGCGACCGAACTTGTATTACAACCGAAGTACCCCGCTCTGTAAATTCTATTTAGATAGTTAAATCTTAGGCGTAAAATCCGTAGGTTTTTATTTGTTTTTTCCTGATTATTGTTTCTCCGTGCTAGACTTTTCTTTCACATTTCACAATCATAGTTTACTAACGTGTTAAAGCTACGTTTTGAGTACCTAACAATGTGTAAGATTTATGAAAAGTCTGTTTTTTCTTCTCTTCAGTAGCCTGAATGAAGTACTAAGCTTCACTTGTGGGAGACTACTGAATAATTTGGCACATTTGACTTTGAATCCTGCGTAAGTACGACGCATGATATCCACTAATTTGTGATACATTGTCAGTGTCAATGGAGCAGAGCAAGGCATCGGTTTTTTTTAGTAAAATTTAGTGCTTGTATTCTTGAACAGAAACGATAAAATCAAATTTATTCACTAACCCATATTTTGTTTTTTGTTCTTTCAATTACAAAAGCAATCTAATGACTAATTTTATGAGAAACATCCTTTTCATTTTTTACTTTACTTTCTTCCCACTGAAATTTTAAATTTGGGGCAGATGTTCAGTAAATATCGTACGTACAACTTCAAACATAAAGACACTTCATCCAATACAGTCTGTCCTACAATCCTTGTATTGCACAGGCATTTGCTTGCGGCATTCTGTGCAGGCCATGGCAACAGCAAGTCACTCATAAATAGGCCGCAAAAAAATTCCTACTGAAATACTTTTCTTGATTTGCTCACAAGCCTCATTCCAATCATCTATCTTTTCATTTAAAGCGATAGAAGACAATGTCGTCAGCTGTTTGTGGTGCATTCCTTCCTAATTTTGTACACGCAACTTTTTGGGATGAATTGGTCAGCGCCCGCTTCAGCAACCGTCAACAGACCGGTTGTAACTCTTGTAACAGAACACTACGGAACTATTCCCGTCTGGCAAGGACACCCTTCACATTTAAAATTGAACAATTCTGAAAGAATAAATCCACTACCAAAGAGTAATGCAGCACAACTCAGCACTACCATCAATACAGGCCTGTCTGCATCAAACAGCACTCCGACCTGTTCCCAAACAGTTCTGTCCAGACCAACGAGCGGAATATCACTCATGATAAATCCCTCGGTGTTAGAGTTACTGATTTTTCTCAGGCAAAATCAGCTGTGAACATATTCCTGAGCATCGCAGGACCTCAATTAGACCAGCACAGTACGACAACTGCCACCACTCGGCAGATCAATACGCCCACGCTGCCAGATGCTCGATTGCTATCCTTCGCATCCTGAGCGATCCTGTGGCATTCCTTGGGCATCCTTCTGCCTCAGCCTCAGTTGTGTGTTGTGCTGCCTCTGCTGCCTCACACTCTGCCTCATCCCGCCTCTGCTGCCTCACACTCTGCCTCATCCCGCCTCTGCTGCCTCACACTCTGCCTCATCCCACCTCTCTGCCTCATCCTATTTCCACTGCCTCCTCCCGCCTCACGGCTGGCTGGCAGGAGGCAACAGCAGCCCAACACGCCTCACAGGGAGCTGGTGGCCGCAGCTTTAGAAATTAATTGCAATGTGGCCGAGAGCATCTGGCACCTGGCACGGCTGTTGCTGGCACCAGGCACGGATGTGTGGCTGTTGCTGGCACCTGGCACGGCTGTGTGGCTGTTGCTGGCACCTGGCACGGCTGTGTGGCTGTTGCTGGCACCTGGCACCGCTGACGAATTATTGCCATCTCTAGCTCTGCCTTCATGTCAACGCCACGGCAGCAAATGTACTCAAGTCTCCACGTGTTGTCACCATGGCAGCTTTGTACTCAAGTCTCCACGTGTTGTCACCATGGCACCAAATGTACTCAAGTCTCCACGTGTTGTCACCACGGCAGCTTTGCACTCAAGTCTCCACGTGTTGTCTCCATGGCAGCCAATGTACTCAAGTCTCCACGTGTTGTCACGGCAGCAAATGTACTCAAGTCTCCACGTGTTGTCACCATGGCAGCAAATGCGAAGCTACTATTTTACAGCTTACACTAGTGCGCTCAAATAGAACCCATTTGTTGTTTGAGGTTCCAATGTGGTTCGAGTATTATTTCTCAAATGAGAAAATGCTTTGAGGATTGTTCTCAAATGAGAATATATTCAATTCAAAGTTTTTCATAACAAACAATTTTAGCGGTTTCGTTTCTTTAATTCACGCAAGTTTTTATGTTACTGAAGCATTGAATAGAATATATCTCGGTTACATCTCAATCCATATACATATATTGACCATTTTTTATCTATCATTATTTATCGGCTAATTTAGAAAATTACATAAGACCGCCGTCACACGGAGACCATATGGTAACGTTTCGTCTTAATCCTCCATAGTCAGCGGTACCACTCGGTTTGTCCAGCGCCGCGAAACCGACAGAGTTCAGCCGTAGTTTGGAACCAGTTTGGTCATTCCATGATTTCAGGCCGCCGTGGCGGCGCCTAAAGGCCCTTTTACATTGACGGTGTCTTCGCGCTCCACACCGTCGCTCCATCCCGCCAGTCAAATAAGCTCCGCCCACAGCAATGCAAAATGACCCTTATTGCCACGCTCTCGGTAAGGAGCGGCAACATTCTGCATGCTAAATATTGGCGGTGTGCACTGCCAGTCAACAGCGTTCAGTTGCTCTTGAGACCATAGAGGGCATGTGTAGTCATGGCTTACATATTATGTTGCAAGGAAGAAATTAAAACTCCTATTGAAAAATGTGAAGAACTTCCATGTTCATGGAACGTTAAGCTCGTAGAGTATAAAAACAGAGTGTCCAGAGAAGATGCTTTTAAAAGTCTAGCATCTCACTTCCCAAATTATGATATTGCAGTGGTTACAATGAAAATCCAAATACTGAGAGGCCAAGATAGGAAAAAGCTCTCACTATTCAAAAAATTAAAGAAACATACACTGCGTGTGTAAACGTAAAATTAATTACAGTGTAATTAACTTGCACAATGTACATTGCTCTCAAGAAAAGTACTTCAAGTGCACGAAAAAAATTCGGCAGGTGTCATTAGAAGATTATTCAAATTAAAGGAAAAAGTAAAAAAAGTACACCTACAAATTAGTAATTGGTATTTTTTTTCTTTCCATTTACAGTGTTTTTTGAAGGTAACTGGGTAGTATTAAAGCTTTTTATAATATTAGACTTTTTACTTCTGCAAATTATCCTGTTAAATTTCTGAAAATTGTTCTGCCAAGTATTCTGTCAGTATTGCAAGAGCAATACTGACGATTACTGTCTCTGGGGAAGGAGCGTCGTGTTGAGCGGCAATGTAAAAGCAAGCCGGTGTGCACTGACACTCAATCCTCTCGTGGGAGGAGCTCTAGCAAGTTCACCGTCGCTCCACACCGACGCTCCACACCGCAGGTGTAAAATGAGCTTTACGAAATTGTCTTCGTGTTGGTTTCTTCATTTGAACAAATAATAACAACTGGCAATATTAATTTTTCTAGACTTATTTCCATTCTTTTAAATGTCTTCTGTGCAGTCTGCAGAAGTTGATCCAAATATTGATAGTTACATAACTGTGGCCACTGGATCAGGGTATCACTGGAGCAGGGTATCCAGACCAGATTCCTATTTAATATTCAGTTTTTTAGAGAAAGTAAATGTACTCATATTTAGTCCCCATGATAAACTCCAATCACTCTTTTAGATGTAAAATTGAAAGTTACAAGCTCATTATGCCTTGTTTTGGAACAGCTCTTTACTTGCACACTCATCATGAATGTTAGATTTCGGTTTTCTGTTTTTCTTGGAATATTTGAAGAGAATGAGCAGTGGTGTGGCCGTGATAGCGCCGCATTAGGGTGCAAAAACAATGATGAGCTTTTTGTATCATCTTTATTGGAAATAAACTGATTTTCTCTTTTTGCTTTCTTTTTCGGCCACGTATCGCTGAGTGAGCAGGCGCCACTGACCCGCTCTTGCCCGCAGGAGTGTCCGGAGGGCGTGGTGCAGGAGGATGCCTTCAAGGAGGTCTACGCCAAGTTCTTCCCCCACGGCAGTGAGTGGCTCGGGCGCTGCATGCGTTGCCTTACTTACGTCTTAGGTAACCTGGCTACATCCTTGAAATTATTGTCATTTTTCAATGAGTCCATGTAGCAAGACACAACACCTTCCACAACCTGACATGAACATCACGCGATCTCTAAGTATTTTAGCACAAAGTTCACCCTCCCAATTCTCCCCGCTCATCAGGCTTAGTGGTTGCCCAATGAATTGGTTTGGGGAAGCAGAGTCTATTTTCCAGTTACTTAATTTCCCTAGCATTCGAGCATTGTACACATTACAGGGTCAGACGCCTGCTTGTGAAGTTCGGTGGCTGTAATGCAGCGACGGCCTGCATTGTCACCTCAGAGAGGAAGGTATCACTAAGGTGCTGACTGGTGTGTTGACTTCAGGAATGCCCTCAGAAATCTCGTTAGACAAATTAGTACACGTTCTATTTCGGAGAGTCGACAGTGCCTGTATATCATTTGAGATGCAATGTCTGAATCTCCCTTTTGAACGAGTAGCGTATAGATATACTTCTTTATACGAAATATGGGCCTCGCGCAGCGTTGTGAGGAGCTGGATCCCTGCAGTCATGAGGAGAGTTAGTTCGTGACTTAACCCTTTAAAGCCTCAGAGGACTCTACGGTCCTCGTACGAAAATAGCCTCAACATATCACATTCTCGTCAAATTAGTTCGCTGATGTGTTCTTTGAAGATCACTGCCGAGTGGCATTTCCTTCCTCATCCTGATATCGGTGACTGCCTGATGCCGGCGCCAGTTTAGTGACGGTGGTTTTAGTAACTGTAGTATCAGAACAAAAATTCCGACGTTAAAGGCTTAATCTCACCTAATTTGATATAATACTCTAACTTAGCCTGTCATAAACTGATAGCTAAACATTATTTATAACTGAACCTTGAATGTTGATGGTCCTAAATTCCATCATCGTGCTGAATGATGTACAGATTTTTATTTGTCTATAATTTTCCGGCCTGTTGGTTTATTTTTCCAGTTTTAATTTGAGATATTAAAACGGTTTTAAAAAAGACGAGACTGAACATGGTGGCAAATCAGATGTTACTCTTTTACAATTATGAGGTAGTGAATTTTGGTGTCAAAAAAGGTTCACGATTCCATGCGACAATCTCTGGCTGCCATGTACGCCCGAGAAGGACTTGAACATATTTTTCTGTGTTCTTAAGAGGTTGGATATTGCTGGCAAAGTTGTCATGGTAGCTTCCTATTCAACTTACATACGTGCGAGTACTGTCCATGTTGTCATGGTGGGTCTCACTCAAGGTAAAAAATGGATCCATGATAATGCCACCTGAATATTCTTGCAATGGTGCACATTTTTCAATCTTTTCAAAAGTAAAAGATTTAAATAATTAGAAGCCATCACATCACAATTTTTCATTGGCGAGTTTTTAATCACTCAGGCTCACAGGAAAAAATTTCCTTTCATTATGCAAGCAAATTCCGTCGGGAAAAACAAAAGTTACCACCTTTTTCCATCTTAGAAACAGTAACTGACTTTTGACTATTCCTCTCTTGTTTGAGCACCTTGATAAGATAAAAAAGAGCCCCCATCTGCTTCGGTATTGGTTCTGATGCTGCACGTGTGATTTGCAGGCTCAAATTAGGCCGTCAAATGTGTGGGGAAGGTAAGCAAAAAACAAATTTTCTACTTCTCCGCCAATGTCTGGTAGTAAATGACTTTAGGAAAGCCCTCAGAAATCTCGTTTGGCAAATTAGTACGCGTTCTATTTTTGAAAGGCGATTGTGCCTGTAAATCATTTGAGATGCAATGTCTAAATCTCATTTTTAAACAAGTAGCGTGTAGATATACTTTTTTATGCGAAAATTGTTCTCGACTTGCACAAAATCACATTTTTTCAATAACTCTAAATGAACACAACACCCATTGAATTCTCCATAGCTAGTTTCCGTGTACTCCATTTTGCCCTTTTTCTCCGTTAAAATATTTTTCATATGATTTCATTGAGTATAACAGCATCGACTAAGTTGATGCGAACTGCAACGTAGCATCACAAAACTAGTTTAGCTCCTACGACCGGCGCTGCTCGCATTGAGGAGCCCATGAATGGAATTAGGCAGAACTAGCGTAGTGTTTTAAAGTGGCTGTCTGGGGGCCGCTGTGCAGCATCCGTCTCTCTTTCCCCTGCTTCTACACCCTCACCCTCGCCCGGGCGTGTGGAGAGCCGCTGTGCAGGCCACCCCCATACAGTTGTCATACGTTACTGTGAGAGGTGGCAGGTGGCGGGTTAAAGGCGTACTCGGACGAGGCCATTTAGTAAAGGATGCTTTATTGCAACCAATCAAGCCTGATACAAATCATCTTTCACATTGGTTTTTCAAATGCCTTAGAACTAACACCAGGACGCAGTGACGGTTATCCCCGGTTAAGCCGGTGCCCATTTCCGACACCTGGGTGGAGTGGAGAATTGTGCTTGAGTTCTCCCTTTTCCCAACGGAGAGAAATCACCGCGCAGCGCTGGGATTTGAACTGACGACGCCTTCTCAAGAAGGGCGCGCTTTTAACCAGTCGGCCACGGTGATCACTCAGTACCCCACACCCACGTGACCCCACACCCAACTCATGTTGAAGTCAGGAAATGGAGTTGCTAGGCCTGTCGTTTTGGAACAAAGCCAGGGCGAGCTGCCTAACGAGTGAGTGTGCAAGGATAATCAAGATGGATTCTGTGTGTAAACTCCATCAGTTGTAATTATTATACGGCTTACATGCACATAATAAATTTTGATATTCGAACCTAAACTTTCTCTAGAAAAAGATGAAAATCAAATTGGCAACTAAATTCTCAGCAACTCTGTAGATTTGTTTATATTTTGAATCAATGACGACATTGATGTTTACATTGGTTATGACTCAACCATTAAATTTATTAGCGCATTTATGCTAGTGCTTCTTGCAAAAATATTTAGCTAGGAGCCTAAATCAGCTCTTCCTTAGAAGCTACGCAAACAGAATTTTTGGAATGACCTCCTGCGATATTGAGTCAAAAAATTAGCTCTTTGGAAGCTGAGCCACCAGGACACGTAACGAACCGGCCAAACTAACGTACTGTATTATTTAGACATCCAGTACCAAAGAAGTCATCCTTCTCAAGTCGTAATAGAAACTGACTTGACCACAGTAGTAGAGTGGTGATAGTAGTATAGGAATGGAAGTAACAGTGTTAGGAGTGGTGGTAGTAGTATAGGAATGGAAGTAGCAGTATTGGGAGTGGTGGTAGTAGTATAGGAATGGAAGTAGCAGTATTGGGAGTGGTGGTAGTAGTATAGGAATGGAAGTAGCAGTATTGGGAGTGGTGGTAGTAGCATAGGAATGGAAGTAGCAGTATTGGGAGTGGTGGTAGTAGTATAGGAATGGAAGTAGCAGTATTGGGAGTGGTGGTAGTAGTATCAGAAATGGAAGTAGCATTATTTGGAGTGGTAGTAGCAGTATCAGAAATGGAAGTAGAAGTATTAGAAATGCTGGTAAGTTTTTACTCGAGTAAATATAAGCGATATTTACCTAAGAGCAGCATTTCTCATTTCCTGTAACATCATGTAAAGCGAGGTAATTAGCCCAAACTCTCCAATTCGACAACAAAGCTGTTGGCGCACATGTGGCCGGCAGATAACTCGCTCTTTGACTGCCAGCGCCCTCTGTCTCTCTGTGCCGCCTCCTGTCTAGTTCCTTGACCCTGTCTTGCCCGTCTGCTGCCGTGCGACCAATGCCTCTTACATCGCCAGACCTGCTCATAGAGGCCGTGACGTCATACTTGTGGTCCAAGAGTTTACGCCATGTAATGACTCAAAGGAGCAAAATAAGCTCAGTCTAACGATTTAACAAAGAGCAAGGCTTACCAGGCCTTGAAATGTCCTAAGAGATATGTAGTGATAATTTTTCTGTCAATTGAGTAAATATAAAATCAGTTTCGTTTCCTGCAATTAATTCCTGATACAACAGTCAATAGGAGCATCGTCGAGCTTGTTTTGGCCCATCGTCAGCCAGCGTCCTTAGACAAACAATTTAAACTATGAAAATAAATAATGAACTTGAGATTTTTTTGCCATATCAGAAGGTTAGGGTTTTTCATGCTATCACTAGAATATTATTTAAGTTTTGGAAAGTATGACTCCTTCGCATCATTTTTTACATGTCGATCTATACTATACGATGTCGTCAGAATTCGTCAGTTATGAAAAAAGTCTGGCACAAGTCAACAGACCAGCAAAACACGCTCAGAATTTAAAACTGGCACTCAAATCTGCCTAGGCATCAGCGTAGATCGTTCAAGCTCCGTATCGCTGTAGCTGCGCCTCCTTCTTCAATGTATAAGCTCCGTACCACGATTCCCTTCTTCAACATCTATGAGAATTGGCGCTCCGAAGTCCTGACTCCATGCTGTGCTGACGCGTCGGTGCGGTGTGGTGCGGGTGTGGTGCGGATGTAGTGCGGGTGTGGTGCGGGTGTGGTGGGTGTGTGGCGCGGGTGTGGTGCGGGTGTGGTGCGGGTGTGGTGCGGGTAGGCCTTCGTCTTGTTGTTGTCTCTGGTGCTGAAGCGGCCTCCTGAGCTGCCTGCTGGGGCGCTCCTTATTCCGTAGTTCTCTCTCTCTCACTCTCTCTTACCCTCTTACTTTCTCTCGCTCTTGCTCTCTCTCTCTCTTGCTCTCTCTCGCTCTTTTCAGCATTTATATTGAGTGATAACTCTCCCAATTTTATATTTAGTTCCTCGTTTTACTAGTTTAGAGTTGTTATAGCTGGATATTTAGCGCTTACTAGAAAGCATCGCTTCCATTTTTATACGCATTCGTTAAATTTTTGCATGCATCTTTCAAATTCTTGTTAAGTAAAATAAAGGAATTGTGTTTGAGAAACCATGCTCTTATGAAATTAGTTGTCACTAATTTGTGATATATTCAAAAGTGATACTTCATGAGACAGCTCACAGCACTCGTGACACAACCAACAGTAAACACGTTCACCAGAGGCAAGCATGGGGAGAGCAACTCAGCAAATAGCCTCGTGACATTCAATTGCTCGTCGCTGTAGATGTTGCACTTCGATCAGCGATAATAATTTGATAATAAAATAGAGATTTTTCAAATTTCTGTAAATCAATTAAAAATGTATAAAAAATCTAGGGTGCAGCGACAACAACGATGGCAAGTGTTAAGTCTTAAAGTGAACATTTCTTATTTAAAAAAGAACATTTTTTGAAATCGAATGATTTCACCCCCACTGAAGATCAAAGCATTTCAACAAAAACGATGTAAGTAATTTTTTCTTTTAGTAAGGAATAGACATAAAATATGAGGCTCTATTCAGAGTATATATAAGAAATAGTGGTAATTATACAATTGTGTATATTGAACAACTCCATTATTTACCCGCGTGCGAGCCTTGCAGCATCAGTCAAGGTCTCGTTTTCTTGACATGCACAATTTCTGCATTGCGACTCGCACGACTGCCCTCACTGCAGCAAAACGAAAATTGACGTTCATTGACGTTTTCTACGAAAATTGCAGTCCATCGGAATAGACGCCTCGTTTGATCGGGTTTAAATCAGAGAAGGAAAGCGGCATTTACAGCAAATTCTCCCCTCGGATACCCAAATTGACTGAGAATGCGGTTGTGGTGCGAGTTAAATGGGAGGGAGTGATGTCGTGCAAAATATTAAATCCCTTCGTAGAGAAAGTGAAATCATCCATCTATCCAAGACGCTAAAGTTTCTTTCAGGAAATTACAATCGTCAACAGGTGTCCCCTTTGCTCATTCGGGTGCTCTGATAGGACCAACAAGTCTTACCCTCTCCACTCGTGCCCGTACATTCACTCCACATTACAGCTGAAAGGCATTACAAAATACATCCCAACATTTGCCAAGCTGTCAGTTCAACTAAGGGTCACCAGAATCTCACCAGTGAGAGGAACGAGACTCCTTTCCATCTTCAAATGTTTTCTTCCCCATTCCATCCATAAGCTTTTGTGTCTTGTGTTAGAAGAAGCATTTTCAGCGAAACTTTCACGGAAGCTGTCGTCCCAGGAATGACGTTTCTTGTGGGTTCCTGCTGCTGTGGTCAGGACACGCGGGTGTTGGAGCGATGGATTGTCCAGTTCCCCTACGGAGCTGACGATCAATTTTCCTCAAATCCCAGTTTTTGGCCGCCTAATTAGAAATCTCAGCATCCAATCGTCCTTTTCCTTGGTTATGGCTCTTCTAGAATTTCTTTTTCGTTGTGTCGTAATGATTACTTATTTCATTGGTAATGGCATCAGAAGTCCCTTGAGCAGATTCCTTGATAACAATTTTTATCTATAAGCTCGCAAGAGTTGTGCAAGAAAGAAAGAAAGAAAAACAGTTTATTTCCAATAGAGATGGTACAAAATTACCATCATTGGTTTTTAAAATATCTTAAAGTTAAAACACTTAAATGATACACACACACGAGTATTGTAATACCCATGTCACTAGTCGAAAAATGATTGAGGGCAATGTACTCCGAGTCATGCTTAAACTACATTTGATGATACATGTAATGATAATTATAAGAGATAACACAACTTCATGACTTTTGACAGTTTACAAATAAGCCCCACTTTTGCTGCATGCACAAAACGCTGATTTCACCGACCACACAGAATAAAAAAAAAAGAGAATGACGCTAAATGACTATGAACACTACGGAAACAAACACGTCGATGTTAACAAAACGAACCAGATATTTCGTAAACATTCTTGTAACATTGATTCAGGCCTAATTGAGAAATTCTTAGTTTTATTGCCAAACTATTTTCGTTCTGGTCAGCGTGTAAATCTGTTTTTACCTCTAGCAATGTACATGATGAAGCACGTAAACAAAATAATTCATCTCTTTCATTCATTTTGATTTTTTAGATCTCTTATGTCAGAGCAGCGCTTAAAGCCCGTCTAGTGGATGTATAGATAGTGACCACGACTAGCAGTCGTAAAAAATATTTTTTGTCAAATGAGACACAAAACAATACTTCTGACCTTAGTTAGTTTTACTAGCGCCCCATACGAGACAACCAGTCTCGTAGCGACCAGTCTCGTTTTGACCAGTTGCGCTGAATGCAGAACCAACATTTGCGGCATGTGGCTGTCCACAGATTCCAGTCTCTACGCCCACCACGTCTTCAAAGCCTTCGACCTCAACAGCAACGGTCAGATCAGTTTCCGGGTGAGTGTTGCCCAGCAGATCTTTCAACGTTAAGCAACTCAGGGGAACGTAAGTGTGACTGTTCAGATCTGTGAGTGATACAGGACATATGTTTACTTCTGATTAATGGTGTGTACAGTTACTGATGTTTGGTTGGTGCTTTCGGGCGCGGGGTGTGGAGGAGGTTTGGTAGTGAGGCTGGGTGGACTTGGGAATGAATGGTGGGTTTTAAGATCTTCGAGTGGTGTGCGATAAATGTTAATGGGCAAGTTTAACCTCTTAAAACAGATGTTGATACTTAGGGGCTAACTCTATTCACACATTCTGTTGTGATATTACTGGATCTTATCTTGTTTTTAAAAAATTGATACTCAACTGCTGTCTTTACGATTTTTGATCCATTGACAATAAAAATTAAAGGCATTTGAAATGTTTTCTTCTTTATGCAAACACTTATCATTCTGTTTTATGAACGAAAGTAAAAACAGCTACATCCTGACACTGCATGGGCACCTCTCTGTATGACTGCAGGACCTGCTGATCAGCTTATCCCAGCTGCTGAAGGGATCGAACCACGACAAGCTGAAGTTTGCCTTCAAGATGTACGACACGAACGCTGACGGCTGCATCACGAAGGGCGAGCTGATGGACATCGTGTCCTCCGTGCACGAGCTGATGGGCCGAGGCTCCCACCACAGCCGACATGTGAGTTGGAGGGACAATAGGGAGGTGAGAACACACCTGTGTGAACATCACACACCTTCTTTTGTGCACGGTGGTCCATGTGTTCCTTAGCTGTAGGTGGAGCGGAAAGAAAGACGATCCCTTCTTGTCTGTGCCAACTGACCTTAGGGTGTTGATCTTAGATTCTAGTCATGTACGCTTTGTGACCGGCCCGCACTTGGGATCGTCGATCTTTTCGACGGGAAAGATTGGCAAGAGGACCGTCGGTCTGCCTGTTTCCGCTCGTGCTTATAGCAATTTGTTGTGCTGTTTGTGCGTACTCTCTGATTCCATCGAATCAGAAATACACGCCGGTGCATATTGAACGAACGCTTTTACTTTCTCTGCATATAATTTTACATGCAACTATATTGTGATTGGATTTATGTTACTTACACTTACCAACGAAACGGTACTCGTCAACTCCACTTAATATTTTATTCTGAACGCCAGTTCAAACTGCTGACCAAGAGGCATTCAGTGTCAACAGGAAATGTTCGGTGTGTTTTGCATGGTCCCAAAGTACCGTATTCGACCTAGTGCTTGCAAGTAATCGAAAGTTAAGTTTTGTTTCTTGCACTATTCTTAGTGTTTGCTAAAAGAATGAAACTTTTTTGCATTGATGTTTGCAAATGCTATTGAATCAGAGTTAGAAGATACATTTCAAGACAGATACCATGTGCATTGGTGGAGTGTGCTTTGCAATTCAATGTGTAAAACTAAATTCTGTTTATTAAAACATCGTTAAAGATCATTAAGCAAAGACCTCCTGATTTGGTTTTCGAGTCCTCGCGGAACCAACAGCTCCTGACAATCCTGACTTACTTACTAGTCAAAGCGAGTTTGCGAACTGGCGGAGTTTCCCTGAGTTTCACTGCTCCATTGCGCACGTCTTAGAATGCTGCTACTCGCGCTGGTTTGGCTCCTGAGATGCTGGCAGTTCAACAGAGGGATCAGGGTTTAACTCTCATTTGGCAGTTTCCGGTCGAACTCTGGTTTAACCAACGACTTTACGAGTTGCAATTCTGAAGTGCGAGCTGTGACTTGCTTCTTTCATCATCACCCAGAGTATATGAAATTATTAGTTCTGGTGTGCTACCACGGTTTGCTTGATTGCTGAACATGATTACGTTCACGAGATGCTGAAATGCTGCAATTTGTTCTCGCGTAATTTACGCTAACCTTCTGGCTTGTAAAGAAATGTTGAGCCGCTACTCCTGCTGCCATCGCTTCTGTGGAGACGACCGTGCTGGGAGAGACCCTGCGCTCCCACACGTCCTGCAAGTGATCAGTTATTCTTATATCTTGAAGTTGTTAGGCCAGCTCCTTTGTTGCAGCTTCCTGTATGTTCTCTGTGCCAATTTTGAAACAAAGGAGCAGAATGTATTGATGCTTGGAAGGAGTAATTACCGTAAGGAAAGAGTGTCCGTCCAAAAAGTTGATGCAGTCTATTAAACTGATCCTTCCATGCGCCACAACGATTGGACGGTAAAATACGCAGATGAGACGCCTGCACTTCGCTGCCACATCTCCTCCACACTTGCTTCACATTATACGAACATGGAAATAATAGTTTCGCTTGACAACCTCCACTCAGAAACTAGTCCTATAGTTAAAAACCGAGCAAGCTGAACTCAGTAAAAAGTATTCACTTCCATTTGTCAGCCGACTTATTTTTATGAGCTGCAAAGTAATCTGAGATCATCTGAATCTCACGTTGGAAAAGCAAAGGCGTCCTAACAGATGCTCTTTGTGTTACACGGCAAACATTTTTGGCCGAAACTGAGTTTGCCAGATGTTCTTTCAACTCTGCCGTCACTTAAGAGCGGTTCTCGTACGGTTGTTCACCAAAACGCACTTCAACTCTCCACAGACTCTTTCACTGGGTTTCAAATTACTGTCGGAAATATTCTTAGTCTTGCAGAAGACTTTTCTATTGAAATTCTGCCATGGTTCTTAACACGACAACTCGTGAAATTTCAGCGTTCAGCTACTCTAGCGACCGAAGCTCCGGTACTTCGCGATCCAAAAATTTTGCTTGTACCGAATATGGTGAATCGACACCTTTGACTTCTCTGTTTGTGGTGGGATATGAAAGCAAAAGATATTCTTTGTATACTATTTTTTTAAATTGCTGTAATTGTGATATAATGAAAACAAATAAAGTAATATGACCTTGGGTTGGAAGTTCGTAATATTCTGCTTCATAAATATGTTGGGGGAAAATTCTCATTTCACCAATCATTTCGGTGAGCCCTTTGCGTCCTGAGCCAGCATAGAGTGAAGTTTTCCCAAGCCACGTGCTTTGAAATTCTGTTTGTTCAAAACCGTATACGAAATAGCGTAAATAAATTTTCCACATAACTATAATGTCACGTATAAAAGAGGGATATTATTGCTCGCCGGCTGTGTGGAAATCACTCCCCGTTGCTGGCTGTCTCGACCACTCCGAGCTGACGAGTCAGTGAGAGCTGGATGGATTGTGGCATGGAGCGAGACGAGTGCACGTCTGACGGGTTACTGAGGGTGGCACGGTGGCGTGGAGCGAGACGGGTGCACGTCTGAACGGGTTACTGAGGGTGGCACGGTGGCATGGAGCGAGACGAGTGCACGTCTGCCGGGTTACTGAGGGTGGCACGGTGGCGTGGAGTGAGACGGGTGCACGTCTGCCGGGTTACTGAGGGTGGCACGGTGGCATGGAGCGAGACGGGTGTACTTTCTTATCTATTATCATTTTTTCACAATCCCATACGTTCTTATAGTCCGAATGATGTTAAGTTTTAACGAACGATATAAGCTGCCTCGTCAAATGTCATTGTGCGAGGGTTGCGATGTCACGAGACGCTTGCCCCTCGCTGGGTTGCGCTAATGAGGAAATCTCGGATTGGAAGAAAAACACACCTCCACACGAACATACAATCAATAATGCAGTTTGTACGAGCAAAATATAAACACAGTATAAAACGTTGCAATTCACCGCAATGATCCTGCAAAAAATTAATATTTTTCCGCGTACTCTCCAAGTTCTTAATCCAGTCAGATTTACGACTCCATAACCCATTCTCCTGGTGGGTCTTTCTGTGTTCCAGAGGCAAGGCCTGATCACTAAATATACTTAGAACACACAGTAATACGATTGAAATATTTACGCAATTGTTCTCACTCAAATTGTACACAATTACACGATCGCTCTGCAGAAAACTCGCATCAATGACACCGTTTGTGACACTTTAGAAATCCCAAATTTTTATTCGGGAATAAAAGGGAATTAGGGGAATGTTTTTTTATTTAAAGAGCCATAGAATTTTTTCCCCCTGTCATTCAATGTCTTCAAAAGCGATGAAACCTTCTGACAACATCAATGCTCGGTTGTACATCAGAAAATACATAATGTTTCACTACAAATTCTCATGAAATTCGTTTGGGAAAATGTCCAAATTCGCAAGTTGAATTTCGGGTTTTTCCTGTGGCAAAACAGTCTGAGATTGACTTTGGAGCCTCATTGTCCGATTCTCACGTTATTTTTAGTGAGAAATCCAAGAAGTTCTAAAATTTTTATAGTTCAAAATTTTTCGTCAAAAACGTATGGGCAGGACGATATTTTTTAACCTTTTCATTCAACGTTTCCAAAAGCGATAAAACTTTTGACAACTTCATTTCTCGGTTGTGGATTTTTATAAAAATTCTCACAAAATTTTTACTTTCCTCGTCTCATACACACCAAATACGGTATGTATACGTCAACATGAAAGACAAACACCTTCAGATAACAAGGTGCACAATTACTGCATCCTAAGCACAATGATTTCACCTTTCTAATTCCACGTTTGGCAGCTCGTTGTGTCCAGTTTTTATTCCGGCGTCAGTTCCAGATGCCACAGTTTCATTTCTGTGAGACAATATCGCGCGACGATAACATCACTATTGTACACACGTCTTTTTGTGACCTGCCTTTAGAGAAGTCTCGGCCAAGCTTCCAATAAGTCTTGAAAATTTCCTCAAATAATTCTTTTTTGCACGCTTTTAAGAACAATCGAATGAAGACGCATTTTCCATGGGCCACTCCCATATTTTGTCAACTTTTCTGTGCCCATTTACACTTATGTAGCCGGAGAGACTAACTTACTTCATTTTTTTTCTACAGTTTATGAATCATTTCATTGGTCTAGGCCGATAACCAAAGTATAGGGACAGAAACAGACGCGATGGCCGATGCTATACACACACACACACACGCACAAGGCCTGCCCAAATCGCTTTCTTCGTCAAAGCTTGCTCGCAGATTTTTTATGAAAACATTCCGATAACTTATACTAGGGTTCTTCATTTATAATATTCTTGTTTAATCTTATTTTTTTATATTATCATTCACAACCAATGAGCAAAAATGTTCTCAAATATGTGGGAAATTATCTCCAACGTAAAGTTAAGCTGGGTAAAGTTAACTCAGGAGAAAAATTCATGCCCAATCTTACCACTTGATCTTGAGAGTTGGAAATTTCTTGCTTCATTGTCGAATGGCAAAACGGTTTCTCGCCTGCATTTCGAGCTCCTGTGTCATGATTTTATTTCGAGTGAGCATATCTCAGTTAAAAAATCGCCGCCGAATCTGCTCAGATCAGCGCAGTGAGCTTGTATGACGTGACCGCAGTAGGGTCTGCGTGAGGGCAGGTCGCTGCAACATTTTAGACGGGTGGCCACAACTGACGTATGGCTGTGACAGACTGCCCAGTTTCACGCAAGATATTTTTTAAAAAGCAGCTACTGCAGTTACGTAGATTTTTTTGCGTAGCTGCTGAGCAGCCAAATGAATGCTGCGCTGTTTGACGACAACCTGCCTCGATCACGGCGGTGATGGTTAACTCATCGAGCTCTGCGTCGCACACCAGCGCATGTCGGGCGCATCTCAGTTAGAAAGGAGCGCCACAGTTTGGTTCTGCATGCAAAAATCTTAGCTGCTCCATAAATCTTTTGACACCATTGTTCAGATGTGTTCTCCGAGCGTGTCTCATTCAGATGTGTTTAAATCTGCTTGGGTGAGACGTATTTCTACCACGTGAGATGTTGTCACTGGACTGAGCAATGGCGAGAGCTACTGTGTGCAGCATCCATAATTAGAGCCACAGCCATAGCTGCACTGCGCAGCTACAGATGCCACTGCAAAGAGCTATCATAGCTACATTGCAGAGCCGCATACTACCATAGTAGCTGCTCATAGCTGGTACAATAGTTACTCCACTGTCTCAAATGCTTTGCATCTATTCCTAGTCTGAGTTGTCTTTCTTGTACAGGTGAGAACTCATATTGTGCTGATGGGAAAGATTTTCCGAAACGTTTGATTAATTTAATGTTTAAATTGTCTCAACTTCCTTGCAAATATCATCAGCATGTTGTTTTGGAAGGAATGTATTGGGCAAACGCCGAACTAGAACTCTGAGCGAGGCGAGTGCGCGGCCTAACTGAAGATGTCACCACATCCGACACTCAACAGCCTTTGAACGGTTACGAGGATAAGCTGACTCACCGAGCTCTTATCCAACGCAGGGTTATGTTAGCCTTTGTTGAGAGTATTGAGTAATTTGAGTGAAAATTGTTTATATTTCTCAGCCCTGAGCAAAGAAAAATTCGAGCACGCATGTATTTGTTATTGACAGCAGATGACTGAAGTCAAGGAAATAAATTTAAAATTTTCTAGACGACGCATGCGCTGCTTCTCAGTCTCACAAGTCTACGTGTGTGCGCTGTACTTGCTAGTGCATTACTTAATCCATTTTTAAATTCGAATGGGTTTTGCATGCGGCTGAACCATTGAGACTTGTGTTGCACTGGGTTGACATTTAACTTTACTTGAGGACTTACAGTCTCGGAAAACGAGAGTATCGTGATTAAAGACTAAGTTCAAATTGAGCACGAAGTCGAGGCGCGTAATACTCAACAAAACAATGACGGTAAGGAGAGATGATTTAATACAATGGTTTATTTTGAATGAAAATTACAGTATAAGTGGTGCTGCTGGTAGTGCGACAGCGAAGCTCAGCGATCTTGCGTCGTAAAGTTTTTTGAGTCATGATAGTCTGAAGGTAACGTCCGCTTCGCTCTGATTGCAGTGTTTGGAAACAGTAGTTCTAGCGCTTTGGCGCAGTCGGTGGCAAAATCTCGCATGTTGATTACCTGTCGCTTAGCGTGAACTTGTGATGGCGGCTACTCCAGCTTCATTGACGGATCAGGATCTCAAAGACAAGCGTTGGTCACAGAGTGCGTTAGTTAGGGTGTGCTGCGGTGTACGCCAGGTTGTTGAGGCGGTACGGGAAGATATTGAGCATTGCGTGCGTAGCTGAGTACAAGACTTAGCACCGACTCGAGAGCTCAGTGAGAGACGTTGGGTCCAGCGCATGGGAGAAGAGCACTTGCCTCGCTCTTAGCATAAAAAGCTGTTGGCTCCCTCAAGGAGCAGAGAGGCAGTGCAACGCACGTTGTTGAGTTTATTTGATGGGTTGCCTAGTGAGAGTGGAAAGAAAAGCCTTTATTCTGTAGTTTCGCTGCGATGACTGTGAGAGTGAATTGGCCTCCACCCGGATGAATCTGCCTGGAGTCCTAGCAGTTACGATTGGTCCGTCACGGGTGCCATTCAGTTTAATGGTATTCGTATAGGAGCTTCCACTCAAGTTTGTGTGGCGTCACAGCATAGTAAATCCCAAACTAGAGTCTAGGCAGAGTGTAGTACCATAGCTCCTAGAGTGCCTGCTTGATTTATAGTATTTATAATGGTAGATCAAATTTTAATTAGAGTGTAAAGACACTAAAACGGTTTTCTTTGCTGCTCACAACCTGATGAGCCGAGTTTGTCGCAGGAGGTTGTTCAAACGTCTGAGAATCTCAGAAATAACCTTCAAAAAGACCTATCATCTACGCTAAAGCGCATCTCTTCGGTCACATCTTCCTTTATCCTAACATTTGATCTCGCCCATCTATTCGCCTTCCGTCACGCCATCTATTGGGGTCAAGGCGAACTTTGCTTGGTTAAGGTTGTGCTGAGGCTTCACCGGTAATAATGAGACACGCAAAGATTGTGGAGTATCAAAGTGACGTCATTTTTTGCTCCATTACAACAATCACAGTGTAATTTGAGCGATTTTTCAGTTTGGCATTCTAGAGAAGAACTTGAGGACCCTAAGAAATAAAATAGCAATCTTTGAACTTAACACCCTCAAAAACGTAGTCAATTCAAGCAGAAGCATTGTATAAAAGCTCACTGTGTCAGCAGAGTATCTGTTAAAGGGACTTTTTAAATTTTGGATATTCGGAAAGGTAACACGACCCAGCTTTTACAGTCTGCTGTTCATTGATTTCAGTTGTATTGGTTTAAGAATCAATGATTTGGATTTTATTGTTAAAGTCGTTTTCGTACTTTGCTAAGAAAACTTTCATGACTTTTTGAGCGTGAAACGTAATACTACACAAAGGCTTTAGGACTTTCACTCGTTGACTGCGTCTGTCACACTGGTACCTCTGTTCGAGGATGGTAGAACTCAAAGTTCATAATGAAATTTTTTGGTAATGACAATTGCCTCTGTCTCACTTGCTAGGGACCCTCACATGCAAGGTGCAGGCCCCACGTAGCTGAGTAGTTTTCACCATTGCAGCCCCCCTGTGAGCGTCCCATTGAGGCCCCCAGCCCATGTGGCGCCAAGCCCAAAAAGAAATGCTGGCCCGACCCCCCGCACTCAGCCCCCCTCCCTCCCTCCAAACTGCAGCTTCTGGACCCCACTAACTTGGCGCAGGACTCGGCCGTCGAACGCGACCCCTCGTCTTCGATGATGACCACTCTCTCAATGAGCCCCTCCACTCTCACTGACACTCAGACAGCATCTACATCTTCAGGCCTGCACCACCACCATCACCATCACCAACCTCAACACTATCGTCATCCCTCAGCGTCGGTATGTAGCCGTAGACCCGGTCAGCCCCTCACCATCTCGTTGTGACGCTGCCCTCTCTTCAGCTGTTCACCCTCACGCTTCATTCTATATACTCTATTGTCACTGCTGCTGCTGCTCCCGCCATTGTTTCTGTAGAACTCTCACCAATGCTTTTCCTCGCGCTCTTGTGTCCAGTTCTGTTCTTCTTATTTATGACGTATTTTAACAAAATACTCAATTGAAGAAAAAATACTGTAATAATCATTCGACTAAATGTCACGATCAAAGGTTAAATTAAAAACAAAAAATTTCACTTCTAGGTATGATAAACTTAACTTCACAATAGGAAAATGGTACGCTATTGAGTAGGTAGATATTCTATCCTTGGATTATATTCCATCGTTCTATTCCCGGAGAAATGAATTATCGAGACGGCATCATTTTTACTGTTGCCTATAGTGGGCACCTCAACAGGGCTGTAACTGATGCCTCGACAAGCACAGAATGTGATCTACCTAGATCACATCCTGGAGCGGCCACACAACGGCAATAGGAACGAGCTTTGATCCCAGCCATGGTGCCTGGATATACATAAAAACCCCGTGGTCCTACAGAATATTCTGCTCGTCAGGAAATAGAAACATAGTTCCACATAGTATTACACTCGTAAGAAAATCAACATGTTTTGGCGCAGCAAAATACTTCCCTTAGATAAAAAACCTTTGACCTACAAAATGTAACACTTGTATGAACAAGAAAACAATCGTTACACAGAATATTGCACTTGCTTAAATAAAGAAAAATTGGTCTTGTGGCTGTAGGTGTGGCAGCTGCTGATACTTGGGCATTTGGTGACGGACGTTTTCTTGGAAATGTATTTATTTTGTTCAGTACAAGTGAAATATTTTTCATCAGTATTCATACTGACGCTGGTTGACCAATGACCATTCAAACCACGCGAAATAAAGACATTGTGTGCGAAGAGTATAATTATGTACAAGTGGCATCTGTTTCATGATATCGCAAATAAAATAAGTGAATAAAAGAATGTCAGGAAATTACGTAAATTGTGGAGTGTAGACACCAAGAACTGAAACGTGTTGTGAACATTTCAAGCTTGTTTGGCTTTAGCTGAATGAGCGAGTGAATTTTGATGAAAATTTTGCTCAATTTTACATCATCAAAACCTTTCGTACCTGAACATAACCACAGTTTCTGAACGAAATAAACTGAAAACTAAGTGATTTCATAATATTCCACAGTAAGTTAGCCACAGTTATTGTTTGCGTAGCTCAAGAAATCACGCTTGTCGGACCCAAGTCGAGCGATAACTGAGAGATTGTCGGCCAAGTGCGGCTGCTTTGGAACGCTTCGGGGACACTGTCGCTCCACCGGCCAGACCAGGGGTTCTCAACCTGGGGTGCTCGCATCCCTTGGGGGTGCGAGACGATATTCCAGGGGGTGCGATAAAAGTCTAGGTAAATAATGGGATATTGGCTGTATGTTGGCATTTTTATTTCAGTGGGGCGAGGATTGAATTAAATTTGTTGCGGGGCGAAGAAAGGGTTGAGAACTCCTGGTCTGGGCACATCTCGTCTTTCCTCGCTCTCTGGCCTCACTGCTCGTAGCGCCCACACTGTCACTCGACTCAAGTTCCCACTTCGCTTCACGCGCACTTCTGACACACTGACTATCTCTGCCCACTTCCCTGTGCTTATCAACGCTCCACTGTTCAACAGGTGTATCGCTTAAATATGATGTTACCTGTCACCATCTGCGCACGGTTCACCAAATTGTGACCCTTCCCACCTCGTTAACTGACTCCGTCATAGATTAATAAGTAACATTAGTTTTGCCAGCTCCACTGTGTTGCACTCAAACATGTTATGCTTTCTTGACTGTAGGGCGACTTCTTTTGCCTTATTGTAAAGGTCTTCGAATTTCATGGCAGATAGTAGCAAATGGAATTTTTTCAGAGTTGGTTTCATTCATTTTTTATTTATAGATTTACACATTAGATTTAGATTTTTAATTTTTCCTGCGAAAAAAAGACATGAAACATGTTCAAGTAATGTTTAGTAATACTCAATTGATAGTTCAAGGTCTTTACGTGTTGAATTCGAACAAAATCACTTATCATTTTTACTGAACAACATTCAATAGCCAAAATTCTATCACTGTCACACTGTCATCCTATAAAAGCCAACGTTTTGCTATTTCACAAATTAATCATCTCATGTCTTCTTTCGCTGTGATTAACCATTTTTTATTTGATCTGATGTGGCTTGAATTTTAAATCTTTGTCTATTTTATTTATGCAAAAAAAGTGTTTCCATTGTATTTTCAGGCTGAAAATGATGTGTGAAACATCGAAACGTTACCTTTTATAGACTGACAGTTGTAAAATTTTAGAAATTGCGCGTTTTTCAGTTTAAATGATGAGTGATTATCTTTGTATTTTAACTCGTGAAGAAATTGAGCAATTTTGCAAAGTTTTAGAGCTGGAAAAGAAATAGTTGAGTGCTACATAATCGCATGGTCTTTTTCCCATAATTATAGCTTGGAAACTATTTTCGTATAATGAAGTTAGGTACATACATGTTCGTTTTGATCAACATTTGCTCATTCATCAGGCCAAAGGTTTTTAGTTTCTTGAAGATTCTTCTGACTTTTTAGCGTGATCTTATTCTTGGGAGTTCTCAAACAAATTCAAATCAGGTTGAGGTCGAGCGATTTGCTTGGCCTCTGAAGAACTCGGATTTTGTGTTCGTTTAGTCGAGTTACGTTGCCCAGCGTTTAGGGTCGTTGTTGTGTTGGAAAGTCTACTTGTGATTCTTTAATTTGGTATTTGCACTCGTGACGCAATTTTTCTTCGTAATGGGACAAAGAACGGCATCATTCATCTCTCATTCAGTGATGTCAGTGCACTTGCCGCTCTAGTTGTGAGCGCTGCTGCCCTCCAGTTGGAGAGGTTGCAGAGTACAGGTGCAACTTTGGTTCGCATCAGTTAGCTGCAGGTTGCGCATCCTACGATTCAGCTGGCCGTTGTGTGTGTGTGAAAGTATTTGCGTACAAATGTCCAGTAATCCATTCAGTACGCCTGAGTGTGCACAGCAGGCCGCCAGTTGTAGCAAATCTCGACATGTGCCCACCGAGCGTGGTGTGCCGGCAACTCTGCGGATCAGGGTTGAAATATCAGGAAGTCGACTTGGACGAGCCTCGGTGACTCTGTAACTCGGCCACTCAAGTATTTTAAATTCAAGTCTTCATATAACCTGGCGAACATTTGAACCTAGTAAGTGCTCGTGTATAATTCGTATAATATGAGTATATTTCACCAATGAATATCCCTGCAACGCTCGCTTGACGATGACGCGCGCTGACTTGTTGAGAGCTGCGTGCTGGCACCGACACTGCCCCCTGCTGAGCTGTGTGTGTTGTGTGTGTGTTGCACCCTCCGTCCGGTCATTTGTGTGTATTTTTGATTAAAAATGTTTCAATTTCGAAAGAAAATGTACTACGAGAATAGGAAAGTAGCCGTCCGCTTGGGACTCTTTCAAAGTAACTTAATGACCGTCTTTTTGGTTATATTTATGAAGGACAATCCCACGTGAAGAGCCGCTGCTGTCAAATATTGTTCAAATGAAAAGAATTTCAATTAGTGAAGAAATCCTTCAGTCTCATCGTTCGAGTGTTGTTGTTCTGCTCGCGACGAGAACATTGTCCGAACAAAAGGCGAGCATTGGGCCATTCAAGCCAGCGCTCTCTCCATTGAGCGCTCTCTCCTTCGAGCGCTCTCTCCATTGAGCGCTCCCTCAAACTCCACTGGAGCTTGAGACGTACGGAGCGAGACGGACGCTCCCAGCGTTCGGACGAGTCACAATAGCACGGAGAGCGTCACCAGCACTAGGGCTTATTTCGAGAGGTGCTTCTCCCGAGCAGCATTTGTAGACTCATTCATTTGCACTCTAATAAGTAATGGAGTTTCGGCAGAAAAACTTATTCCACAGCTAAATAATTGCTAAATCCATTTTTGCTTGCGTTATTTACCAATAATGATAAATTAACAGTAATTTCACATGATTTTTTCGCACTCGGTCGGAAATTCTACATTTCTGCGCAGGGCAAGAAGCAGCAGCTGTGGTGACGTGACGTCGCTACATCGTTGCAGGACTGACGTAACTCAAATTTCGTGATTTTTCAAAAGGAACATTTTAAAGTATCTAAGTTACATTACTTTAAAAATTGTAAAAATATTCCCAGTGCCATCTCTCCGCCAAAAATACACCTAGACTTACACCTTTGCTGCCAAAAGAAGCATAATTAATTCATTATTCTTTTCAACATTGTAACTCTATACTTGAATTTTTCGAGTTATGACAGTCTTACAATGATGCAGTGACATGCGCACGAAGCACCGCTCTGGTCACTCAGACGTGACATCACGGCGAGCTCGGCCAGCTCAGATGACTTGGGTCTGTGCGGCGGCCACAGCCCCGCTGTGCAGCGTTTCCCAGTCTTAGCTAACTCTCGTACACGCGCAATTTTTACACATTTATTTTGAAAATTATTACAGCTTTTCTATTGAGCCTGAAGAAAAGTATTCGGATAGATTTTGACAAGTCAAATTTAGACAACTCCTGTCCTGTAATTTGTCACTCAGCACAAGAATGGCGCCTTGCTTCTTAGGGTAAAGTGCCCGCATGAGCCAGCTGTTGCGTGCATCGCTAGGTGGACTTATGAGGAACTGCTCTTTGGGGCCAACTTGCGCACTCTGCATGTACGGCTGCTGGCGCCCGCACTCTAATGAAGCGAGTGTTGACTTGAGGGCACAGCTGCACTCTAATGAAGCGCCCGTTCACTCCCACAATTGGTGTTTCAGGAGGAGTCAGAGGAAGTCATCACAGCCCCGTGTGAGGTACGGTGGAGTGTGTGGGTGTGGTTGCCGTGGTGGTTGTCTCCCATCACTCACAGTCCGTGTTGCTGCATTAACGCTCTAGCCCCGCCTACTGCCCCCCATAATGTTGCCGTGGTGGTTGTCTCCCATCACTCACAGTCCGTGTTGCTGCACTAACGCTCTAACCCCGCCTACTGCCCCCCATAATGTTGCCGTGGTGGTTGTCTCCCATCACTCACAGTCCGTGTTGCTGCACTAACGCTCTAGCCCCGCCAACTGCCCCCCATAATGTTGCTCTGCGCTTGTAGGCAGCGGCGTAGTGTGCGCATCGCACTAACTTCTCTCCTGCTCTGACGCCTTAGTGACAACCTCTCCTTTTTTTGAGACATTACTAACTTCTACAACGTTCAGAAAAATTTCCAATATTTTTTATCAAAATTGTTACCTACGTTTGTGCTATTCTGTCTATTTATTAACATCTCTGTTATTCTGTCTTGATACTAACATTTCTGTCGCTGAAAGAAGATAATGCTTTCTTTGTTCAGGACGTCACAAGCATTTGAATTGTCCTAAGGTATCAGTAAGGGCCGCTGTGGTTGTGATGTATTTATTATATGTACTATATATATATATATATATACGCACACCCTGAGTGTTCAACGAGGTACAGAGGCGTGGCTCGGCTCCGGCAAAATTACGACACAATGTCCACACCACAAAAGACTGTCAGAACTACTTTCAAGTTAAACTACAATGTCCACAAGATTGGATTTTTTCAAGCACCAAAAAAATTCTGAAACTGCCTGATTACTTCCGATTTTCTTTGAAGTATTGTGCATAAATTACTTACGTCGGACGATTATTCTGACTTTCGACAAAACTTTTCCCTCAACCGACTACCAGAACTAATTCACGAGAATTACTGATAAGCTCAAAGTCCTTCATTGCTCAAAAGCCTGATCTTAAATCTTTCTCTTACTGGTATCAAATCTGTAATTCCATACCTCATGATACCATGTGATCCTTCTGCCCCCTATTCAGTATTCAAAAGTGAGCTTGTAACATGCATGCTCGTAAAGCACCAGATAAAGGGTTAATGATTAAAAATGAAATGAATAACATATGTATACTAAGAAAAATCAAATAAAATGTCGTTCCTAAAATCTATATTTCACAGCGAATAATGGATTGAATGAAACACTTCCTTTTAATACTGCCATGAAAATAATGGACATGATAAAACACCAACTCTAAGGCTACCATGAAAATAATGGACATGATAAAACACCAACTCTAAAGCTACCATGAAAATAATGGACATGATAAAACACCAACTCTAAAGCTACCATGAAAATAATGGACATGATAAAACACTAACTCTAAAGCTACCATGAAAATAATGGACATGATAAAACACTAATTCTAAACCTCCTAGAAAAATTACGGAAAGGACAAAACACTTACTCTAAAAGTACTATGAAAATAATGGATAGAATGAAACACTAAATCTAAATCTACGATGAAAGTAATGGATGGGATAAAGTACTAACTCTATAAAGCTACCATGAAAAAGGACATCAGCTGAAAGAAAGCGTTGGGTAAAATTTCAAACTGTACTTCAACTCAACCTGATATGACCATATTTATCTAGTACGCTTAACTGGTTCAGAGTAGGAACATAAGTACAGTAATTATTTCCCTTGGCATGTAGCAGAATGTGTTCATCTACCGACAGGTTGCCATGGAAGCCTCTTGGCTCCTTTGGCACACAATGCTAATGTTGTTGCCTCGGAGATGTTCCGTCTTGTAGTGTGGCGAAGTATTTGCTTGTGGTAAACATATCGTTTAAATCTACCAAACATATGAATAGTGTAAGAGAAGTTAATTTATGTTTATTTTATATATTGTTGCTCTTGAATGCGTCATTATATTAGGTGTGAGGTTGATTAGGGCGACAAAAAATACGTGTATTGATGAGGGTTGGTTAATAGTCTCAAAAGAAACGTTATTTGACAAGGGTTGGGAAATAAAGTAAACACATTTAATGTTGTGCGATCTTCTTATTCTTCAAACTTCGGATCATATCTTGATGTATTTGTTCAGAGATTGAAAGACTTCATCCCTAAGTGTTGCCCTTGTATGTTACAAAATATAGTGACGTACTTAAAGAAACGCTATTTTCTGGGGGGATGCAATTCCGACGAGATAAATATGAAAAGATTGAAGGTCTTATTTCAAAATTCGTTTCGGGCCGTTATTTCAGCATCGTCGCCTGTGTTGTTAAAGCTATCGTAGGATGTGTAAGTCTTATTGGGCTGATCGCCTTCTTGCTTTGTTCAGCGAACACGAGTTCTGGCTGCTGCGGCCGCCGCTATCAGCTCAGGGCATTATGTTCTCAAATAATTTCATTAATTTACTGTTCATTGTCTTTGTTAAAGCGTAATGCGGCGAGGCGTATTTGTACATTGAATAAATACCATTCAGCCCCGGCCTAACGGACGCTGGCTCTGACCCTAAAATCTTGCAAGTTAGCATAAAGTGCTCGTAAGTTTGTATGAGGGGACTCTTCGTAAGGAAATGCCCTGCAATCAGTACTAGGGATATGTATTGACGTTAATTCTTTGCAGGAAGATGATGGCGGCCGAGCGGGCGATGGCTCCAAGGTAGTGTTTTCCCTCATTCTAGTTTGACTGTAGACCTTTGGTTGCCATCTCTACCGGCCCCTACTAACTTTTCTAATTCCTTCTCTTAATGTCTCACAACGGTTGCAACTTCCGCTGCTAAGTAGTTTTGTAAATTCTTCTTTACATATATTACAATCCCTCTTCGTTATGATTATTCACTTTTTGGAGTGTGTATAGGCCCCAACTTACATCTTCGTTTGAATGCGCTCTCTCTGAGCTCCAACGACAACTAAGTCTGTGGGTAACCTTCGTGGCCGGAGCGTAGCAGGGCAAGTATTTTAGCTCACTCCCCGAGTACAGGCGAACTTAAATGGAATTTCAAGAGAGTAATCTGAGAGATGAGAGCACTCTGGATATGTTTGGCTAAACACACACTCTATTTGGGTGTCCTGCATGGAGGATAATCACAATCATAAGACAGAGGATAGTCATAAGTACATAAGTGTCGGAGGCGCCGCTTCAGCGTGCTAGGTAAAGTCGCCTACTCAACGCAGCCAACCCACTTACTACTTTTTGTCCCATTTTCCCTCCTTTGAACGCTTCAAATATTCCTAGTGTCCAGTCTTCTGCATTTCAAATCTCAGTTTCTTTCTCTCTGAACCAAAGAGAATTTTGACCATTTCTCTTCTATTATTATAGCCCTGTGCTTCCCTCAGGATAACATCAAATACTGCTGCTTCCGCTATTTATAATTACCGACTTATGTTAACCAATTCCTAAAGTGTGCTTTGTTCTTAATAAAAATAACTAACTTTGCAATTTTTGCCCGCTTTTTGTTCTGTGAAGCGATGTTCCTTTAATAATCCAGTTGGCTGCACTGTCAATTTGTTGGTAAAATATACGACAAGAGTCGCGTTTTACAAGTGTTGCAGTTCATTTGTACTGACAGTTACATTTCGTATGTTTATCTTTGGTCTATTCATTTACGCTGGCTCTCGAATTTTCTTTCTTTAAGCTTATATTTAACGCTTGTTGTAGTTTAGTTTCGAATTTCTTGTTCACTTTCATTTTTGAGACAAATTGTGTCCTGGTTCTATGGTATCATACTCTTTTCTTATAAAATTATTTAGAATTTCAAGTGCATTGCTTTTCGAACAGTGGACATAAAAAATTGGACATGTTTGTGATTCCTTAGAGTTTCCTACCGTGTGAGTGACAAGAAAAAGACCATTTCTCTATTGATTCCACTCAGCGCAGTCATCTCGGTGCTCAGCAACGCTAATTGGGAGCGTGCGCTACCAGGTCCCGCTTTTTCGTACACGTTGTGCTTACTGCAAACGGTTAGAATCGCAATAAAACAGAATATTGCGAACGTCTGGGAGAAGATCAAATCAAGATAAAATGCATATTGTAGCAAAAGTGTGAATAAAAACGCAAATCACACTTGGTCATGAATGAAGTGGACTGCGGGCTCTCAGTTCACAGTCCGCAGTGAGCAGCGCAGGCAAGGAAGGCTACGAAGGCGACACGGACTGCGACACTCAGCACAGACCGCTCCAGCTGCCTCAGGAGACGTAACTTGACCAAGACTTGGTGGCAAAGATCTCCTGGGCAACAAAGATCAGTTCTCTCATCAAGGAAAGGCTGCTTTGCCACTGACAGCGACGCAGAGCTCAGGTTGCTCACAGGAGCTCCTTGTGAAAGTATTATATTATATCATCAAACAAAAGTTGAGGACAACGAATGAAATTGGCCGTCAAACAAAGTGCTATCGAAAAAAGCCGAAACATCGACGAATATATTTTGCTTGTAAAAAAAACAGGATAGAATAGCAAAGTGAACTTAGAAGAACGAGCTTGGAAAACAGGAGCTTCCCTCGAGACTAACTAAGAGTCAGCCCCTAACCTAAGCCTGACTTAGGGAGAAAGCCTGACTTGAAACAACAAGGGTCACAAATGGGGCGGTGTTCTGGACACAGCGGCCTCACCAGCTAACGTAGCTGAATCATCGATGTACGAGTAACTACTGTCGATGTTCTTCGTTTTATTTCTGTGCGAACTCGAATGTGTGTTCATATTTAAGCGCAGTACTTTTGAAATTGAACCTGATAACTTAATGATATTTAAACCTTCATTATTTGAGTTTCCCTGCGTCTCTGGTGTTAACTACAAGGCTAAGTGACGCGTCACTCTTACATTCGGGAGACGAACTTGAGATAGGTGCTGAACTTGAGATAGGCGCT
>JACJUY010000001.1:6580-54753 GCA_014220935.1 Platorchestia sp. MABIK | reverse complement strand
ATAGGTGCTGAACTTGAGATAGGTGCTGAACTTGAGATAGGTGCTGAACTTGCGCAACGACGAGGTGAGGAGGCGCCGAAGTTTGAAATGCAGGTAGAGGTGTAGATCACAACTATTGTTAGGAATTGTGTATTTTCTCAACACTTATTTGTTTTTCTTCCTTCTAATCCATAGGGCAGGCGCTACTCTGCCCAACTCACGAGCGTTGCATCAATAGGACTCGATTGTGGTGTGCTAGTTTCTGCATCGAAGAGCGTGTGCCGTCATTGACCGCCTTCTCGTGTTTGTCGTACACTTTCATTGACGCCTTCTCGTGTTTGTCGTACACTTTCATTGACGCCTTCTCGTGTTTTTTGTACACCTTCACTGACGCCTTGTTGTGTTTGCAGTATGAAGACAAGCAGACGCGAGATCACGTCGAAAGACTTTTCAAGAAACTCGACCTGAATGGCGATGGCGTCATCACCATCGACGAGTTTGTGCAGTCCTGCCTGCAGGTACGTACGATTGTGTGTGTGTAGTTCTGCTTACAGGCACTTACAGTGGTATGTGTGTAGTCTTCTTTGCAGGTACGTACAGTTGTGTGTGTGTGTGTGTGTGTGCAGTCCTGCCTGCTGGTCCGTACAGTTTTGTGCGTGCACTCCTGTCTGTAGGTACGTACAGTTGTGAGTGTGAAGTCCTGCCAGTCACAAATATGGCAGTCGTTCAGGACGATCGTTAGGCACACCGCACGCATCAAAAGAATTGAACGCACACTCTTTATTATTTCGATTATAATGGGGTCATATAATATTAAATAAAGTTCAATGAGTCGCTGCGAGCACGAGAACTGAGCTAAGAAGCACTTTTAGCTGGATATTTTCAGCTAGACCGCACGCAATAAATATGAGGTCAATGCCGGGCCTTGGAATACGCTCACTGTGTTCGGTATTTCAAATTAATGAGCCTTTCAATAAACATTCATCTTCTACGCGCACGATTAGCATTTCATTTACTGCACATTCACATATCTCTTATCTCTTTTTAAAACCATCTGTTCACAATTTTCTCAAATTAGGATTAAATATGATAGGTTACAGTATGTAGTGGTCTCAAATTAGGATTAAATATGATAGGTTACGGTATGTAGTGGTCTCAAATTAGGATAAAATATGATAGGTTACGGTATGTAGTGGTCTCAAATTAGGATTAAATATGATAGGTTACGGTATGTAGTGGTCTCAAATTAGGATTAAATATGATAGGTTACGGTATGTAGTGGTCTCAAATTAGGATTAAATATGATAGGTTATGTAGTGTTCTCAACAAACCGTTCGCTTGTACGCCACCACACGAGCCTCGAGCAACCAGCCGCCACCTCACGCAACAGCGGGCTTCAAGGCGCCACTCAACGCAATGGCTGGCGTCGAGATACCACCTAACCACCAACCAATGGGGACGCGTGCTCAGCGCGTTTCCGCGCTCATCAGGCCCGGGGTGTAGTAGAAGCTCGGCCAGTCTTCTCACAGCGGCTCCGATCTTCAACACTCACCGAAGACGCTCCGACAGCTACAGTCTCAACTGCCTTTACCGCCGCTTTGCAATCAATAATCCCTCTACCACCATCCGCGCTGCCACTCCACATCGCCTGAAAGTCCTCCAAGACGTATCTTGGTACATTACTACCTTGCAGCAATATTTTCATCGTGTGCCATTACTGTCAGCGATATTCACAATAGAACGGTTTTTATTCTAGTCGTGCTTTCTTGCCCTGCCGGGCTCGTTGGTTCCTCAGGCACTTGCTTCGGGCATTGATTTTTAATGGCCGAAATTTCAATGCCTGACTTAAAACACATACCTTAGCAATCCTGTACACTTCTCAACAGTGCAAACACCGCGTGTTTTTGTCTGGTATTCACTTAATTGAAGTTCTTTAGCTCATTGGCATCAGAATAAAAACTGATTTTTTTACATGGAAACGTAATTTAATCCTTTTTATTGGATTGTAGCAACCCATCGAAACATGAGCCACCGGCCTCTGATATTCAGATGGCTGCAGACGCCATAAGTACACACAGTGTACATCAGCAGACCTGCGCAGCACGTGTCTGTCACGTCCCCCTCAGCACGCGTGCAGCAGCAGCAGCAGCAGCAGCAGACCTGTGCAGCACGTGTCTGTCACGTCATCCTCAGCACGCGTGCAGCAGCAGCAGCAGACCTGTGCAGCACATGTCTGTCACGTCATCCTCAGCACGCGTGCAGCAGCAGCAGCAGACCTGCGCAGCACGTGTTTGTCACGTCACCCTCAGCACGCGTGCAGCAGCAGCAGCAGCAGACCGAGACCTGCCTCGTGCCCTCAGTGACCAGCAAGGGGCGGCTGCGCTAGTAACTCGCGCGTGCGCTCAGGGAGAGCTGCAAGTGAGGGCAATGTGTGGTGAGGTTGCCTCTCTCATCACCCAGTGACACTTCCTGAGTGCAGTGGCGCTCCTTGAGTGCAGTTCATTTCTAGCTCATAAGAGCGAGGCTTGTTTTTTCCCCCGTGATTTGGCCGCGTAGTTCTTTGTGTTGGGTATAAATTAAATATATATTTTTTAATTTAACTGTGGATACTTGCAGTTGATTTTGTCCAGTTGAGGAAGTGTTGTTGCCGAACGGTGGCCTGCGTGTGTGTCGGTGCTATCCAGAGAGGCAGTGCAGTAACTGTTCCTAAATGGGCAGAGGAGACAGTTGCACATGAACCAAGGCATATTACGATAGAATATCTACGTTGTGAATAACGTTCAACACCTTTCTCCCACCATTTGATTTTAATAAAAATACTATTAAATTTTCATAAAATGATATATTTATTTTATGCAATGAGCAATGATTATCAGGGGAAAATGTCTGCTGCAAGAAGCCTTTCATAGAAACAATTGTGCTTTGAATTTTGCGCACAAATCCAGGAGTTGAGCTGCGTGCGGGAGTTTAATGAAATAATTCTTGGACTCAACAGAACTGCATTTGTCAGAGTGAAAACCTTCTGGGATAAAAAAATGCTCAGAAATACACTATAAGGTTCGTTACTTTCTAGAGGGGCAATGCACCAGAGATAGCGGCAATGTTGTCAGCTGATAGCCATAGATGAATTAGGGCAGTGCAGGTGAGGCTCCTCTATCCGCGCTCCTGTTGTTGTTCGTCAATATAACAGTAACTATGATGGTGTTATCAGCTTAATGCCTACATAAGGTAGTTAATAAGCTTGCCATTATTCAACATTCTCAATAGTAGCTAATGATGATAATATGTGCGAAGAAACTAATGCGACTAATTATTTTTATTCACTAGAGATTTATACAAATTTATTCGTTTATACATATATATCTTACTGCGTCAACAATTTATGTTCTCCCTTGACTATAATCATAGACTCACATGATGAAAAGTTGTACCCTGCTCACTTCAGCTAATTTATTCCTCATGAGAAGGAAAGAGCCTGGCAGAACGTAAAAATATTTTTCAATCGCTTGAAAGAGAAAACATTTTTCTTTGTTCTTATTGCTCTCTTGTTTGATTGGTGTGATTCTATTCCATAGAAGTTTTGAACCTATTTTTAAATTTTGATTCCTTAGGCTTGTTTTACAGAATGAATAAATAATTTTTTGTGGCATAGTATTTTTGAGACGTTTCATTTTTTCAAAAAGTCAAAAAATTACTAACCAGCCTCTTTGAACCAAATCCATGATAATAAGACGGTCACACGTTAATAAATATGCTGTACGCTATGAGCCTTCCGTCTAAAATAACAGCATTTGAAAAATCTTCCAAAACGAACGTAAAACACGCTGGCTTCAAGGCTTCTCGAATTTCCCTACCCTTTCAGATGCCGACATACCAATAAAATATACCTATCCTAATAATTCCTGCGATTTAAATATCATTGTACAGTGGCGGTGGTGCAAGCCGTATCACAGATATGCTCATCAAGCATTTGATAACGAAACTCTGCGACTGAGCGTTCGCCGAGCGAGACAGCGTTACTATTCAATTGAAGGTTGTGAGATGGCCAAGTCAATCACCATACCTAAATCTTTTCTAGAGCTCTTGACAAAAACTGTAACTTTTGATTCAGAAAAGGGAACCAACACCTTTTACAAATCTTAAAAGAAAATGCCAAGAAAAATTTGTAAAGATGCGTACAAATATTTACAAAAGCTTAAAGTGGAATCTGTACTAGCGACAGCAGGCCATATAGCCCAATACTCATTTTCATGATTGTGCTGTTCATTTTTGGAACGTGCATTTGATATTTTGCCAAAAACAAAGTAAAATTTTACTGCTTAGGTATTCTGATGCATAATTCACATTCAGAGTTAAAAAATAGGCATGATGTTTGATTTGAAATAACTTTGCGGGCGTGTAGCTGTGGTGAGTAGACTTTTCACCATGTATCGGAAATTTATTGCAGCTACTCAATATTTTTATTTAATACAGGATTTTTATATAAGTGGTCGTTCATAGGAATGTTGATCTTAAGGATGGGGCGAGTTCTGGATTTATATACACATCAATGCTAATAAATAAATATTGTATAAAATTCTAGTGAGACAACTTCACAGTTAGTTGTTGCGACCTACGCAGCTGGTAGGGGAGAGCAAGCATACACCACCACTCGTGCGTCGTACCTGCGCAAGAACGTCAGGACACAATTCGTTTTTCTTTTGATCCTCTAGTTTTGTGTTGGTTACTATTTTGTTCTGCTTGAATCGTTTGAACAGTCACTTAAAGGTGGTGCACCCCAAATCTCGTGGAGGGTGACAACTAAACACGCAAGCTCACAAACAAACATTAGATTTTCATAGATTTTTCGAAACAACAATTGGTTTTCAGGCTTTTATTCGTATATAGACAAATAGGTAGGTATGTAATAACTCTAGAATAAGTCTAAATACGCAACGATTATTATTATTATCGACAACATCATTATAAGTAGATATCAACATCGAGCGGGAGCTATCCCTAAAATAAAGAACTGTGTTTAAAAAGTCTACTAGAATATCATTGCATAAACACATTTCTCTCATCACTGAATGCGCACGCGACTTCTACCTCAGCAGGCTTTCTCTTGTTTACCAGCGCTGTGCGAGTAATTGCAGTGTTTTTTCCTCATTATTGAAGTACTCGAAAAGTTTTCTTTTCGCAACTAAAGGAGAAATTTCGAATCAGCAAATAATTTAGCCGTGAGTCCCGTGAAGCTGTGACGTTCACAGCTTGGTTCTCATGTTATGAAGCCTCATGCTGAGCCATGCCCGAACCTCCTCCATCGATCACATACTTGCACTATGACGACGTGTCGCCGACGGAGTCAAGTCTGGACCAGTGCGAGCAGCGCTTCCTGACGGTGCCTGCCGGGCCGCCCCTGCCGCCAGCCCCGCCCTCTCCGTGCGGCCCTCCGCGTCCTCCGGGTCCCAATGTTCCCTCCATCAAACGGACGAAAAGCCCCGCGTTCGGCTCCAACTTCCCACTGCGGTCTCGCACGTCCTACTCTCACAGACCACCGCCCGACCCTGAGAAGCAAACTACGAGACCTGCGGCCGCTCCTGCGGTGACGCCCACCGTGTTGAACTTCAAGGACAGCTGTTCGACTGGCATTGCTGAGTCGTCGCTCTCCTCCTCATCTCACGATGACGCCTGGTCTGGGCCCAGGTCTTCGGATACTGATTCTGATCCGTGGCATCCTTACAAAACTTTCACTTCTAGAATTGCTCACCTCCCTCTGCAACAGCTGCCTCGCCACGACTCCCTTGGCAACACTGTCGTCCAGGTTCACCACCACTCCAAGCTGGATCTCGTGCCCAACCGATTTGGCTTCAGAAGTCATGGAAGAGAACACAAGAAAAAAGAGGAACGTGATGGTAACTCTACGCAAGATAATTATGATGTGCCTTTAACACCTGCAGCACCCTCCAGCGCGTCCCTAAAGGTCACCATCCCTACTGTTACAACCAACACTGCCCCGTCCCAACGCTCTATTCCCTACAATTTGTCTCCATTTGAACCTCCTCCGTCAAGTGACGAAGGTTCGAGTCGCAGGAATTTGGTGCCGTTGAGCACGGCAGGTTGGAGTGACAAAAGTCGCGCGTCCGACCGTCAGACGACCGTCAATGACACGGTCTACGTGAGGGAGCTGTGGCCTGCGCTGCTATGCCTGCTGGTCGCTTGCGTTATCACTGTCGCGCTATTTCTCAGCCTCACGCATCTCGATTTTTTCTTGCGTCCAGCCTCGCAGAAATTGATCCGCCAAAGCTTTTCACCCTGCTCTAATCCGTGAGTTGAATATTTTTTAGTGATTATTGATATGTTTTTATCTAAGATGTTTGATGAATTGAGACCTAGAGTGGAAGTATTTTTTATGAGATGTTCCCTTTTTTAAATAGATTTCAACACTAGCGGGTTATTGTTACTTTCAGTTCGAGGTTCCTTCTCAATTTGTTAATGCCTCTAAGATGAAACATTTTTCTAGCAAATGAAGAATTCTCGTGCCGGTATTTTCATTTCTAGCTTGCAATCAATTGTTTTTGCAAGTGCCACTTCTCGAAGACTCATAACACTAAGCGAGCTTCTCAACGAGTCTCCGATAGAAATTGAGGGGCTAAATCCCGTGACTGATTATGACCACTCGAGTAACAAAACTCCGTCCCAAAGTCCAATGCCAGGATTACTAGTGATGTTTTCTGCTTCTGATTTGAGGAAAATTGTGCTTAGAAACAATGTTTCCTTGTTTTTAGAGTAATAATAAGCATTAATATTTTGCAGAATGAAACTCAGCAATGTTCTTAGATTTTTTTGCCTTGTGTTCTCGACAGTCGTCGTTTCCAAGGGATTTTATTGTGATGCTGATAATACGTTTCAAGTCATCTACTGTATGGATCTACTACACTCATCAAAACCTGGTACAAGGTCTCAATTCCTGCAGAAGTTGTTTACATTTAAATTTGGAACATGTTTGTTTTACAAAGATATAAATTCTCCAATAAATTAGTCAACAATTTTAGCCAACCTCAAACATTGCAAAATGCTCTCCTTCCAACATCCCGCTGGATAGGTTGACTCTGGCAATTAAACAGTCGTTCAACCGGTTGAACCAAATCGCAGCTTTCACTAGAATACTTAGAGTAATGTATGTACAATATGTTTGATTATTTCCTATGCATTGTGAACAATAAAGCATGAGTAGGGGATGACAGCAACGCCCGGCCAGGCGTGCGGGTAGAAACATCAGTGTTGTACAACACTCACACGACCAGAGCGCACCACAAGAAGCAAAGTGACGAGGCTTGAGAGCTGCCGATGAAGCGGTCGAGTTGAAAGGCTTCAGTAAACTCGAAGGTTTCTCTGTCGCAGCGCCGCTTCCGCGCCCCGCCGCTTGCAATGATGTTGTCTTCTGCGCCTGACGCAGTCACCCCTGTTTTGCCTGCGTGGGTGGTTAGGAACCGACGGACGCTTTTGTGCCGAGTTTTAGTTCGCTAATGAAGTCTCTCTTGCAACAGAAATTACGTGAACCAGAACGATGAAGTGATGGAGTTATAATTCAAATAATCTGGACTGCTCTCAGAAAAGTTGATGGTAAATGGCATTCCTTGTGTTTAAAATGCATAAGAGTGAAAAAGTAGGAAATTTCTGCATGAAAATATTAAATATTCATAAATAGCCGCTACATGCACTATGAAGAAACTCCAAAAAAAATCGATTGACGTTTGTTCCTCTGAACTCATCCATGGAGAGCCGTCAACCGATGCAACTACTGTCTTATTTTCCTCTGAAGCTCGTACCTCATCTCTTCTGCGACCATCACTTCTCTCCCAACCTCTTCGTTGAGCAGCTACCTCTGACGAGTACTTGTGACACTTGTAGGGGGGATCCGCTCTGCGTGGGCGCCAAAATTAGAAGCGCTCACTCTCCACCTGCACCCGGGGCCAGCTTGCCAGGCAGCCGCCATCGCTCAGCAACGCTCTTCAAAACCCACAACGTTAGGTCTTGTGCCCCCGGTCCTCGCTACGCCCTCTTTCGACAAAGCGAAGAGGCACCCATCAACTTGCGCAAAGACAGCAGCAATCATCCAACTTACAATTTGAACTTGACATCAGATGACCATTCCCACCTTTTGTCAGGCAATACCAATTCTCCATCCAAAAAGCGCTGCCGTACTTCAGCGTGTGATGCTACTTTCTTAACCGATGATCACGAGTGCACCTGCCATCCCATGTGTGCTGCGAAACCAATTTGCCAGCAACATTGCAGTCATGGTCTACTGTCGTCATCTCCTGTGGATAGGCTGCACAAGAAGCGTCGCCGGGGCTCTGCCTCCGACCTGTGTACGTGCAACATCAAGTCATCCTCAAGTCGATGTAAAGTCACCGACCTCCAGTATTCCGAATGCCTTGAATCTGACCATTACGAAGAAGTGCCCACAACTGCTGGTAAGGACGCTACTGACCAGCGGGATTCAACGTCCTATAACGAGAACTCCCAGAAAAAAGAGTTTGGTTTTCCTCGGCACGAAAGCACCTGGGTGTTTGATGGGTGCCCTGTGGAATCCCGACCGTTGGAGCAGCCCCAGTGCATGACGGACCCCCCCGCCTTGTTTGAGGAGCATTTGTGTCCTCGAGTTCTGTGCCTCGGGCTGGCTGTTGGACTCTCCGTCTCGCTGCTCTGGCTTCTTCAGAAAATCTTGAAGCTCGCCAACATTAACTTTTTGAGAGACTCTTACCTCGCCGCAGATTCTGAAAATGACTTCTTGCCCGACTCGCAAAACATTCTCACTATTTCTTCAGAGTTTTAATCTCGCATGAGGGATTTTAGACTTGGTATCGTAATTGAAATAAAAATTTCATGTTGCTATTCCTTGTCAGATAAATGCGCTTCTGATGATCTGTAAACTACGCAACGTGCAACGTGCATGGGCTGCAATGCAATGATTATGGGAGGTGAAATCTGAAACGCTTTATAGTTCAAGCGACGCCAAAATACTGCGCGTGGAAACGTTCTGTTCTTTTTATAAGCAGGTGATGTATTCATGGTACCTTTCGAATTCGGAAGCAGTAAAAAAGGGGCAACAGAGGTATATCATTTTTACTGAATATTATCGTTTTAGAAAGCGCATAAAATTAAGGCTATTATGAAACATTTTAGGAAATGACGATCATATTGAAAGTTTTTAGTTGTAATTATTATTCTGTTTGAAATCCAGTACTATTTTTTATTTCTGATCAAGCAAACCACTTTGAGGAATGAAGAAGAAGGGAGAAGGCCTTGCGTTGTGTCTCTGTTCGTTCAAATCGAGTGGGAAATTTATATTCAACTTCACAAGATTGATTTATTGCAATTTGTGTAGGCAATGTTCTGCTAAAAATTGTGTACCGTATTTTTCCAATTTTTTATTTGTCTGCTCATGAAAATTCAGATTTTATCCTTGAAAACTTTAAAACTAAAGTTAAGGAGCAGCGTTGGACCGATGTCATCAATATTTACATTCATGAGATTGGTGCGCGTCAAGTTCGTACCTTCCTCAAAGCCCAGTTTAAATTTTTTGCCACCTGCATGCATGTTTTTTTTTCCCCAAGCGAATTAAGCGATTAAATAGCGTAGGCGGCGAAAAACATGCATGCAGGCGGCGAAAAAGTTAGACTGGGGGGGTTGAGTTGGGGCGTGTGAGGCGTCTTCCTATTCTAAAGTGATAAAAAGAAGGCATGAAAACTGAAAAAAACGGGCTTAAAAAATAAAAAATCCCGAAGGCCCATCTACGTATGGCTGAGGTAACCCAAAAGCATTCCTCCAAGAGGCGTCAGTCCACGAAGCGTAGGATGGTCAAACGTAGCTAGCATAAGCCGATTGTTTATCCTGTACCCCTGCAGGAGCACTGGGGTATTTTTCAAGTAAATGACTTCTGTGTTGATGATATTTATGAACCCTTGAGTAATTTCTCTTTTTTTGGCTTCTGTGCAATATTTTTCGTGTGTTTGCAGGACGAGGCCATTGTCGAGTCCCTGAAAATCGTCGAGGGGCTGTAAGCCAGGCCCTCCCAGCCCCTCCCAGCACCTCCCAGCTCGACTCATCACGATGTGAACTCACCACTGAGAGCCGCAGCTGCTGGCGTTCGCGGCCGTAAGCAATGCCACAAAGCGTGAATGGCTCAGCTGTAGCTCATGTAAGTTAACCCAGGAGCTTGTGTCAACTTCGCAGCTGTGTTCTAACGTCAATCTCATGTTGAGTTTGGCTGTTGCACCTGCTTTGTTTCTCTTGGAGCTCGTCATTGACTTCACGGTAATATTCTAGGTACAGCATTGCTGCAGTTCTGGATCCGCTGAGCCCTTCATTATTTGCACAATCAGACATTAGTCAGGGAGAGAAGCCAATTACTCTCACATGGGTTTAAGTTTTTGCCCTGATGCTCACTATGTCTCCTGGAACATTTGCCTGTTCCGCCAGTACCTTCCGAGAGTCAGTCGCAGGTGCTTTGTGTCACTCAGTGCAGCAGCAACGTGATGACCAGCCTCCAGCCCCTTGTAGTCGCGACGCCCCCTCGAGGGCAGCGAGGGTCCCTGACGGCAAGTGCAAGCGTCGCACTCTGCCACGCAGCACAGCTGCTCCTAAGCACTGCACCAGCACAGCAGCACCCCAGCAAGTCCCTAGGGCGCCTTCGGTGGGAATGCAGCAGATCCTGATCTCACCTACCGGTCCTGGTGCTGCTGCTGCAAGTGCTGTGTAGTGCTGGGTGATAGCTGTGAAGTAATTCTGTTTAATGTGAATGTCAAAATTGTTATCTATCTCATGAATTAAGTATAAGGTACCACAGACTTTGCAGGAGGTGTAGTGGTGAAGAAAGGTCTAACTGTGTAAAGACATGAGCAATTTGATGATGTTCAAATACCTCAAGAACTGAATCCAAGTACATGTAGAGCAGTTCACTGCGTAGTTCTCAGTGTCCGCAGCCAATAGTGTGAATTGCTCACAAAAACTCACCTTAACAAGTTACGTCTTGTCATGAGTGTCTCTTGTTATGCATTTTTATGCGAGTGAGTGGCTCTTGAGGTGAGGACATTCTGTTATTTGTGACCTAGTGACATTCAGAGCGCTGCTGCAAACTAATATTAGCACTAGCCATGCCCATCCCGAGCATGCCGGACCGAAGAGCCACTTCGGGTTGGGTGCACTTGCACCAGTTAATTTGCTACTCCTACATTTTGTACTTTATTGTTAACGCTTGCTAGCACACGATGTTTATTGCCCCTCGCTTCCGGTGGCCCATGTACAATAAGCTCTCTCTTAATTCATGGATTCTTTGAAGAAATTACTTCGTTTGAGGAATCATCGTAGCATTTTGCCTGTGTTAAACTTGCTTAAATAGAGCATAGTGATGTGTCGGAGCGAGAGCTAGAGAGTAATTTGTACTCATGGTTGCCAATTATCACATATTATACATCACTTTGTCTAAAGTCGCCTTAATACAGTAGGTAGCCTGCAAAAAATGAACGCATAATTATTGCAGAGCTGTGCCACTTGTGCGTTTGATGATCCCTTGTGTTATTCCTCAGAAAGGAAAATAAAGAACTAAGCATTATTCGGAGCTAAAGCCACTGATCTTGAACGGAGTCTATTTTTTATGTTTAGCTTGCGATACACTTTTCGTAACCCATGTTTTTCGTTATTCCAGTTAGTATGAAATTCATCTCGCCTTCCACTGCATGTAAATCAGGAAATAAACTAAATTGAAAAGCGCAAAACTCAAAATATCACATTTTTACAAGAATCGGAATCATACAACTATGCAAATTGAAATATTTAGTAACTTTGTCATTTGAAGAATTCCTACATGATGTGCCATCATTCAGAATTTACTAAAGCGCTCAAAAAGAATCCTATTCTGGCAGTACAAGCGCTGCAAGTCTCTGGAGCTGGCCCTCCCACACGACCAAACTCAATCCTTCCTCTCAGCTCTTCTTAATCCACTCAGAAACATGCAATCAAAAGCCGACTTACTTTTGTGTCAACTTGTCACAAAACCGACACATAAAAGTGTTTCATCAATATATTACACCAGTCAAGGTATTTTGACACACTTTCGTGTGTCATGGACTGATACGACACACTTGAGTGTGCCAACTATGACGCTAAACGTAAGTCAGCTTTATTTTGCATTTCTGATTCTCTTGCTCTGACTGGTCAATAATAAAACCAATAAATAGACAATACTTGAGAATTTGAAATTTCGATCTTCAAGTTCCTGGGAAAAAAAATTTTCATTTTCATTTCGAAAAAATTTTTTGAAAAAAATGAAAAAAAGTTTCATTTTTTATTTCGAAATTTCCAGCCACTCAAAGAGTGATTAGTGATTCAGCCCCATTATCACTTCAGCATGTGGTCAAAGGTGACACACCAGCCAGTGTGTTTATTATGATTTCTCATGTAACCGCTGGACACAGTGTGTCAAAATTTCTCAGTGTGCGCACAGATATGCTGCATCATTACACGGCGTGAAGCCATCGTTCCTATTGCATTCACAGAGTTCAGATTTTTTTTGTGAGATTTCAAGTTTCTCGACTCAATTCTTTGAAGACTTATCCCATCAACAAATGCTATTAGAAAATAGGATTCAATTTGTGAAAAAAAAATTCTGCATTATCAGTATCTTTGCAATGATGTTTAGAAGCTATATTTCTAGAAGTTGGCAGGGACTCATCGAAAATGAGTTTTTGATTCAATTGTTTACCTGAATCATGTGGTGCACACAGAGTCTTTTGTTCAAAGGTTCGAGTTTTGTTCAAAGTTCACTTCTCGCTTACAACTGTGTGCCGCCAGCCGCGTGTTCATTGGCTCGTCATTATAATTATGCTCTGCAAATATTTTGAATGCCTGAAAATAATGTAAACACTTTTGTATAGAGAAACTTTTTGAGCGTCCTGCTATTGACTGTACCCATAGAATGCTCTACAACCATAGGTAGGCCGCTGTCAGAGGTAGACCTACTGCCGTAGGTAAACTGCCATGTGTGGCAAGCCGCTGTGAGAGGTAGGCCTACAGACATACATAGATAGGTTGCTGTGTGAGTAGCATGTCAGGTACTCTAGTTCGATTGTTAAACATTTTTACTAATTCAAAATTTATTTGCTTCACTAGCATGAAACATGCAGCATTTTATTGCAATCCATTCCGAGGTATATGCAGCCAGTTTCCCATCAATAACTTTTTAAATCTTTTTTACCCACTTTTTCTCTGCTAATTCTTAACCTATTCCGAAGCTTCGGAGAAAACTTACATTCTGGGTTTCAATTGTACGCAATTACTGCAGGTCTGGACAACACCTTCCTATACATCATGCAACCAAAATATCTTGTTCGTCTTGGGGCGCAGCAGGCAACCGAAATGTCTCGTTCGTCCCTGGGCGCAGCAGGCAACCGAAATGTCTCGTTCGTCCCTGGGCGCAGCAGGCAACCGAAATGTCTCGTTTGTCCCTGGGCGCAGCAGGCAACCGAAATTTCTCGTTTGTCCCTGGGCACAGCAGGCAACCGAAATGTCTCATTTGTCCCTGGGCGCAGCAGGCAACCGCAATGTTTCGTTTGTCCCTGGGCGCAGCAGGCAACCGAAATGTTTCGTTTGTTCCTGGGCACAGCAGGCAACCGAAATGTCTTGTTTGTCCCTGAGCACTGTAGGCAACCGTAGCATCTTTTTGGTCTGGGAGCACAACAGACAACCCTAATAACTTGTGTGTGCGTTGCAGCATCACGTAGACAATCCGCAATTTGATCCTTGATTGACGTTATCGTCATCATTCATAAAGGCCCAGGGATAAGCTCTAACTCTTGTTATAAGTCACACAGTATTTGTATTTACTTGTGAAACAGTTCAAAACTTAATTTGTAGCTCATAGCTAACCTTCTATGTTTTTGCCATCTCTTTATCGAAATCGCTACGTCAACGACTTATAGATCTTGAGTAAATTAGCTTCGTTCCCCGCTTACACTTCCCTCAATTTTTGCAAATTTTAGAGCGTAGAAACCTATGATTGTATATGTTTTTCTTAGATGACTTGCTTCTCCTCAAAGTAATAGCGGTGCGAAGGGATATTTTGTGTGAGACATAGACCGTCGTAATTTGTTGTTAGCAGGAGACATGTGCCGTAACAATTGGTTCACTAGCAGGAGACATGTGCCGTAACAATTGGTTCACTAGCAGGAGACATGTGCCGTTACACTTGGGTTACTACCAGGAGACATGTGCCATTACACTTGGTTCACTAGCAGGAGACATGTGCCGTTACACTTGGTTCACTAGCAGGAGACATGTGCCGTTACACTTGGTTCACTAGCAGGAGACATGTGCCGTTACACTTGGTTCACTAGCAGGAGACATGTGCCGTTACACTTGGTTTACTAGCAGGAGACATATGCCGTTACACTTGGGTTACTACCAGGAGACATGTGCCATCACTCATGGCTTACAGGTGACATCTGCCATCAAGCATTGTTCATCAAATTTTTTACTCGTCCTTCTTATTACCGGTTCTGGCGCAAAAAGTTCGACTGCATCTTCTGACTTCCACAAAGTAGGAGCATCACGACGGCTTTCCATCAGCCCGTCCCACACGACATTTCCTCAGCATACGCACCACCTCGGCACAGCAGTGAAGGAGACCGAGCGTGCCTTCTTTTCGTCGTTGGAGTTTCAGATCTTAAAGTTTTTGCAAGTAAACCTCATTTCATAAGTAAAAGAAATTGAGGAAAAATTTGGCAAGTTTCTGAGCTTTTATCTGTCGTTAGGGACGGAGTTTTATGAGTTGCAGCTTGGGCTTCGGAACAATAGATGTTTCATGCAATCCAGCAGACTTAAGAGGAAAACGAAATGAGCTGCTTGTGTCCGAGTAAAATGACTGAGAGGTTTGGTCAGCTGCATCGTGCTGAGTGCGTTCAATATGACCCTTTTGAAGTACAAGCTACAGCTCTTGCTAATTACTTAGTAGAACTTCTGAATAGATATGGTCGTTTATCATTGAATAGTTTTAATTTTTCGAGTAGCGATAGCATGATGCTTCACTTTGGCTTAGCAATTAACACTCGGCACACGTCAGTCTAAGCGTGACTTCTCTTCGCAATTGCTGTGAGTCATTTAATGAACGAATTTAAATGTTGTCTCATATGAATATCTTCTCATTTGAATTTTCTCAAATCCTTTTTCCATGTTATCCACAAAAGTTAATTGCTAACTTCAATGTAGCTTTCGATAACTTCTGCTAGTAAATTTTAAGAAATTTCCGCGTAGGCATTACTTTAAATTCAGTACACTGCAGCGATTTGTTATTGTCCGTTCCCGCACAGCTTCCTCTGAGGCTTCAAGACGCACTAGTCCGAGATGTTCATCCCGTGAGATGTGAGGTGGTCAAGAAAATGAAGTCAATTGAAGTACAGCTGCGGCAATTATAATCATCCATTTGTTATAATGTAGCAATGTAAATTTGAGCAAAACAGCAGCGTGTGTGATGATGATAGAGATGTGTGAATGCCATAAGTAGAGGCAAGTGAACCATGACGCAACATGCCAGGATTCCAACTCAATGCTGCGCGGCTAATTTACGCTCAAGGTTTTTAGAGGAAAATGTTGGAAAATTTGACTTGATTTCATGAAATATTCAATGGTGGTTAAGAATTTATTTCTTACAGTTGTTTAATGAAGAACTACGGAACGATAGAGATCGATTTAGCATTAGTTCCCCTATTTAGTTCGCATGATTCATCAGTCTCTGATATTTACCAAGAAACCCGTTTTCCGCCTCAACGAGAGATGATTTGTTGGAACGTGATCAAAAATTATAACTTTCTTTTACTTCGTGTCTCAACTTCGGTAAAAACATGATTTCATGAATACCGGACACGATCTTTCGGTATAGTCTCATCGCCCTATTTAGATGTCAGACTATTCACAAGTGGTTGATTTTACTTCTCATTTACTTGTACTGAGTAGCCTCGCTCGTGTGCAGCATCTCCTCTGCTCACATTTGGCGACAAAGCACATGATCACGACAGCGCAAGAGATCGCTTGCGATCTGCACGACGAATGTCCCAATTTTAGAAGAACTACAAGTGAAATAATTTGGTACGGTTACGTGGCAACAAGGATCTACACTTCCCTTCACTGCACATGATCGACCCTCTTCATCACACGTTTGCGCGATATTTCGGAACAAGTGGGACAAAAATTTGAGGCGGTTTCATCTGATCAGGAGGTATTCTGTATTTCATATTGGCATATCAGACAGAGATCCCTGACCCTATTTATTAAGATGATTTAAATGCTTCATTGCTCAACTGATATGATGCATCTAAAATTGAACTAAGGAAACGTTTATTCGATGAATTGTTGTACTGTTAACGTGGTCTGCCTGAAACTTAGCTGCAGTATGACCTGCAGTTACGTTACTGGAGTGTATTTTGGGCGGGTAGCTTCTCATGGTCCCACACACATTAGGTTGTAAGTTGCGCCTATCACAGGGATCTATGAAAACTTATATTCTCTACCGTCTTATGGAAGTTTCGTGCAAAAACTGAACAAAATTTACAGAATGAAGGACTTCTGGTTATGGTGTAGCTCAATGGTTCTTGACCCCTGGGTCGCGACCCAGAGTTGGGTCGCTAAGCCATTTTAGTGGGTCGCTGAGGATCTGTGTAACCTGTTTGTGTTAACCTACAGTATCCTGTCTTCAAAAGAATAATCATATTATGAACTAAAACTTTCATTTGGATAGATTTTGGGTCACTGCAAAATAAAAAGGTTAAGAACCACTGGTCTTGCTAGTGGAGTGGTGAGGTGAGAGTGTGGGTTGCCGTGACAAACTCACGCATGCACACATGTTATCATCCAAACACTGCTCAGTTCCCAAACGCCAAAGCGTCGTCACTAAAATATACGCATAGAAAGTTCACTTTCTTTTTATTCAATGCCTAGAGGTCAAAAGTTGAAACATTGATACGTTGCTGCTTTCGTTAGTGATGTACCTTTCTTTTATGGCAAACATTCATAAGGAAAAATTTGTCTTGGTGCCCATCAATTGTAATTCATTTCGCATTCTTCATCTGGTTGCGTACTGAAAGAGATTATTTTCTAGCGGGATTTGTCAACTGAGTACACATGAAAAGCAGAAAGCAAATCTGAGGCACGTCCGTCGGCTGGGAAACTTATAACGCCTGCTTTTCATGTCAGTAATTTTGGAAACTGTCCCAAGTTTCGTGAGGCGCTCTGGGTCAAATGAGCAAGTCTTCTCGTCATGCGAGCGGAGTGACATAGCGCTGTTAGGCGTACGCTCCGCGGAATCTTACATTCATTTTTGGTCGGTTCCAAACCAAAAATATCCTCTCAGAGCTCCCGTGACTCAGTGTGTGCTATCTAATATTTACTCACAGCAAGACGAAGCAACGTGGAGGAGCATGTTAAGCAACAACTATGAGGTAATAATTCAATTTTCTGACTCAGAAGCCACACTCGGCCGCAACGCGGCTCCAGCACCTGACACCAACACTGCACCGCTGGGACTCCCGTGACGCTTCGCGGCCGAATTGGACATGGCCGAAAAGTTTTTCTTGCGCAGTCCCTTGATTTACCGCATCAAAGGCTTGTCCAATGAGTGGTGTTGAGAAACCTTCCCTCTCTGCTGTTCTAAATGGTGCAGTTTTGCTGATGAAGGTTACGTGCTTATTTCCATCTTTTCATCTGTACATATGGCCGGTCTATTGTATATATTTGTTATACGTTATAACCAATAGCGTCATCATTTGTTCGAATACATGCATTGAACTTTGTTCGAATACATGCATTGAACTTTACATTACATGCATTGAACTTTGAGGGAGTTTTCTTCAACCCAAACGCTAAATTCGTTCGAACCTGCCGCGCGTGACACACAGCGTGTGCTGTGCGTGACACTCAGAGCGTGCTGTGTGTGACACACAGCGTGTGCTGTGCGTGACACACAGAGTGTGCTGAGCGTGACACACAGAGTGTGCTGTGCGTGACACACAGAGTGTGCTGAGCGTGACACACAGAGTGTGCTGTGCGTGACACACAGAGTGTGCTGTGCGTGACACACAGAGTGTGCTGTGCGTGACACACAGCGTGTGCTGTGCGTGACACACAAAGTGTGCTGTGCGTGACACACAGAGTGTGCTGTGCGTGACACACAGATTGTGCTGTGCGTGACACACAGCGTGTGCTGTGCGTGACAGACAGAGTGTGCTGTGCGTGACACACAGAGTGTGCAGTGCGTGACAGACAGAGTGTTGCTGCGTGACACACAGAGTGTGCTGTGCGTGACACACAGAGTGTTCAATGCGTGCCACACAGAGTGTGCTGTGCGTGACACACAGAGTGGGCTGTGCGTGACACACAGCGTGTGCAGTGCGTGACACACAGAGTGTGCAGTGCGTGACACTCAGAGTGTGCAGTGCGTGCCACACAGAGTGTGCTGTGCGTGACACACAGAGTGTTCAATGCGTGACACACAGAGTGTGCAGTGCGTGCCACACAGAGTGTGCTGTGCGTGACACACAGAGTGGGCTGTGCGTGACACACAGCGTGTGCAGTGCGTGACACACAGAGTGTGCTGTGCGTGACACACAGAGTGTTCAATGCGTGACACACAGAGTGTGCAGTGCGTGACAGACAGAGTGTGCTGTGCGTGACACACAGAGTGTGCTCTGCGTGACACACAGAGTGTGCTGTGCGTGACACACAGCGTGTGCTGTGCGTGACACACAGAGTGTGCTGTGCGTGACACACAGAGAGTGCTGTGCGTGACACACAGAGTGTGCTGTGCGTGACACACAGAGTGTGCTGTGCGTGACACACAGCGTGTGCTGTGTGTGACACACAGAGTGTGCTGTGCGTGACACACAGAGTGGGCAGTGCGTGACACACAGAGTGTGCTGTGCGTGACACACAGAGTATGCTGTGCGTGACACACAGAGTGTGCTGTGCGTGACACACAGAGCGTGCTGTGCGTGACACACAGAGTGTGCTGTGCGTGACACACAGAGTGGGCAGTGCGTGACACACAGAGTGTGCTGTGCGTGACACACAGAGTGGGCAGTGCGTGACACACAGAGTGGGCAGTGCGTGACACACAGAGTGGGCAGTGCGTGACACACAGAGTGTGCTGTGCGTGACACACAGAGTGTGCTGTGCGTGACACACAGAGTGTGCTGTGCGTGACACACAGAGTGTGCTGTGCGTGACACACAGAGTGGGCAGTGCGTGACACACAGAGTGTGCTGTGCGTGACACACAGAGTGTGCTGTGCGTGACACACAGAGTGGGCAGTGCGTGACACACAGAGTGTGCTGTGCGTGACACACAGAGTGTGCAGTGCGTGACACACTGAGTGTGCTGTGCGTGACACACAGCGTGTGCTGTGCGTGACACACAGAGTGTGCTGTGCGAGACACACAGAGTGTGCCGTGCGTGACACACAGCGAGTGTTGTGCGTGACACACAGCGAGTGCTGTGCGTGACACACAGCGAGTGCTGTGCGTGACACACAGCGAGTGCTGTGCGTGACACACAGAGTGTGTTGTGCGTGACACACAGAGTGTGTTGTGCGTGACACACAGCGAGTGTTGTGTGTGACACACAGAGTGTGCAGTGCGTGACACACAGCGAGTGCTGTGCGTGACACACAGCGAGTGCCGTGCGTGACGCAATGGGCTCAACTTCAAAAGTTTCAGAGAGACCAAGGGGTAATCTGGGACAGATCTCATTTCTCATACTTAATCCTTGTTATTACTCTCTAAAAAGATTTTGTAACAACGTTCTATGAGCAAGCTGAACTGTTTAAGTGTTCAGAGAGAGAGAAAAACAATATACACCAGTTTGACCAAAGAAGAGAAAACCAGTTCATTTTCAATAAAGATGAAATAAAAACCATCGTTGGACTTTAAAATGTCTTAACATAAAAATCCTTAGTTGATATACACACATGGGTCTCGTGATACCCAGACCGATAGTCAGTGATGCCTTTTATTGAGATAAAAGCATATACAAATGCATTCTCTCCTTGCGTTAATCTAAATTAATTCATGTAAATACGAGTTAAAAAATATAAAACCCGCAACGATGCATTGTTAAAAACACTTTTCTTAGAGCGTACTTACTTTGAAATACGAGCTGAGGAACTTGCGATATGAGGGAGTCATATTGAAAGTAAAATGGGTGGATTTAAATAATTCTGCGTCTAAGACTCTGAGGCCGACGTTTGGAACTACTTTTTCACTCGTACGTCTCAACAAGTTTGGCAATTAACGAGCTCGGAGAAAATAAAACATTTCACCACAACACAAATTTATGATACTTCCTACGCTAATAATACTAGCACAAAAGATTTAATCAGAGTTAAAAACATGAAAATAATTGTTGTATAACGTTAACCAAAAAGTTTCCTAAATAATTGGAGTTACACGTGAAATTAACTACTTAAATAATGGGATCATAGTACACTCACGAGCATGAAATACGATGAATTACCTCACTAGGCTAACAAAAACAGTTTAGAGAATGAATTAGAAAACCAACACTTAGTGTCCTATAAAATTAATACCAAGATAAATTACATCGCTTATCAAAATATCTCAGTATAAAGGTCCTTGGTTGATCAACACATATGGGTGCCATGACTGTTCATGTCAATGCTTGTACGAGAGACTGAGAGAAAAACATAAAAATGCATTCCCACAGCAAGTTATTTTCAGTTTGATAATGTTTACTGATGAATAGAATAAAAAATATAGAAGATATAATCATTGAGGGGAAACGCCTTTGACAGTCTTCACGTACTTTGACGTGAGAGCGTGGGCATTTGTGACAGCAGTGAATAATTTTGAAAGTGTTTATGGATAATTTATATTTAGAACTAGACGTTCTAAATGGCAGATACGCAGAAATATCGCTTCATGCTAACATTGCAAAATTAATCCAAGTTAATGACTTAAATAATAAGCTTCAAATTACACAATAAATTTATGATATATCTTACATAAAAGCTTGAAAATAATATGAAGAAATTACGTGCTAGATAACGAAAAGATATAGTGTTTCTCGTGAAAAAAAATCACTTCATCCTGTTACATCAAAACTGAAGACTCTGTTGCGCAGGGTAGTCGAAAGAGATAATTTAATAAATACCAAAAATATAAAAATATAAGTAACTTAGGAAGCGACAAAATTACCTGGTTTCTAATTTTTGATAAAAATTTCAGAAAAGCAAGCTAAAGTCTTAAAAACTAAAAAAAAATTTAAGATTCTTGCTTTTTTGTTATTGCCTAAAATAACACATGGACATGGGTAAGTGAAATGACATTGAGACACGGTGATAGATTGGTATCGCTCAGGAGTAACAAATGGCTATCAAATTCCTACACATAGATTATCAACGAACTTGATTGTGGTTTCATAATCGATTGTGATTCACAGGTTAAGTGTCAGGTCTTCGCAGTAGGGATGACAACAAGTAAACAAAATTAGCTCGAACACGTATAGGAATTTCAGCATCCCTGAGATTGAAATGCTGACCTCACAGTAGCAGTGGGTAGAATTTCATTTACAATGATATGTTGTCGAACGTTAGTTTCTATAACGGAGATGCGAAATAGCGTGACACGTTCGCCTCAAATTCTTTCACAGCATGAAGCTTATTCCACGAAAGAGCGTCAGAAACTGGGAGAGCTTTCTGCCCAAAGTCAGATGAACGGTCACTTAGATATCATTCGTCCGATTTCGTTTTTATTCGGAATATTTGATGGAAGAAATTTTAAAACGTCTGCATTACTCTGAGAGAGGTAGAAGGATGAGAAAAATTGTCGAGCTTTATAAATACAGTAAAAATATCTCTAGTTTTGGGGTCCAGTCAAGTTTTCTTAAGAGAGGGGTTGCCTGATCGCGTTTCCTGAAATTATCTTTGCACACCTTTGGCCACGAAATTAAATATTCTTACAGTTCTTTTCATGATATGGCGGTATGTCTCTCTAGACTAGACTGCAATAGTCAAAACGTGATAATACTAAAGACTGAATCACCAATAATCTTGATTTTTCTTCATGTCTGTTCTTAATGCGTTGAAAAAACATAAAGGTTCCTCTAATTTTGCTGCGTATTGTTTCTACGAGTTATTTGGAAGTCATATTTTTGCCAAACAAAACACCAAGAATTTTCGAAAGTGCGAAATGAATTGCACTAAAAATGATCATTAACCTTTATCACAAAATAATTTATGGGACCTTTTTTGAAGCAACCAAAATCATAAACACATGATTTATTTAAATATTTAAAATGTAAATTGCAGAGTATTTACTGTTAATACATTTGAATGAACGAAAAAGTTGTGCCTTCATGATACATATTGATAAAATTCTTTGTTGGCGCAAGGTGGAAAGATTTCCATGTCCAAATTTATGGCGACTTTACTTCTCAGCGTGAAGGGAAAAGATCTTGTTATTATGATAATATGATTCAATCCTAAAAACATTCAGTTTTTGTAAGGGTTAGTTTCAAGTCTACATATTCAGTATCAAATTTAGCAACAAAAAAAAACTAATACATGTAGCAATCACATTGTAACTTACGAAAGTAGACATTTCTAATAATATGGTAACACCGTAGTGTTGCCAAAGGTATTACGTGTCCTTAACTAAAGAAACAGTTGACCAATCTGAAACCTTTCAGTGTGTGTTAACTGGTCAGTGAAAAAGGAAGTCTGTGAGTATCAATGCTCTAATGTTGCCTCACGTTCAATCGCTGAAATCATAATCATGCTTTTATTTCACGATGTATTATGCTTCACTTAGGTAAACTTTAGTACACGGGTTAAATAACTTCTTGAAGTAATGTGTTTATGATTTGAGTTACTTCTTTAAATCATATTGTTATCAAGGTTAGTGATAATTTTTAGTGCACAACTGCACATCACTTTGCACTTTCGAAAATGCTTCATCATAGCTAAGAAGATCAATTAAGGAATTTAGAAATCTTGTTTTAGAGTTATATACTCGATTTTTATTTACCAAAAGATTTTTCTTGTTTAAATCTTTCGGTGCAGTTTAGAGTACTTGCCAGTAAACTCCGAATTGTATCAAGGGCGTCGTGCATAAATAATCTAATTTTAGCTGCTTTTGCAATCATGTCTACTACTGGATCTCTAGAATGCAGAATGTGTCAAGGATTCCTCACAGAAAAGGAGTTTCATTAAAAATACAATTTTTTAAACTAAGTTTTCTAATATGGTGGATGAAATTATAGGTTTGATACTAAACAATATTGATTCCCAAGTTTTTATTTAACTACAGATGGGTCATTTTGAAATAACTATATTTTCAATTGAATATTTTTAAAATGGTGTTTTTTATCATTATTGTTAGTGTTTTACATCCAGCTAAAGTGATCCATCTCAAATAAATAAATTTCACCAGAAAAAGTTATTATTGAATGTCATACAACTTGAACAAAAGAATTTTATAATTTAAAGTTTAAACTCAGCTTTTGCTCACTTACCAATCTTTAGTATTGTATTGGGCTTGTTTTAGTTAGCAGTAATGATAGGTGAAAGTTTTTTTAGTGTATTTTAAAATTGCTCTGTGGTAATCAAGATTTTGTTGACTCTAATCTGGATTGCTGTGTGTCAGGATTGTGTGTGTTTTGTTTCCTACAGTATTTATGAACACAACTTCACTGTCAGTCATGAGTACAAGTTTGATTTTGTGTTCCAGGAACATTTTTAATTTGACGCAGGCTCACTTGAAGCTTTTGGTTGCTACTCGAGTGCAGATATCTGAGCAGAACAGCAATGGCAGACGGAGGATTTGATCCGTGCGAGTGCATCTACAGCCATGAGGCAGCCATGCAGCGCCTCCTCACTATGGTTGGTTGTGCTGTGCTCACGTGCAGTCTTGGCTGTTCCTTCTGTTGTGTCTTGAGCACCATGCCTGTAACATATTTGCAGGGAGAGGGTTGGAGTTTTGCAGTTGATCAATTGGTGTCTGATGTGTTTTTCATTCAGAGGAAATTAAGTTGACCTAGAAGCAGTTAGTGCTTTGGCTTCTAGCAAAAGCTTATCCAGCCTTTTCTTGGTAATGCTTCAAGTAATTATCTGAGAATTAGTGCTCCCAGGAGGTGTGAGGCTTCCTGAGTTGAGATTTAGGTAGGCCTTCTCTTTGTTGAAATAAAATGTTTTTGTTTTGTTAAGGATTATCTTTTTTTGCTTCACAGCTGTCCTGTTTTTCAGCACTCACTACTTTCTTCTTCAACTTTGATCTTGTTTCATGAACTTCTTCCCCAACTTACTGTTTCTATGCCCCTTCTGCATAGATTCTGTGTTCCCTCATTTCCATAATAAATGGTGCCTTTACCTTTCCTCTCTTGGATGTGCTCTTTTTTTTTTTAGCAATTAGGGAAGCTTAAACTAACATATAATCTAACCTAATCTTTGAGTAATTATCTGGCCTTTTTTAAAATCTGATACTTTCAAGTAACACAGAAAATAAACATTTTATGTGTGCTTTTAAAGAAAGACTTGCCTAGTTTTCCAATTTATTGTAAATTTTTCTCAGAGTTAAAGAGATGTGCTTTTTTAGTGGGAAACAATAAGTGAGCATGTAAAAGTGAAGGATTATTTTCATCATTATTGGTTCTAACTGCAAGTTAAACCAAATTAAAAAACACAAAATAGTTTTCACAGGTGTGCATTGTACTTTTATTTGGATATTGTACAAAAATTATTTACTTACCCATAGAAATTAACAATGAGGTTTTTGTATATGTGTACTTGTAAGATTAAATAGATTTTTGCTTAATTACTTCACTCAAAGCATCTGGAAAGCAGATACTAAAATTGCCCAAAGAAAATGAAGCATTACCAAGAATAGTTCACATTTGACTGCTATTTGCTAGTAGCTCCCTCACATCAATTTGATGGCAAGGAACCCGGGCACACAACCCAACATCCATCGTGTGTGTCCCAGACTGTGAGGGGAAGGCACGTGAGGTGGTTGTATTGGTCTGTTGCCTCTCATGCGTGTCCCAAACCAAAACTTATGATCTTTTTGCTTTCTTTTAAAAGTAGCTTGTTTAGTGTTTCTTCAGAAGAATTTAAGATAGTTGTGATCAAAACATATTTGAGAGATGTTCATTTTGTTTCTGAGATTATGCAATCCTTTCAATTCTGTATTTTTGTTGATAACAAAGGTGGTAATGTTCTAGGAGCAATCATTTCTATTCTCAATAACAACCTGGTACTCAGTCAAGGCAATGGCTTACTTCAATTGGAATTGACCAAAAACTTCTAAGCAAATATATTCTTGAGAAAGTAATTTGCATGCATTCTTGTGAAGTCCAGGTCCATCATTAGTTTTGTGGAAGTGAGTACATCACTGAAATAACATAAAATAACAGTGAATAAGATGTATTTGAAAATATATAACAAACCAAACTGAGCAGGCAGTTATGTGTTGATTGTTTGGAAGGATTGTGTGTCTGTATTATTCAGGTTGGGCTTTTTCTGGTGAGTATGCAGAGTCATTAAAATCCGGATAGCATTCAGAGCTGAGGCTGAATCTAATATTTTAAAATCAGTGCTAGATGTAGGAAAATACTTTGATTTTCAGCACAATTGCATGCTGCTAAATGGAAGCATGTCGAGTGAATTTCTATTTGAACGCTTTTACCAATGGTGCTCTGCCACTCCTGTGTTTGAATATTTGTATGTCAAAAACTGGTCGAAATGTAACTCGGTGGAACTAGTAGGGGAGGCTTCAGGAGATGAGAACATCAGTGCCCAGAGCTGTGCAGGGATGGTTGTTCCTTCCATCCAACTGGAGTTGTAGCTCTCCCACAAACTGCAACCAAGCTGTCAATTTATTTCTCTAGTGATGTGTGATCACTCTTTACCTCAAGTTCAAGGGATAGGTTTATGTTAGTTCGGTGTCTCTTATGTGGTGGGGACTAGCACTCCCCAAGACATGCTGTTTGGTTACCTCAGCAATAAATAGGCCTTTTGAGCTTTAATTTTTAGTGCCCATTTTACTATCTTTTTATGCCTATTTGCCTTTTCTTCCTAAATTATTATTTTATGTGTAGGGTGCATTGTGCATAGATTCCCAGTTTTCTATGGTCTATATTGAATAGTCCCTTCTCTTTGATCTCTTGAGATTGCTTCTGTTGTGGCTTGGCAGTCTTGAGCATATTGCATATTGTAATAGATATTTATTCTACAAATTAACTTGACTTGAACATATATCAAACGTTTGAGATGCCTTATTTTGAATGCTTTTGGGAGTAATGAAATGGAAATGATCTTCAAAACTTTGCCTATGAAAGTTGAACTTCTCAAGTCCATCAGTGGCACAGCACATGAGCTTCTCAAGTCCATCAGTGGCACAGCACATGAGCTTCTCAAGTCCATCAGTGGCACAGCACATGAGCTTCTCAAGTCCATCAGTGGCACAGCACATGAGCTTCTCAAGTCCATCAGTGGCACAGCACATGAACTTCTCAATTTTATCAGGCAGCAGGGCACACTTCCTTGTGATTGAAGTCATTTGCAAAGTTCTGATCATTTTTCAGGGTTGTGTTCTAATTCTTCAACTGTTTTTTTTGTCACAAGTGTTCAATGAATGCGTTTGAGCATGACAAGTAGTGGAGCGTGTACTGTAATGCGGGCCTTGGCACACCTGTGTGGAGTGGTGACGGTGTGTGCCGTGATGACGGTGTGTGGCTGGGTGGTGTGCGCGACACCTGCCTTGTGGTGCTGCACTTGTGATGCGCGCCACCACCCCACACCCAACTGCTATCGCTCCACTCCCTAGTTGCGTCTGGTGCTGTGGCAGTGCAGTTCACTCAATGGCTTAATTTTCACACAATACTTCACTCAAATGAGTTCATTTTCTGACTTACTGTCAATGTATGCTAAGCGTTGAAAATGAATTGGGTGTCCTGTCTTATTTTCCTTGGTAAGCTCCCATTATTGAGATGATGATGGAAATTCACCACTACCTAGTCATTTGAACGTTTTGATGGTTGAACTCACCACCATCTCTGTTGGGAACAATCATAGTTTCACAATCGAGGTGATGGGTGACATAACTGCCTGGGGACAGTCGTGCCTCGCTCGGTTGTGAGGCGCCCCCTGCACTGCTGAGGACTCGAGTCAGACGATCACTGCGCACACCGTGCGACTCGTGCCTCATTGCTGCTGCGTCCTGGCGAGACGCGCGGTGTTGGCTGCTCACTAGCGGCGCGTGTGGCTGGCTGAGTGCCTGACTACGCCTCGAATGCTACTCTCACTCAAGCTTTTGACTATTTCACAGCTCTAGGCAACTCAATGGCTCGCATTGTATTAGCCCTGCTCTTAATTGTCTTCTTTATTCAGTCAATACTCGGGATATTTTTACTTGTTCATGTAAACTGCAATAGACATGCACACAATTGTTGACATCCTTCGCTAGTTCAATTTGGTTTTTGTACCATCTGTGATTCTTGACGTGGGGACCCGTCTGGAGGCACAGCTATTGTACCTGGAAGTTAGTGCTTTCTGGAGGAAGATGCGAGGTCCCGAGCCGAAGTCGAGGTAGGCCTTCCTGTTAAATTTAAATGATGTTGATGTTAAGTTGCGGAAGATCTTTCCTTCAGTTCTGTTAATGCTCCCCAATGGGAAAATGTAAGGTCCCGAGCTCAGAATGAGGTAGACCGTTGTTTTGTTGAAATAGGATTATTTTTTATGGACTTTGGGTTCAATGCTGTCCAGTTTTCAGCACTTGCCAATTTATTTTTCAACTTGATTCACTCAGAAACTTCCTCCAAACTTGCTGTTTCTGTGCGCTGGGGATCTTGTGTGGTAAAAAATCGCGTGCATACATTCCACGCTTCCTTACCTCCATGCTAAATGGTGCCTTCACTTTACCTCTCTTGGGAACACTTAAGTTGGATGAGGGAGGCTTAGACTTGAATGTAACGTAACGTTTGTTGTTGCAGCTCCGCCAAGGGCAGGCCTATTGCACCGACACCGACTGCACAGACCGTGAGTACTGGCGTGGGTGTGTGTGTGTGTGTCCTTTGCCTCCTGGTGGTGGTGAGGCTTGAAGCAGCCTTTTGTATTTTTCTTTCAAGAAATTAACGAGCATTGGTAGGAGTTGATTTCGAGATGCTGTTTGCGGGCGCCGAAGTGGCTCATTAGGATATAAGCATTCGGCGATAATTAGTTCAACGTGAAAACTGTGTTACAAATATAGAGTATTTAGTAGCTCTCTTTAGCCCTTTTCATAGAGTTCTGATTTGGGAATATGCACATCATGTATGGCGTGCTAGCATTGCTTGGCAAGGTAATTATTAAAAGCTGAGAGAACGCCAGTAATGCCTGTTCTATATACTGTAGATCTGGTTTTGAGTGCCTGTACATCCGGCCCGCTAGCATTGCTTGGTAAGATGGATGTCATCAGCTGAGATGACGTCAGTAGCGCGTGTCGCTAACGAGGTGCCTCGCATTTCAGCGCCGCTGAGCAACGTGCCGGGCCCGTCCCCCACGGACCCGACGTTCATGATGATGGCGCTGTGGGCTGCGCTGGCGCTCATGCTCTTCTTCATGCGCCCCGCCTCGCTGCGGTCGCCCCCCGCTGGCGTGGCTGCTGAGAAGCCCGCCGTCGCCGGCACCAACAGCAATCTACCGCCGCCACCGCCGCCCCCTGCTCTATAATGGGCTCGCCGCTGTAGCCTCTGGTTCTCGTCCTAGGCCACCTAGGGCGGGCTCTGTGATGAGCTCGCCACTGCAGTCTTATGTGGGCTGGTTCCTGTTCTCATCTTGGGCCACTTAGGGCGTGCTCTATTGTAATGAGCTCGTCACTGCAGCCACAGGTTCCTGTTCTCATCTTAGGCCACTTGGAGCGTGGCTCCTTGTTGTGAGAGTTGAAGCTGCCGGCTCTCAGGGGGCGTGTGGCAGTGTTGTGCACCGCTCATTGCTGGTTTGCCTCACTTGTCCCAGACTTCTCACTTTAGTCTTCTTCTAACTTCCGTGCAATGTTCTTTTTCACCAAATTTTGATCTAAGTGTACCAGCGAGGCTAAACATGTTATTGGAGAGGTAAACATTTCATCCAACTTGTATTTGTAGTACTAAACTTCCAAATAAATTCTATTGTTCTGAATGGGCGCGCAGAGGCTCAACGTACTGTAGGGCAAAGGAGTGATGTTCCAATTCGTCTTGATGTGTTGCGGGGAAACTCAGCTTCTTTTTTTTTATTCTTTTTGAATGTCGTGCATTTAGAACTTGCTTATGAAGCAGTTTACATCTGTGGCTTGCTCGCTACCCTGATGAAATGATCGGCATTGTTTCCGTATTGTGGTGTTCTTCAGTTGGTGAGAGTTAGCCACGCATGTGGCGGTCACGCTGCTGCGCGTGCTAGCTGATGCATCCAATTCGTTTGTACCATTTCACTATAGAGTGAAATGGAGTCTTTGATGCAATACCTTATATTCTTTTCATATATTTAGGATTATTTTGTAAGGTTTGTTGAGTGCGCTCGGAGCGCGAGAGTTACGGAACTCATGGAAGCGATCGAGTTGACTTTGGCTTGTTAGGCCCCTGTCGATATATATATATATGGAAATACAGCCGTGCGTCACTGATGGCTTCATTCTCACTCAGTCGTCCTCTAGACTCCTAATAAAGAACCGCTAACTTTTGGATTTTGAAGCCAAGCTAAGTAACTTTAGGGTGGTCCCTGACTGCACCTCACGCACACGCTGCTGCGGCCTGGTGTTCTCATTCGTCTAGAGACGTCATGTCATTGCTTTCGTGGGCTTCTTCCTTTTTTTTTGTGCTATCGAATAGTATATTACCCTAAGGAACTCTTCTTATCGAAATTTTATTTGTTTAAACTTGTTAAAGCGTTTTTCACTTGTGCGCTACTTCTGCAAGCTGCAATCATTAATGTTCCTGCTGCGCCGCGTAGTTATTTCTGCGTTCAAAACTTGACGGCCACGACACACACATACAATCATTGCTTTTCGTATCTACAAGTAGAGGAGGAAGTTTTTGAATTGGCTTTAAGAGTTTCCGTTTCGCTAAATCGTTGTCTTGTGCCCTTGGTTTTGTGATTATTTTTCAGTCAGAAAGTGCTAAAAGCATTGTCGCAGGTTTCATTGAGATGTACGAATAATTCTTGCATATGAAATTCATTAAATTTTCAAATGTAAATCCTAATATATTCAAGCTTATAGTAACGTAACACTTCGCACTCATTTTCTCATTCCGCTCTTCCGAATGTGTTCGTGTGGTGTTGCTAGTACATCCTAAAATGGGATAACTTTATCTCGTTAGTTGCGCCACTCTCCCCTATTGCGCACCGGCGTGCTGCGGCCCTCAGTCCACGTCTGTTGGCAGCCTCGCCTCCAGCACCAAAATACGGGCACGATTGGACCGCCAGAGCTCCCTTGCGGCCAGACTGTGTTGGTTCTCACATGACATTGTGGGAGTAGCTCAGCACGCGAGGGATGAAGAGAAAATTGGCTTCTCTTGAAACCACAGAAAACGCCGGTTTTTCATGCTGTTGTAAGAAAATTGACCACAAAATACACTCTAGGATCACCGCTCTACGCTGGGTGCAGTCGCTTGAGGTATATCTGAACGCGGTTCCTTTTGTCCAAAACAACCGTTATCTCGTTATGCGATCGCACACGAGTAAAGTTCTTCGCAAGATTTCCTCCGCACATTTTGAAGTGACCTTTTCTAATGTTTATCAGATTTGATTGATTAAACGTACGCACTGTTGAGCTGTGTAGTTTTTGAGCCGTCACTCGTGTTGGCGAGCCCGTTGGCCGCAGCTGAAGTCTGAACGACACGTTGACCGCTTCTTTTGTATCTGGCACCGAGTTTTTCACGTCTTTAAGTTGTATTGTTTTATTGTAGAATTTCTATGTTTTGAGTGGCTTTGAGGAAAACTATATATTCCTGTATATTATTTACATTTATTTGTTTTTGGTTCACATTCGTCTTCATTTCCCGCAACGTGGGGTAAATTTGGCTGGTGTTTATAGAAATGAATTTTGCACATCAATATCAAACGTCTAACGTGCATCGTCTTCTAGTGCAATGAATGTTTATTTATTAATAATTATAGACCGTATTATACCATCGACTATTGACGCAAGGCGAGCGTTAGGCATAAGGAAACTCTAAGTTTCTAACTGGTCTGAAAACAGACGTTGCGACGCCATCTGCAGCAGCCGCATTCAGGCCTCACCAATTGCGTTCACTCAGAGGGTGTGGCAATGGTGTTCAAAACCCTTTAAATGCAAAAATACTTCTAATTTTTTTGTGATCACTCATCGGCCTTATTCATGTGGCTCGAGCAAACGTAATATCCTCCCTAGTATTTCGAATAGCTGTGCTTGCTTTCACTCTTCCGTATACAGATCCGAGAAACAGATGTAGGGAAGATAAAACTTGTAAAAGAAACTCATAAATGAAAAAAAATCTTCGCGCTATCCTGCATCGAATTTTTGATTGTAATGTATTAAAGTTAGGGCTCCAAAGGATGGTACTGCGGCAGTAGCCTGCCCTCTATTAATCACGCTTTCATAGCGAACCGTAAATTATTGTACTTATCCCTCATCACTTAAACATGGCGCCTGTTAACGAAAATATTTAACTGCTAATCTCTAAGTGTACCAAGTGTTGCTGATGAAAGGGTCTGGTGCGAAGTGTTGACCATGGGGGTGGTACCTGGCTGACTGGCAGCGAAACGTGCCGGGTCAGACGGTAGGTCTCGAGGGTTGGTTAGTCTTAGCGCTTGCGAGGCAACGTTTACCTCGGTGGATTGTTTGTTTCTCACATTCTTAACTTTGTTTTTGTCTACGTTTCAACAAAATATAACTATATTTCTGCACTTTGTTTTATTTTCTTCAATTCGAGTGTAAGAGGTTTGGGAGGAATTTTGAGAACGTAACTAAGGCACCTGATGCTCTTGTAACAAGAGACTTGAGTCCATTTGACATGATGGAGAAGTCATTTGCTTGGTCGTTAGGATGCCCACGACCCATAGGGGTTAGGTCACTTCTCTACTCTTGTTCTCAGTTCGTTCTTGTATCACCATCAATTTCGCTGTCATTTGTATTTAAAATTGCTCCGTTGTTTTTTTCATGTTATGGATTAATTGGTTTCTTGAAAATATTTTTTGCGAGATGGTATTTCTAACATCGAATTCATAGTCAAATGCCCTTGATTAGTCCCGGAGAGATCGCAGAAAACTTCGTCGTACTTTATTCCTGGAAATAGGATCTTAGAAGTTGACCTCGCGTTACTTCTGAATGCAGGGTTTTGAATGTTGCTCTAGGAACGTGGGTGGTGACAACCGTATTGGCGTATTTGAAAACATAGCTTAGGAGTTTTACAAGTGATTCATAGAGAGATCGGTTTAACAATATGATCTGCATCTGTCCGTCAGGTTAATAAAACGAGGCACAAGGTGTGCTCGGATAATCCCTCATCTGACTAGTTCCTATGTTCGTGAGCTCAAATTTCAACATGGGAGTGCACTTAAAAAAGTGTCTTCAACAATGCATCACACGCACAATATTTTCTGGACCACTTGTAATAAAATGCATTGTCAAAATCAGACCAACGCACCGAAAGGAAATGCATTTTAAACGTGCTTTTCTCCCAACCATTTGTTTAGAAATTAACCGGTATAAGTATTACTGCCCCCATGTGTAGATATCAAGTCATGGTCTAAATTTCAAGATATTTGAAAGCATTTTTCGCTCATATTAAAACACTTGAACGTGCAGCGTAATTCATGGGCAATTTTTACTTTCCTGCGCCCGTGAGTGCATTTAAGACGAAAACATTTTCGGTAGCTAACTTTTCGTTTGCTCCAGCTATACTGCAAATGTTTAGGACTGATAATCCGATATACGCGCACACTAACAAGAGTATTTTAAACTATGTGTCACGGGGATTTTTTTCTTAGTTACTTATATTTATTAGCATTTTCAAAACTAAATTAATTACCGCAAAGAAAGGATGTTAATGTGAGGGTATTTTAGCGTCTTTTTTCGTTTCATTGAAACATTAAAAAAAAGGGCCAAGGTTTCGAAGAATGTCATAACTTTAATGAACATCATTTTTTAATCTTCCTATTCTGGTCTTGAATTGCTCTTCTTACTTTCTTACTCTAGTGAATACATTATGATAACACTATTTTGGCTAGTTAACTTTTTGTACGGCTCCACCTATGTTGAAACTGTCACGGCTAGCATTGTACAATTTAAACAATTTATTTACCACAGGTGATGCAGAGGTAGAATGTTTCTTAAGTCTAATACAATGGTCAAACTAGAGTATAGCTACCTGTGGGCCCGAACAAGTTCAGCGACTTCTAGGGCATCCTACCATCACATTATTCTAAGGTGTACAATAATGTTTAACCTAATTCACTTAACCTAGTTTCGCAATAGACTGATCAGTGAGATAATTGACTTGATTTTTGATGCTGTATTTTACAATAGAGGTCAGATCGGCTATGTTTAACCATTTATTCGATAAAACGATTAAGAGCAGACTGAAGATCGGTTTTGTTACCTATGGTAAATCACGTTAATAGGACTAGACATGTAGGAGGCAAGATGTGACTTGGTGGTGGTCTTACACGACTAGTATTTTGATAGGAAATGAGATTCAAGATGTCTCTTGAATACTTTGTAAGAATTACTTTCACGGATCTCCGCAGGTATTGAGTTCCAAGTTTTAGTTCCAACGAAGAGGATACTGTGTTGCGGTCGGGCCTTTGAAAAATAAGGAAGCATGAATTTACCTCTATTTCGGAGTAAATGTTCGTGATGAGCGGTTTGCGCAGTTAATAATTGTTGTAGGCTATTGTCGCCATCATTTCTTAGAGTTTCATAAATCAAATTGCAAACGGAGATATTGTAGAGATCCGAAAGTTTAAGTATTTGTAAATTTGTGAATGAATCATTTGTGTGAGCATTATATTCTAGGTTCATTACCGCTCTGATAGCTCTCTTTTGCAGAGTAAAAATTTTGTTGGTTTTATTTTTATCAGTTCCGTGCCATGCTTCTATTCCGTCCTTCTATTGCAAGTATGGAGAAATGAGCGTTCGGTAGAGCATTTGTAAAACTGCTTCAAGCAGGAAATGTTTAAGTTTATTTAGGATTCCGATGGATTTTTATAATTTAGAATTAATATGAGCGATGTGCTCTTTGAAGGTCAGATGTTTATCTATTATGATGCCCAGAAACTCACAGGAGTTGGTTTCTTCGATTTCACCTTCGCCAATTTTAATACCTGGGACAGATACATTTTTTTTGTATGAGAATGTAATATATTTCGTTTTATCGATATTAAGGCTTATTTTATTAGCTTTAAGCCACAATGAAACCTTATGAAGTTCATTATTTATACTCTCCGCAACTCCACAACAATCCTTTTCATGTTTTTGACTCCGATGAACTCTTTACGCCAGCACTATCAGCGTAAGAAATATCATAACAATTTTTTGTTTTATTTGAGTGAATATTATATTCTTTCCGAAGCTCTCCACTTGGCACAGTAGATGATGCGTCTGTGTGAAAAATTGTCTCAAATACCGACTGTCTACCTCATAGTTCTAGACGCAAAATAAATCAAATTTGCCCATTTTACTTCTAACATCAATCCNATTACCAGAATCCGACTACCGCGACAAAGAGGAACTCATTTTTTCGTGCTTTTCTCCGAATCATGTTTCAGACAATTATCAAGTGTATTACGATAACCACGTATGAATGACAATTAAGGATCTCTGTGTTAAGGTATTTAAACGCGACTTTTGCTTATATTTCAATTTAAATGTGCGCAAACGAATACATTTTTCTACTAAGCGTTACGAGGATTGTGTTCTTTTAGTAACTTATATTCAAATGCACTGTCAAAATCAGATTAGGCAAAGGAAAGGAACTCATTTTGATGTGCTTTTCTGTCAATAATTTTTTTAATCAACATTTTACACGGGTATCCCAATCCCAATGTGTTAATATCAATTAAGGATGTTTAGGTTAAGGTGTTTTAAAGACCAATGTATCGACATTTCATGTTTGTACTTTATTGGAAATAAATGTTTTCTTTTCTTTCTTTCGAACTCTTCTGAAGCCACATGTGGGGCGTGACTTCTGAAGCCTTTTTTTTGCGTACACAATTACAGTTCATAAAATTGATCGACTACGAACCAAAAGTTGACAAACTGAAGATGTATGTTAAGCATATCTGTAAGAACGGATAGACTTGCCTCGTATACTATTCATTTACTTCAAGTGATAAGCGGTAGATTGTTTCTCTGGTCTAGTACAGTGGACACATTTGAGTATAGCTACTTGTGGGCCGGAATAAGTTCAGCGACTTGCAGAGCATCCTATCATCAACGCTATTCTAAGGTGTACAGTTGTGTTTGACTTAATTTACTCAGCCTAGGGGCTCAATAGACTGGTCAATATATTGGCTCTCTTAAGATTTCGTGCTTAAATTGTTTAAATAAATTATGAGATAAATGGGAACAGTGTGTTATAGAAAACGATTATGAGCAAACTTTAGATCTATGTCATTAATCATGGCAAATTACCTTATCAAGATAAGTCATTCAGTAGAAAAAAAATTATTTGATAATGCCATGAGATTAATATTTCGAGAGGAAGAGGGATTCAATATTCGTTTAGAAAGCTTCGTAAGAACTTTTTCCACAGATCTCAGCAGGGATCTCATTCCAATTCTTAGTTCCAATGAAGAGGATACTGTGTGGTGACCGAGATTTTGAATAATAAAGAATTATGAAGTTACTTCTGTTTCGCTTTAAATGATCATGATGGCCGGTTTGTGCAGTTAATAATTGTTTGAGGTCTCTGTCGCCACCATCACCCAGTGTTTTTATATGAAGCAACATACGGAGAGCTTGAAGAGATCAAAAAGTTCAAGTATTGTTAAACTTTCGAATGAATAATTTGTGTAAGCATGATATTCTAATTTCTTTACCGCTTGTTTTTTTTTGCAGCCCAAAGAACAAATTAGTTTTATTTTTACCAGTTCCGTGCCAAGCTTCTATTCCGTTATGTAGATATGGTGAATGATCGTTCGGTTAAGTATTTTTAAAGCGTCTTCGGCAATAGATTTTACTGAATTACTTACTTGAACTACTGAATTACTTACTATCACTTCACATGTAATTGAACACAAAATAAACTAACTTTCAACACACTAATACAGATAAAGCCTAGCTGCACCTAAATGAAAAACTGAGATCAGCATCGGTTCACGAAAAAAAAAACCGCTTATTTCTTATAAGATACGTAGTTGATGCATGGAAATGTATAACATATATATATATATATATATATATATATATATATATAACATATATAAATGTATTTGAAAACAGTCTTAATACAAAGGTCCTTAATTTTTTGACAAACAATACGAGGGGTACGATTGCCGTGTCAGGGGTTAATTATGTTAGTGAGAGAAATAATTTTCTATTTAAATGCTGTACCTAACATGATAGCAAAATGATGTGAAGTAGAAAGAGATTTGTGCTGAACTGCATTCTGCGGTGGGGGCCGCTGGGAGAGATTTCTAGCATCAAACGTCATTATTAGTTTTTTAGCACTAATGGAGAGTACGGCCGTGGGAGAGTGAGGGTACGGCTGTTGGGGAGTGAGGGTTCGGCTGTGAGGGAGTGAGGGTTCGGCCGTGGGAGAGTGAGGGTACGGCCGTGAGGGAGTGAGGGTTCGGCTGTGGAGGAGTGAGGGTACGGCCGTGGGGGAGTGAGGTTACGGCCGTGGGGGAGTGAGGGTACGGCCGTGGGAGAGTGAGGGTACGGCCGTGGGAGAGTGACGGTACGGCTGTGGGGGAGTGCGAGTACGGCCGTGGGGGAGTGAACTCAGCTCGACTGCGCCTGCACAAAGTAAAGCGTTCAGTTTGTTCTTCTGAAAAGTGGTTGGAATATTTCAAAAATTACCCAAAGTTTATTATTTGAGTTTCTAAGAAATAAAAGTTAGCTATTCATTTTTATTAGCCCATAGCGTTCATGGAAGCATTTGTGAAGAATTAACGCTGATATACAACTCATTAATATTATACCCAAAAGGGAAATGGATAGTGAGGTGGAAATACTTTTTAAATATTGACTTTCGATACGAGCCGAAATAAGTACCAAGGATGTACTCTCCACCGAGCTTACTTACCAAATTTGCTCACCCGATTCCTAAGTCGTCCATTTGCTTTCAAAATTTACGTAGCTCACCTCTTAAATGTAGCATTCGATCAATATGTTCTGCAGTATGTTCTGCAATGATAAGGAAATATGAGTATCGATGGTTATGCACATTTTGACGAGGTGCTGAAATTTGAATTTTTTAATCAATGTTTAAAAGCGTTAGGGAGATTTTTCTCCCTCCTCATTCAAGATTTGGCAGGCGTTCAACAGCGATGCCTGATATTCTACCCCAGATTCTTATCTCGCAACTTTTTCGTTAGTTGGAGACGCCTTTTTAAGTTTCAGATCCAAGAGCTTGAAGCTACCATTTTCTAAATTCGAAAAAATCATCAAACGGGATCACATTTGTTCTGACAACGATGCAACTCAATTCCTCCCTTTTAAATGTTGGTCCTTAACAACACAAAACATTTTAAATCAACAAAAAGAAGGCCTACCCAACTCAGCGTAGGCATTAACATAGGTATTCTTAACGCATCTACTCTCGGGAAGATCTGAGCTCGACGCTGGTGGGCCGGTGGCTGTGATTTAACCTCCGTGTAGTCGCGCGTCGTCTCGCGTTGCGCGAGGTGTGAGGTGACGTTCTGCTCTGACTCTCGGCGAGTTGTGCGTCTCGCAGTGGTGTTGACAGTTGCGCCAAAGATCAACTGCGCTCATAGTTTGTTGTAGCCTTTGCGTTGTTTATACAAAATGGTTTTATGGAACAGTTCAATTGTTTTAGAATGTGGACTTGACGTAATGTTTAAATATCAACTTTTTAAATACTGCTGAGAAATAATATTTTGCTCACATTAACGTTTTTTGTAATTATTTGTGGTCAGTGAGCAAAGCTCATTGAAATGATTATAACTTTACAAACGCCAAAATCCTAATTGATGATTTATTGGTTAACATTGACTTACACTTGCGTCCACTTCGGTCTTGTTCTGCCGTTGAACGTCAGTTACCATTGGGCGAATACTGTGAATAGCGTCCGTATGCTGCCATTGAACCTGATTAGTACTTATTTAGTGTAACCTGAGATGAAAAGTGTGCTGCTTCTCAAGTCTAAATATTTGCTTTTCCAGGATCAGCTCTAAAATTTACAGTAGATATGTGAAGTTCCTCGATTGATGACCTAACAGTCAGCGGGCGCCATATCACCACTGTATTATTTTGCCTTTCTATACTCGTTAGGATCAACACAGAACTAGGATCTCCCTAATTATTTCGCGTCTTTATTTTTCTCTTCAATCATTTAGTAGAAAATTTTGCTACGACCTAACCTAACCTAAAAACTTAAGTTAAATTTTTAAAAACTGAATTGGGAGCATGTTAAGAGGTAAGGCTTGCAGCTCGCATCCAACAAGCTTGTGAACTCCTATCTCTGGGCTCCGACAGCGGGCGCAGCTTAGGTTAGATAAAGTCCGCAGGACTACGTCCAGCGATAAACTGCTATACAAAACCTAGCAGGCGTGCATGACCGCCGCTAGCTCGCGATGTTCTAAAGTCAACTCTTAACACATTGACTGCGATGGGTTACACGGAAGTTCAATATCTAACTCAAATTAAAGTGAAAAATTGTTAATAATTTTATTAATACCAAACTTCAACTGGGTCCATTAAGTTTAATCAATTTTTAAAGATTGTTAACGTTTAAAAACTTTCAAGTAAAGAAAGGACGGGCATGCATGCACAGAAGTAGTCTTCCTTTCACATTAGCTGTAGTTTGACTTCAGGCAAGGAGCAGCGAAACTACATCGCTGTGTCGTTTCGCCACGGGAAGAACTTGAGCACCCCTATCGGGTCGTATCTCAAGCAACGTGTTAAGAGCGAAACAAATGAACCATAGACGCTGTTGATTCAATTTTTGACGATGTACAGGCACTTTATGAGTAATCTTAGCCTCTTTTTTCAACATCCTGAGTACATCAGCCGACAAATACTGTTAGATTTACTTCTGCCTCCATGATTTAAGTGCGTTCGCCAAGTAAATGCTCCCTGCCAATGTTCAAAAGCCTAACTGAAAACTGTGCAGTCAAATCATGTTCTGATGTGATGTAAACTAGTCTAGTTCGCTGCTCCTTGCTTGCAGTCAAACTACAGCTAATGTGAAAGGAAGACTACTTCCGTGCATGCATGGCCGTCCTTTCTTTACTTAAAATTTTTATTCATTTTCAGTGGTTCGATTGAATTACTTTTCCTTATGACTATTAATCGCTGCCCAGAGACGATTCCTTACAGTTGTTGCTCTCTTGTGCTTGTATGTCACTAAAAATATCATTCTGACGTTTTCTTTCGGCACATTTCTAACTTCCAATTTACCCGTGCCATAAAATGCTACAATATTTTTAGGTTTTGAATTTTGTATTTGAATGAAAGAATACACAAAATTTTAGAATTTCAACCAAAATAGCCACTGTAGATGAGTATATAATTGTTGTGGGTAATGCCATACGTGTGAGTACTTTAGAGTATATTCCTTCGTATTCTGACTACTAGTTTACGGGGTACAGCAGAATTCTTGAACACCCGATTCTCTATTTTTCTGTTATCAGAGTATTCTGTTTGGGGAATGATCTTGATACAAGTGGAATGTAATGATACAGCAGGCAGTCCCTAAAAATCTTATTACGTTCACTCGCTGTGCGAGTTATAAAAGTTTGTGCAGTGTGCGAGAGTTTTTCCAACTACTAGAAAACATGATGGATAATTTCACTTTTGTCCATCAGCCCTTTGTAACGTTATTTCTCTCGTTTTTTGCTAAAAGAGTATTCGGAAACTAAAGATGCTATTTTTGTCTTCAAATATAAAGCCCGATAAAACTCTTCCAGTAGTAATTAAGAATCAAAACAGTTTTCAAGATGAACGTCAACAAGTTTACTGCGTTTGTGCGGTTGCTACGGTCGCTGAAGCTAGGTTGTACATTGCAGAGTTGCAGAAAACGACTTTATTGCTCGAAAACCCTTGCATCTTTTTTAAGTTGTGTGAAAAATCCAATAGCACAATGATGTTTTTCTGCGTTTGCTAAAATGTATTCTAAAAAAGTATTGAAATTATTGAAACGTTTATTTACATCGAAACACAAAGGAGAAATTTACCAAGTGGGACACATATCCCCACACGCTGTTGAAGGATTAAGGCCGTGCCGTAGGTCTTGAAGAAAATTTCTCTCCCTGCACTATCGTAGATCATCAAACTGTTGTAAACTTGTTTAGTTTATCGGTCGTCTGCTGTCCAGGTTCGTCTGGGCAAACATGAATAATTTTATTTATGAAACACTGTCAAGCGGATACAGTAAAGGATCAGGCTGGAAGGAGAGCTACAGAATTCAATGAACGTTTTAAGTGAGGGTACGGCTGTGGGGGAGTGAGGGTACGGCCGCGGGAGAGTGAGGGTACGGCCGCGGGAGAGTGAGGGTACGGCCGCGGGAGAGTGAGGGTACGGCCGCGGGAGAGTGAAGGTACGGCTGTGGGGGAGTGAGGGCATTACAACCTGATATGATAGCAGTTATTTCTTAAATAGGTCGCGAAACGGATGAAATATCATTCATTTATACTGGTACGTGAATGAGCAATTTACCGACTGGTGCATAAATGGCCCAAGTTGATTTTCCTCTTAATTTTATTGTATAAGATTGACTGTTAAATAACTGTTCTGACAGTTCGATTCTAACTTAGCATTTGGGTATGTTAAATTATTGCAAGTGGTAAACTCCTGCAGGCTACATTACTCAACACGTTGCTTACGATACGACCCATCGATGGTCCGTTTGAGTAATTTTCATTAATCTTTTAAAATGAATGGCATTTAATGGACCGAGTTTAAAGTTTGGTATTTTAAAATTGCAAACAACTTTTGACTTGGAATTCGAATTGAATGCTTAACTTCAGTTTAACGCATCGCGGTCAACGAGTTAAAACCTCGCGTAAAAATAGGATCTCTTGGACAAGGAAGGAAACTAACAAACTAACAAAAAAAAAAGAGGGTGACAGCTCGCAGAGCCTGATCGCAACGCCAAGTAGAAGGCAAAGGACCGCATGACGCACGAAGGTAACGAGGCCGCCCATAAGGTAGAATTGAGCAGCGCAACTGCAGGTCAAGGCGAGGTATTCTCAGGCTCGTGAAAACTAAACTGAAAAGCTTAACGACATTAAAGAGGGACTGATTCATGAAAATTCTGCGGATACCATGAGCTGCAAGGACTTGATGGCCGTAAACTATCTTACAAACGGAGGCAGATTGATGTTACGATGGAGGCGGCTAACTCGTACAAGTCAAATTAAATAAGCTTTGGCTGATGAGCCTAAGCGAGGGAGCTAAAACAACTAGTACAGAACAAACAATAAAGCAACATCTTGAGAGAGTAATCAAATTGTGACAAACGGCAGCCACTATAAAAAGTGCTAGACTACATGAAATTATGACTACCTGAGCGTACTTTCGTTTAATAATTTCTCGAATGCATGGTGTGTTGCTCATTTTATTTTGCTGCAATATACTGCTATCTTACGAGCCAAGAAAAATCCACTGAGAAATACAAATTTTGTGTTTACGGGAATTAGTGCTCCCGGGAAGAAACTCGAACAGTTCTGTTCAGCATCTATTTCTTTCCTTCAGCATCTATTTCTTCTTTTATTTTTATCTTGTTTATTAACCTTCCATTTAACTTCCGTTTCTGTGCGGAGGTGTTCTGTAGGGGAACACACCTTGTGCACAAATTCTATATTCTCGTAACTCCACATCAAATGGTATTTTCATCTTTCCGCAGATTAGGACCCTTTTTGCAGTAGAGGCTTAAACTTGTGATCTTATAATCTATTAACCAGCGAAGAAAAATTTTCCCATAAAATTGTTGAACTCAACTGTTCTAAGGGGTAAAACACAGAGATAGGGATCAGCGCACTAATTCATGGGCTTAAGTTAATTTTACAGGCATTCTATAAAATGAAAGGAACAGACTGAAAAAAATGCATTTGAAAGTTTATTCATTCAGGTTTTCACGAAATATTTACAATTCTGACTTTGAGGATTGTGTCTGGCACTCACTCATTTAGACTCTTTAGACTCACAAAAAATGGTGTAAATGAACGTTAAGGTTTTGTTATTGATAATATTTAACAAAATCATTACAGATGAAAAAAGGCATACGTAATGTGGTTGCAAAAGAACGTGGCTCGCATGAAGTCAAGTTTGAGAGGACCCTGTCAGTGTCGGAAGACGTGGGGGCTGTGGCGCGGTGCCCTGCCGTGTGTGCTGCTGGCATCCCTGCTGCGGGGGGCGCAGGCAGGCACAGAGAGCTCCACCGCGGGCGAGGTGTTGCTCAGGGCCTCTGCAGGGGCGCTCCGAGGGCAGCTCTTCCGACTGCCTGACGGGTCTCGCGGCTCCCGCTTCCTGGGCATCCGCTACGCCAAACCGCCCACGAAAAACAGGCGCTTTCGGGTGAGTTTCTGTACCGTCATTTTTTTGTTGATGAAAGTACTACTTTTTGTTTGTCTTCTGAATTGTATTCGTTAGTTTAAGTTTCATTTGCTCGATTTGTTTAGTCATGCCAACCAATATGCAACATAATCTTAGAGCCTATGAGATTCGTTGCCGCCAACTAGCAATCTTGCGTTGATGTACCTGCAGCAGGAACTCTGAAATTATCAAGAAACCTTAGTCATGAATAGTTTACACGTTCACTGCGTTTCCGCTGTTGTAAACGGTTGGTTTGGTTAGGTTGTAAGTAGCAAATAGGGAAATTGACTTCAACGTTTGAATACATTTTTATCCTTCCTCAGAAATATGACAGATAAAATTGCACGATACATTTCACCTGATATGATAGCAGTTATTTCTTAAATAGGTCGCTAAACGGATGAAATATCATTCATTTATACTGGTACGTGAATGAGCAATTCACCCACTGGTGCATATATGGCCCAATACGCAGGGAACGTGATCAATGAAGATTCAAAACTCCCTCTTATAAGATGTTATTCTTTAAACTTGAGCATCGTGACTGAAATTTAGGTACAAATTTGATTTCCATCACATGGTAATTTACTAATTTAACCGAGGGAAACTTTGGCTAGAGATTTAGAAACCTCGTTAGTTCATTGCGGTGCAACGACAGCGATGTGGATCCCAGCGTTGTTGGTGTGCTGGCATGATACAGACTTATTCTATTGTAGAAATATATTAAGTGTATGAACAATGAGCGAGCATAGGGCGTGTGGACCAGTGGGCGAGTTTGTCGAATCCTATCAAGTAAGATAAAGCTTAATTCAAGGTTGCTCTCAATTCAACTTTAGCAATAATAATTCCGAGTAATTACATGAGAATTCAATAATATATGATGTATAGTGAAAGTTTCTAATTATTTGTGGTGTATACGATTCCTCAAAAATGACGGGATTCGATGGTTTCCATAAACAAGTATCAAGATAGGGATGACAAACAAATACATCCATCCTAATAGTACCCTCATGAAAATATTCTTGTACTTGTGCACTGGTGAAGCTCGTATCTGGAAAATCACCTACAGTAGAAAAGATGCAAAAAATTGCAAAATACAAAAATAACTCAACAACCGTGCAAACCGTTCGTGGCAGGACTTTCTCAATTTTGTCCGAGTTGTTTCCCGTCACTCCGTGCCACTACACAACTTGGAAATAGTTTTTATAGAGGATGGCATAAAAGTATTAAGATGATATGAAGGAAGAAATGTAGCTTATATGTTAATCATCGAAACGAACGCTGTGAGTCCTTCGATGTGCGGGAAGTTCGCTTATGGAGGAGTTGTGAGCAGCACGCACTTCAGTCCGGTGCGAAGTTCTCCGAATTTTTTTCTACAAGGTTTTTGATGTGATGTGAAAAGAAATGACATACTTGTGATGCAAATGCTTTATTTCAGTGAAATGTACACTACTGTTTATTTCTGTAGCAATGAATATTTTCGTAGACACATGTTGGTACCATTTATGACATTCAATTCCATGTTTATTTCACTTCTGTAGGCCATGCAGAATATTACTGCTCTCGTATGTGAAATGTTATCAAAATAGCTTCAAAATAAATACGTTACGTAAATCGAGATACAAATTTTGAATCCTTTTCAACGAACGAATTAAGAATAGATTTTTGCCAATTAGTTTAATTAGAAATTTCCCCTGAGAGGGATACAGCTATTGTGCCTATTGAGTGCGCTAATTCCAATAGGCACAATAGGAATTAAAAATTTAGGCACAATAGGAATTGCGCACAATGTATGCGCAAGGTGCACAAATATTCCGGGTTCCCTTAACTCCATGCTGAATGGTGCCTTTTTCCTTCCTCTCTTTGGAATGCTTTTGTTGAAAGTTGCAGTTAGGGAGGCTTAAACTAACAACTAATCTTATCTTAATTGAATTGGCTGCCATTTTTGCCGAGCAATTCGCTAGGCATGTCAAGGCTAAAGAAATGTATCCAACGCTGCATCAATAACACCTACTAAACTTTCCGAGTCAAAACTGTTCTCAAATTCAAAAGTATCTTGGAATTCGTGTGTGACGAAATTTAATGTGCAATATGAAGCAGTCTGACATTAACGTTAGTTGACCTTGAGAAAATAGCGTAGCCTAAAAAAATAGAAAAAAATAAATAACAAGAGAGAGAGCGAATAAGACATTACTCTCACCACGAGCCTGTCCTAGAATGGAGGCTGACGCTCAGCTCCCACCAGCTCTGCGCTAATGACCAACTGAGAGAAGTGCTTCGAAAATATGGACTCATTTGTTTGAGCGCTCCCGATACCTCTCGAAGTGAAATCAATAATCACCAGTAGTTGTAATTATTTGTTTTTCTGAGTTTTTATTATTGTTCGAGAATTGTTATTCACGGAACATTGAAAATGTACATCAAAGTAATACGGAGTGGTATTATGCCTCAGGGGAAAGATGTGAGGCCACGGGCTGATGGTTAGGTAGGCCTTTCTTTTGTTGCAACAAAATTTTTTTTATTGAACGGAACAAAATACTATTTAATGCCATATTAATTCTTTGTACTGCTGCCATATCCTTCTTGATGCCAAATTAATTTTACATTCTGTTGCTATATCTTTTTTAATTCTTTTTTCTGAAATGGTGTAATGTAGTGACTAAAGAAATATAGATGTTATATTATGGTAGAATAAAACGAAGTAAAAGCTTCATAGGAATCACAGAAATTTTTATGACTCGTCCGCTGTTTAAATACTCTTGCGAGTGCTATTTTTTAGCTGTATTAAGAAAACTTCTCTCATGCGTGTTAAAAATTCGTGTGTTGCAATGAAGCTTGAATTGAACACATAGGATAAATTTCAAGACTGCATTAGTTAATTCATTACAACATATTCAATTTATAGAATCAATAATTTGTCTCCCGTCATCCAGGACTGTCTTTTAAATGTTCCGTTTGTGTCCTAGTTCTATCCCTCAGGGGGATACAATTATTGCATCTATGGGAATTTGCGCTGCCAGTGGGACGATGTGAGGGCCCGAGCTAAGAGTTAGGTAGGCGCTTTCTTTTTGTTGAAATGAAATGTTTTTATTCTGTTAAGGACCACCTTTTTTCGGTTCACTGCTGTCCTGTTTTTCAGCACCTAGTACTTTCTTCTTCAACTTTGGTCTTGTTTCCCAATCTTCTTTCACAACTTACTGTTTCTATGCCCTTTCTGCGTAGATTCCGCGTTTCCTTAACTCCATACTAAATGGGGCCTTCCTCCTTCCTCTCTTTGGATCGCATTTGTTGCTGCGGGTCGGGAGGCTAAAACTAACGACTAATCTAATCTATCCCAGTTCTATAATATAATAGCGTTCAACATGATATATTTAATTTATTCTGTTTTTTCTTTAGGTTTGCAGTAGAATAGATATAAACAGCTGGATATTGTGTACGAAATACGAACAGAATTAGAAGAACTTTCATTATAGTACCTCATTTCTTCTACAGTCTCTCGTTCAAAGACGGACTTCCATCTTTCCCCGTTCCCTGACAACGTAAAATGCACCGAAAACCCATAAAGGTTCATCAATTTACTTCATGTCTGGGTTTTAATCATTTTCTGGGAAGATTGCGACTTCCGGGAAAGTATTAGCCAACATTCAATTTTACCGCTCGGCTGGCGTCGTCCCGGTATTTTCGATAGAAATCGCTTCAAAAGTGCAATGAGGCATACGCTTCATTTTACAGCGCTTCAAATTTTCTAAGAGCCTATCAAGTCTGAGCCTTTTATGACGCGAGGATGGCCCTTTTTGCGCCCACCGTCTTTGCCTCCCTCCCTCTGGAGGCGCTGAGGGAAGGCGGCAGGGCTCGCTGCGACCGCCTGATAAGCGCCTCTCAGGCGGCGTCTGATGCCCCAGTCTCCTCACTCCAGTGCTCAGCTCGCTGACGCTCTCGTCAGGGCCGTCTGACGCGATCTCCGTGTTTTGTGGGTGTCCGAGTGTTTTCAAGATCTTCATTGGTCTTCCGGGAACTTGAAAAGTTCCTAGTTTGTAAATAACTTTCAGACTTTTAGTATATATATATATTATTTGATATTTCTTCCGTATAGTTCATTCTCAACTCTCTTGAAGTACATGGAAGAAATATCAAAATCAAAATACATCCGCAGCCGAAATAACCACGTAAATACTACACAGATTGCAGGAGGAATGCTGATTGAGTTTCATTTAAAACAGGTCTTGAACATAAACTATTCTAATCTGCGAAGGTTCATTGAAACCGTTTGTCAAGGAAATTATTTTAAAATCATCTTATAGAACTCTGAGGCCCCTTCACTAAATGGGAACAGACTACGGAATGCTAAGGTACGGACATGTACCAGCTGGTCCTGTAACTCCTGCCGGTCTGCTCCGTAGCGCAAATACCGAGGGCTCGAGCAGTCTAGCCAGCCCCCGTACTCGGACAGACAATGTACGCCACTGTACGTATGATTAACTGTGACCGTGTCTTTAGCTTTATCTTCATGTTTAAAATGCGACCTTATTCTGTACATATTACTTTATACTGTTGCGAAATATATTAACTTAATAAATTTTGACAAAAGTAAGATAAATTCCTTCTTAAGTTTCTCCGATTGCTCGTAGAAAACTGATATGTATAGGAGAATTGATTTTTATGAACCGGTAGGTAACGGTAGATCGGGTTAAAACTTTTTAAAAATTTTTCAAATCATAGAATAGTATTATTTAGTTGTATTGACACCTACGCGATTTTATTTGCTACGAGCCGGAGCGAAACCGTATTTAATTCCTGATTTATTTCGGTGGCAATGTTTACGGTTTTTCTTGGGAGAGAACTTGATAATGTGCTGCTATCCAGAAACAGCATGAATTTAAGAACAAAGTTTCACGATATCGTTTACAAAGATAACAAGGAGGAAAGGCCCGTGTGAATAACTCATACTGCTGATTTGTGCTGGTTTTATTTAGCTTAACGGACGCAAAAGGAACTGAAATAAGCCCTGCCGAAGGTCGTAAGTTGCCACACGATGGAAGTTCGAGTGCCACCTAGTTCTCAATTTTGCTCGACAGTTCTTTCAAGTCCTGACGCCTCGCTCCAGGCTCTTCTAGTTCAAAAGCAGAGAACAAGCCGAAAACTGACGAGAAGCGCTCTCGTGCCCACTTCTGAGGCAGCCAGCGACATCTGCGAGAAAATCCCTTGGCGACCTTACTTAGTTTCAAAAGAGGTGAAGCGTCCGTACACTTAGTTCAAGCAGAGTCGGACAAAGAGGATGCTGCAAGAGAAAGAAAATTCCGATAATTAGTTTGCCTTGGTAAGAAGAATAGCATAAATGTATTTGAAATAGATTGGACAACTAATTCAAGAAATTCGCACCCTTACCTTATGAAAGCACCCTTACCTTATGAAAGCACCCTTACCTTATGAAAGCACCCTTAC